>OZ024918.1:50117895-50267601 GCA_964017125.1 Flabesymbios commensalis | reverse complement strand
TTTGTGAAAGATACAATATTTTGGTATATTTGCCAGAGAATGGACAACGGTAATTACAGAGGTGCCAACCCTTCCGATTTTCGCGGAAGACTTCCGATTTTTATGCCTTGTTTCCGCTATTACGATACCCATTAATAATCTTCCGATTTTCGCATGGACAACCTCATATAGGCCTAATATCCAATGTTGCAATACAATTTTGATTCCACTATGCGTTTTTCGCGGTAAAAATGGCGGGAATGACGGCGGCTTTACCGCCGTTTTTTCTGACATCAACACAGCTTTTTTTCATTCTTTTATTTCCCATCCGATCTTGTTAACACCTTACAATCAGCCAATCTATACATTGATAATATGTACCAATAATAGGCTATATTATCGCCTCTGTTTCACACAATCTGTGTTTGTTTACCACTGTTTACATTCTCAACAAAAAACAAAATGGTGGACGGCCGCCGAGTATTCCTGTCATCAATTATGTCAACTAGATATCTTGCTTTATACTCACTAATGTTTAATCTAATGTCCTCATATGATAATCATGTTTTTAATTTTATTAGTTGGTGTGTCACTGCATTCATATAATTTGCATTTTACATTGGGTCAGTGATTATTTTTTAGGAAGCAGTAAACATTAGACCAGTCAGACCCAGGTGGTCAGTGTGAAAGCTGATTTCACACACTATGGCAGTCATGGCCCCGTTGCCCACTACATATTTCCTAAAGCTGGTTCTTTTTGTCAGGACAACCAAAAAATTCAGCGGACAACCCGAAATTAGGGCTTGGTTGTCCATTGTCCTATATTTTCAGTCTTGTCTTTTTACACAGTCTTGTCAATCAAAGAGTGAATTGTCAACAAAACTTTTTAAATAGCAGTAAAATACATTACATTTTTTTTAACATTTCCTGGGGGTGGCGCGCGGGGTGAATCTGCATGTGATCTGCATCTGCATTGGCGACCGCAATTTTTTCGACCCTCCCATATGTCTTCCCTTTTTTCATGGTCTAAGGTTGGCACCTCTGTAATTATGTCATAATTATATGGGGGAAACACAAGATTTTTCAAATATTGTAGATTAATATAGTGGTCATGTTGGATTTTGCTATTTATGACCACCCGGGAGGGGGTGACTTGGCAAGACATCACAAATGGATATAAAAACAATTGTGGTAATAAATTTGGTGCCTTTATCACGAAATACACAATTCTTTTAAACCTGTACATATATTTAGAATGTATAATTTGAGAATTATACATTCTTATTTCGAAAAGTGAGGAATCTCTTGACTTTTGCTTGCCCCCATAGTAAAATAATAGTTTATCAATCCCAAATGCTTAGAAATAATTTCGGATACATAAATTTAGACCATCAAGAATATTGAAGTTCTACATAAATGAAAAAACGGCGGCCATCTCGGATTCGTGGATGGAATGAATTTCTCACTCTAAAATTACCTACAAACTATAAATTTCACATCGCTATCTATATGAGGTAGCCTGAACCAATGGAAAATTACTGTCGCACATAAAAACGGACAATGCCAATGGATTCGCTGACCCGGAAAACCTATATATTGGAGGTTTCAAGGGAATTCTGAAAAAAATGGCTAAAAAAAATTAGTCGCCAGGTGGTGGCCATTTTGATTATCGGTGGAAAACTGAAATTCTAATCAGGTCATCAGGTCATCAAGGTATACCGTTAACAAGGAATTTGAAAATAAAAAAATCAAGATGGCCGCCATAGTCTCGTTTTCGGTCGCACACGAAAACGAACAATGCCAATAGACTAGCAGACCTCGAAAATCTATATACACCAGGTTTCAAGGGAATTCTGAAAAAAATAAGTAGAAAAAAAATTAGTCGTGGCGGCTATTTTGATTATCAGTGAAAATTTAATCAGGTCATCTCCAACTCATGGGTAACTTCACGTAAAAAAACCCTGGAGAGATCCAATAATTATTTTTCAATTATTGCGTTAACAAGAATTTTTTATGAATCTTCGACCTTGACCTTTGACTTCATTCTCCACACATAGATGTCGCTCAGGTAAACCCCCGCTATAATCTCCGAGCTCAGAATGCTTTGACTTATGACATCGGGTAAAAAATTGCCGGGAGGGGTTGAATGTTTGTATGAATCAAATCTGTTGCACCATGTTGGTGTAGTAGCCAAAAGGCTGAGTGCGGCGGCGGCGCACGAAGGGGACAACAATAGGCTACCAAGGCCGTAGGAAGCAAATTCAAAGTGAAATTTTTAAAAATTCCATCGTTTCTGATGCCATCTGGCCCATTTTGAGAGACGAAATTTTAATTTCTAAATGAATCAATTTTTGATCACTTTTTATTTGTTAAACTATTCCATATAGGGGTCTACATGTTTGTACATCGTTGTTCTGTAAATTATTTAGACCTGACGTATATTATTATGGAGCATCTGAACCTAAAAGGCCAATTGGTGAGTATATAATCTAGCCAATAAATTAATTTACAGACTTATCATTCTCTGAAAAAAATCACCATTTCAGTCTTGAGCAGTTTGTGTTCATTGGCTCCTCACTGCAGTTGCACATGATGCCAGTCCTAATATGTGAACTTTCTGAATACATTTTTTCTGTGCTCGGAAGCATCAACAAACAGGTTGGCACCTCCAGCAGCTTGGACTTCAGGTCGTAAGTTTCCACTTTCTCTTCTCTCAGGGCGCTGAAGGTTCGCTCACTGGTGGCATTTGTGGCTGGCATAACTAATACCAGTTTTCTTAACCTCTATCAGCATACGCTGTCCTTTGGAGAGTGAGTGTAAGTACAAAAGCACATCCCTAAAGGACGACTGCAAACACCCTTCATGCCTCGGGTAATTAGAGCTGAAGGTGCTCAGATATAAATTGGAGATGATAGTCATGTTTTTTGCAAAGACAGTTTTTGTCAATATATTTCAATGACCAGTTATCACCTGGTTATCATCCAAAGATATTTAAGTAAAATATGATTAACGAGATTTTTTTGTCAAATTGAATAATTTATCTACGTCACCAGCAAATCAAAAGTATCCGTTATTTTCGGGAGTTGTGATCAAGATTAAAATGGAGAGATTTCCAAAAATACCATGTATTATTTTGTTAAAAACGACTTGATTGGTTATTTATTCAGGAGAAATCATGGTAAGGTTTCACACATGATCACCATGCCAGATTGCACACTGATCCCCGATCTCCTTTACAAAGTCTCAGAAGTGTCATCCTACATGACTGTGCTTATATCAAAGCATAGCAAATTAAGATATAAAAAAACATTTTTATAAAGAAAAAAACATGTATGCTTGTATCCAGGCTTATACTACGTGGAACACATGTGTCCTACCAGGGTAATGGACAACAGCATTTAAGCATTTGGATGTATGTATCTGCGGCAAAAAGCTGCTCCTAAGTTGTAAAAAATGTGTAGGAATCCCCTCCGCTGCCCTCTCGTTTGATGTTGGGCCGGCATCGCTGGCGCTGGGTCAACGCCTTATGTGAATACGTAGATAAGAGTCAAACATGCATAGATCGAGTAAGCAGGTATGCCTACATGTGAATGAGCCGTGTGAAGGTAATAAATTCAAGTTTGGGGGGGGGGGCAAAAAAGTGGTCCGGCCATGGCCGGTACCGCTCCTAAGGCCTTGGCTACCCCTTCGGGGACTGACGGGCCAAGGGGTAAAGACCCTTAAACACATATTTCAGCTTCGGAACAGGCATTTTTGTATCTGAACACTCAAATGGTGTTAGAAAACATGTTTACCGATTTTTACTTTGCGATTTTTTTTTAAATCCGTCCAGTAGTAGTAGTAAATCATTGCTTTACGTCACTTTTCGGCACAAAAGGTCTTTTAAGTGACATTATATTACGATAAAAACGTTGTAGTCAATTGATGAGATAAATGATGTACAGATGATGATGTGAGGGTGGGGGTGATAGGGCATGGTGGGTTATTGAGAGCGTTTTCCTTCGCTCGCCCGATAAGGGGTTCTGGGCATGTCTAGGGGATATACCCCCAGACATGCCCAGACAGCCGGAGACTTGAGTTTCGCTGTACAATTTAATGATGAAACTCTGTGGCATTTTGCGCAGCTCCGCTATCCTCGGGTCGGATAGTCCCCAGAGTAACAATAGGGAAAATCACTCCCTCTGGGTAACTCCATTCATCCCACGTGAGAGACCTAATGTCAAACACGTTATTGCCGGTTATTTAAGGCTACCACAGCCTACATCAGCGCCAGCACTGATGCGGGTGCTGCATTGGCTCCGCTGTTGAGCGGAGGAACCAGGGTACGCCACTGGCCAGATTATAGCCATATACGACAAGGCTGCAGCTGCCCTTGGATGATTGCTGTAGACTAGTGCTTCCGTACAATGCCGTAACAGCATCCAACAGACGAAACAGATCCCTAATGACCCTCCCCGGATGGAGGCGAAAAGTACTACTACTAGCAATCATCCCAGTACCCCAAATCCGTCCAGTCTAAATCTGAATAAATGCAGCAAGAACGTCTAAACTTTTGTAATATTTTCCAGCAAGTCAATTGACCTTTACTAGCTATCTGGCCAATTTTTTGTGTCTGATCCTGTAGATGCATGGAAACCAATTAGGCCTTACACCAGGATTAAGTTTGTGATATATTGGCTTAAGATAAACCTCCTTCTCTTAATGCTTCCTGTTATGACTATGTACCTAATCGGGGAAAGAGTTTAGGTCTCGAAAATAGATATTTGTGCAGGGCAATAAAGAAAAAATCTGTATCAGGTGTCATAACGGTGATTTTAAAATGTATGATTAAGAATATATTTGCCTCATATATGTATATATATATATTCACATCATTTCACATTTAGAACGTTCATCGGCAGAAGCGACAACAATTTTGGTTTTAATTGTGTCAATTGTAACATAATATCAACTTATTCTTTCTCTCTGAGTTACTAAGGCATTAAAAATAACGTTCAAATGCGGTTAAAGGGACATGTCCAGGTCTAAAAGCATAAAAAGTCGGTGATTTTATTTTAGCTTAATAATATGACCATATGATGTAGGCCCTATATGTAAACATGTCCATAGACTAGAACTGCAAAAGTTTTTTTTAATTTTTGTGCTGCGCATTCACCAGATATAGAGACGAAATTCCTGATTTCTAATTTTTGACAACCATGTCAAAAATAAGAATTACGGGAATTTCGTCTCTATATCTAGCCTAACGCAGCACAAAAATTAAACAACTTTTGCAGTTCTAGTCTATGGACATGTTTACATCATAATTATGGTCATATTATTAAGCAAAAATAAAATCACCGATTTTTTTATGATTTTAGACCTGGGCATGTCCCTTTAATCTTTAATATCATAACTACAGCATAACATAGCTCCTCGTCTTCGCGTTAACCCTTTAACCGCCAAATTATTCAATTTAATTTTCACCCACTTAAAGTTGTGTCTCGCTGACGCGATCCACAACTTCAAGTGAGTGAAAATTATTCAGATTTGGCAAAATGGACGTGGACTATTTTCAAATATTGCTGATTGATGTCATATTTTATCTTTAACATGTTTAAAAGATGGTATTTAATGTGCTAATAATAGAGGAAAACCCAAATATATGCGCCACCGACGGTTAAAGGGTTAAGCAGCATCACATCGTAGCATCACACATTACATGGAACGTATCACAATCCCTATTTTTTCTCAACCGTTTTCACAATTTTTTCGCCAAGATCTGTCATTGTTTTTATACCATGCCCTGTTAATTCATGTACTACTGTGATGCCATCTATTATGACGGGATAATATATATGGTTATCACTCATCCGAGTTATATTGGATACACTGTCAAGCTACCACATGTCTTCAGATAGGCCTACTGTCTTCGGATACAGTCCATAAAATTACTACCTAGGCAAATGTTTCCCTTCAATATGGCATGTTACATCATACATGACTATCGGATATAAAAGTAAAATTATTGGTGTTGCGTTACTGTGAGAAGCGATGGTATTTTAATATGTCACTTATTGAAATCAAAGTGTCACTGAAACGAGTAATCGCCACCAAACTTCCAAACATTTTGTTTTACATTTCACTTGAAAAAAAATCGAATTAAGGGGTTACGGTGGTGTGAAAATCATGTATTTTATTATTTTTACTCATTGAGCTTAGAGTGTCACTATATCAGAAAAATAATATTTTCTTATTCTGCGTGCTTGTGTGTAACATTATATTTATTGTTGTATATTATATGTCTACATGTGTAGGCCTATCTGATTTTCATGAACTATGAGTGTTTTTTTCTCATTCTCCATATAGGACAATTAATTAGTGTCGATGAAAAGAAATATTAACATGAATAATCGCCACCCGATCTTGCAAACATTTTGTTTTGTATCTCACTTGAAACATAGATAGCCTAGTATTAAGGGTGTTACGGTGGTGTGAAAATAATGTGTTTTTATTTTGTACTTATTGAGCTCAAAAAGTCAGTATATTGAAAAAATATTCTTTCTGATTCTGCGAGTTCTTCTGAACATTCTGTGTAATATAATTTTTTATGATTCAGAATTTTCTACTGAACATTTTGATAAATAACATTATCAATTAACATTTTAATCCCACGGACTTTTGTTTAGCCACGATTGCTTTTTGCTGAAGCAACACGAAGCGAGTTTGGACAGTTGGAATAGAGATAATGGGCGATTTATCGCTGGGCGATAATGGGGAATTTTAACTGGTTTTACTGTATTTTACATATTTTTTTTACATATTTTACATAAATATATATTTCACATATATATATTTTACATTGATATATATATATATATATATATATATATATATATATATATATATATATATATATATATATATTACATATGTTTTACATATTTTTTTACATGGTCACGTTTTATTTTTTGGCGGCCATTTTGAATTTTGGCGGCCATTTTGTTTTTTGCCGGCCGTTTTGGATTATATTATTATTATGATAAATAATAATTTAACCCTCAAGATCCAAATATCACTTCTTTTCTGCCTCAGACGCACCGTTTCCGAGATATTTCATTTTCAAATTTTATAATGCAATCTCAGTCCGTGGAATTTCCCCAAGGTTTTGGCAAGCGGGTGACATTAGGAGATTTGACTGTACCATAATTTCACTCCTTTTTAGCCTCAGACGCACGCTTTTCGAGATATTGCAGGTTTTAATCCAGCCAATTTGCTGTTATTTCAATGGGATTTTTTTTAACTCCAACCCCGCGGTACTCGCACACTATTGCTTGGATCGCTTAGGAAAGTCATTGCAACCTATTCGGGTACTCTAGAATTATTGAGGACAAATTTCAAGCCGATTAGATAATGACTGAGAGAGAAATAGGGTGGCATTTTTTTGCCCAAAACTCAAATGAGCAACAACAATAGTTGGGACGAAGTCATTCGTCCAAACTAATAGAGCAACCTGTCCGCGCAAAACGACCTTTAATTAAAAAAAAAATTATATAAAGCAGCCCGTCGGCGTAAAACGACCTTTAACGTAAAACAAGAGTGTACTCGACGTACAATAGCCCGCCGCCATTATTGAAATGAAGTTATTGCGCCCACAAGGTCAAGTTATTGACGTAAAATGCAAAAAATCGGCTATTTTGATTTTTTCAGCCGTTATCGAACTTGTCCAAGAACTGGTCAGTAACATGCATAACAAATTTTGGAAGGATGCATGAAAAACTTTTCATGTTATCGAGCCCACAAGGTTAAATTATTGGCGTAAAATCAAAATAAATCGGACATTTTGATTTTTTAGGCATTATTGAACTTTATTTGAACATTATTTAGTCCGAACTTGAACATGTATAACAAATTTGGGAAGGATAGATGAAAAACTGTTCATGTTATCGTGCCCACAAAGTCGAATTATTGACTGACGTAAAATGCGAAAAATCGCAATAAATCGACCATTTTTTTTTTTTCAGCCATTATCGAGGTTGTCCGAGAACTCCTTATTGGTAGCTTGCATAACAAATTGGAACAGGATACATAAAACAAATTCCAGTTATCGCGCCCACAAGGTCAAATTATTGACGTAAAATGCAAAAATTCGCAATTAATCGGCTATTTTGAACTTTTTTTCAGCCATTATTGAACTTGTCCGAGAACTGGTCATATGCAACATGTGTGTTATTTTGGTGGGTTCTTCTCAACATTGTGTGTAATATTATCTTTAATGTTATATATTACTTGACTAAATGATGTGCAGAAATATAATTATATGTGTTAAGTTGGTATAAAAATGATGTTTTTCTTCGTTTTTCTATGGGACTGAAAGGGTCACTCAAACTGAAAGAAAATTGTCACCCTTTTTGTAGGATTCAGATTTTTCTAACGGAAGATTTTGGTATATAACATGATTAATTACCATTTTATTACCGCGGACTTTTGTTTAGCTACATATACCCTTACATTCAAGTGTATAATTTGATAAGACACTATTATATAAAGCAACCCGTCCGCACAAAACGAAAGTGAATTGTAAAAAGCACAATTCCTTTCATTTTTCTTGCCAACAAGCCACGTCAGCTGAACCAAATTGGATACGTTTTTGGCAAACTATTCCGGCACACACGTGACATCTATCCAATGCTGAACCAATAAATGACCCAATGTCGAGAGAAAATGATTCCAGCATCGGGTTGATATATTATGTTTGCTGGGTTATGGACTACATCAAATAGACATTGAGACATCGTCCAGCCAATGCTGTGTCTTGTGTGCGGCGTAGGCGATCTACCTCACGATTCCCAGCAATTTAACCCTTTCAGTGCGGGACCGACTTTATACGTCAGAATCCCCATAGACGTCATAAGTCGATTCCTGCACTGAAAGAGTAGAATATTTCTAATGGTCGCAGGCCCATAACATATGTATTCAAATGAAGCGGAATTATCTAAACTAAGACATTTATGATGACTTTAAGTTGAAGGAAAACCGTTGGTCTACATATTTTATACAAACTATTTCATCTCTGTAAGGGTTAAACACAATTCGCTAGACCAGTGTTGGAGATCGTGAATATAGCTTTACGTCGCTTTCTGCACAATCATGTCAATATCGCGACAGTAGGAAGCCCGTAGCCGCGACTATGCCTAGCTACTGTTATTGCGAATGACTTCAATACAAGAGTACTTTATAGTGCACAGTGCCATAGGCAGCACTGTACACTCCAGGCCTTTGAACAGTTTTGAGCACTGTATAAGGCACAATCACATATATCCGTCCCGACCGAGATTCGAACCTGGTACCTCCAGGTCACATCCCTCAGTCGATACGAATGAGCTATCGGGGCCGGCCCCCAGTGTTGGAATAAAGGTGGCTTAAATGCTCCAACATTAAATCAACACTGGATCTATTTCTGTGTTTTGGGGGTTATGTTTTCGCTTAGCCGCTATCTAGAGGCGAGGCCGCCATTCATTTGATCACGTACGGTGGTCACATTGAGAAGGAAGAAACAAATACATTTCCCCCCCCCCCCAAAACCCACAGAGTATCAGCGGGGTTCGAGCCCTGGACGCATGCATGACTGGATAGACAGTCAGGCGTTCTACCAAAGCGCCGCGTCCCCTTCTCTTAGACCATACATACCGCGCTATCTCTCTTCTACAGTTTCGTATGACTTAGGTGTGGATCAGATCAGATGGATGAGTATACAATACAATGTTTTTTCACACTTTTCAAACCAGCTTTTCGCTTCAAAATGAGGCGGATGGATATATAGGCTACCCACAGGAATTATTTTCCGACACGCAATAAAAGCAAAACATTTTAATACCATTCCCTGACCAACCATTTTTTGAAAAACTCACCATCTCTCATGTATTACCTAGTCCCTCCTTAACCAATCACAACGCTGAATATGTTCATATAAACCATGGAGATTTTTTCAATTTGAAATCATCTTAAATGTCATAGTTAGCTCTTTTCGCTTTATTTGAATAGACCTACCTATATGTTATGGGTCAACGGCCATTAGACCCCAGAATCTGTCCCCGCGCTGAAAGGGTTGAGGGTGTGGTACCGTTACCATGTGGTTCATTTGTATTTTGTGTATTTAAAATATTTTAATGCTCCGTCTTTTTATTTGAAAATTAGCCCCTTTGGTCTCCATAGATTTTACAAAAATATAAATAAATGTACAAAGAGGATTGGTGGCGGCACATAGACCAGACGATCATCACCTATGACCAATACGGTTAGCTATAGCCCTATTTTTTTTATAGTGACTAATAATAATATCAATATATATAGGCCTATAGCTATGCAAAGGTGTAAGGGCCTGTTGATATCCTTTGTATTCTCAGCTAATAGCCATATATATATAGGCCTATAGCTGATAGCCATATATGATACGGCGCTCTGGTGTAATTGTTAAAGCTACCGCCTGTCGGGCCGGCGGTTGTTCCCGACCTTGGTATTCAGGTTTTAAAAAAAAACATCTCCCTCCTCCACTTATAAATATTCAAAATTGTTGAGACCCTCCCGTGACTCGGACTCAGCCCGCCAGATTGTGAATTTCCACCCCTCTGGAGGGCAATGTCATCTTATTCATCTCGCCATCACCAGGTGTTTCTCCTGACATAGCGTAGCTTGCATGTGCACAAAAATGATAGCGCCTAGAACCACATCCATTTATTCAAATTCATGACGGAATCGTGATTTTACACTTTTTCATTTTCTTTGATACGGCTTGTGAATGGAATACAATTTGAACCCAATAGGTAATTTACCCAATAGGTAATCTGACCCGCATGCTTTGATTTGACTATTAGGTATATATATAGCACATAGTCCTACTTATGAAAACGCATGCGAGGTCAAAATTGATATTTTTATTGTAGTTGATAAGAGTGTGTCAACTGTTTCATTACTTAGTTATGATTATATAAGAATTTTTAACTTTTAAATGTTAGCCAGGAAACCAATTAAATGACGTTGCCATCTATTCTAACAATACAATCGCATAGAGTTGGTAACATATATATATTGATTTCACAAAAAGTTGATTAGGCCTATTAATATTTTTATATAGACTTTATTTATTCACTGTTGAAAAGTAATATAGTACTTTCTAATGCAGGTTCAACTTTTCTCATTTGATATGCAGAATAACATATTAGAATAATGCGTAAGGTTCAATTTCACCTAAAGTACAAATTCTATTTTCTTTCAATTATAAAATAAACAAGAGAGAAATTACCATTCTATCACTATATACATCATTCTGTTACTAAATAATTACATATTAACAGCGTAAGTCAATCAACAGTTTTGAAACATGTTTGGAATCATTAAATGGTATTTTACAGTCTATAGTTCGATTTGCAAAACATAACATCACTGTTTTCGTGTTAGAGAGGCAATGTAGATCCAAACTGACAAAACCAAATTAGGGTAAGGATGGATATGAACAGCCAAGGCGAATTCCACATCACTGGTTTCCTGCTTGTGTACACCTGTGGCAAATACAGCCTCCACCAGAGGGTCAATGTGGCTGAATGGTTGATTAATAGGGAAGCCACACATTTTGTAGGAGCCCAGCACGTTTTTTAATTCACCAGAATGCTCTTGCTGTACCTTTTGTCCTCTATTTTCCTCCAATTTTTTCAACAGTTGGCGAAAACTAGCTACGCAATGCCTGTTCCAGCGTGTAATCAGACGAGGTCGCCATTCCTTCATCCGCTCTTTTAACACTCTCTCAATTCGATCTTGAAGCCTTTGTACGTAAGAGGTCTCAGTAGGTATGTAATACAGACTCTCAGGCTGCACCGATCCAAGGCCGGGATTTGGAAAACTCTTTCCAAAGAATGGTCTCCATTGAGAAGTATTATTCAAGTCATAGCTGAGCCTGCTCGGTTGCTCATATGGCTGAATATTTGCCCATATATTATCAGCATTAGCTAGACAGCCCACACTTTGTACTGGACAGTAGCTGTCACGAAAACTAAAATGTTGTCCAGTGATGGCATTCCAGACGCGGTAATCATTATTCTCTTCCTGTGTTAACACATATGCCGTGGGACCCTCAGGTACAGCGGATCCCAACAACAGCCAAGCTTGTTTGCCAAGATGCAGGAAATAATTACACAAGAGGACAGCATGTTCCTCCTCATCTCCCTGGAGCATTCGTAAAAATTGATCACATGTGCTCCAAATGTCACATAATCCGGGGAAAACCACAGAATCTGAAGCGGCTGGAATCATTGACACATATCTCAGCAATGTCTCGCATGTGGCATATGGTGAATCACGGATCAGCTCTTCTGGTGGACGCAATGCTTTAAAGAAACGAGTCATAAAGACACTTTTGCCATTTATATCAACCACAAGGGTTCTGTATTCACGTTTTGGGTATTTCTTTAACAGGTCACCTAACCAAGCATCTGATGCATTTCGCAGCGATTCTTCTTCATGACTATCAAATGTATCAACCATTGGTTCTGCTGGTGCTAAACTTGGCTCTATGGTAATGAACATGGTGAGATATGTGTGCTCTGGTGATCCCATACCTACTTCCATCCCAGTGGTCTCATGTCGTTGGGAATGTTGACCTTCAAAAGTATAACCGAGTAGAACGGGAGGTTTGCTGATGCGGAAGGTACCATCTATTCTGCTGTTGAAATATATAGTGCTGAACGGGATTTTGAAATCTCCAAGCCACCGCTTCTCAATTCGTCTCTGGATACTATTACCTTGCTGACCTTCATGTACCACATCTATGATGTATTCATCAAACAAACTTATAAAGAGGTTATCTGTCACAGTTTGCAGATTAGTAGAGCTGTAATCATTGTTTGGTGGCTTAAACGGTATTTGTAGCTCCTCATTCCAGCTTGGGTTTGGTCCTTCTGCAACACTGGTAGCTTGACGTTCTCGTTGAAAACTAACCTCAATGAAAGGACGCACTGATACTTCACTGGGTGTATTGTTGGTCGCTGTTTGCCTCGGTGCTGCCCCTGGACCAAGTGCTTCAGCCTGCCTTGGTTGTGAATCTTCACGAACAGGAATACCAAATGCTCTTACAATATTCACTAGAATATTCACATCCCTGGCTCCCAGATTTTGTGCGGTTACTTTCTTGCGTTCATGTCGTATGGGTTTCAGTGGACGCCGGGGTTCAGCTAGTTTGGCCAGGCTAGGTAGTATATTGCTAATGTTTGGCACCATCTCTTCATGTACCATATCAGTGAGGGATTTTTGATGTGATGCGCTGCGAAATCTGAGGGTCACCTGTTCTTTAACTCTCTCCATAAATCTTCTCACCTCTTTTCTATGAGGATCCATGTCAATGTCCTCTATAGCATCCTTTTTTACTTTATCCTTCTTATCTACCTGCTCTGCATAGACATCTCGTACTTCTTTATCCAGTGCTGGTATCTGCTTGTTAATGAAAGCTGGATCTTCACATGCCCTGTTTAGCAACATTTTGAAACGTGGTGATGAATTTAGTTTCTCATCTGTGCTAAAATTAAATTCTTCTTGCAATTGCTCCAGGCGGTAATGTTGCGGCATCCACATGAGTGCATTTCCTTCATCTTCCGAAGGTTTCATCATATGCATTAGATCGGCATTATTGGGGTCATTTGGGTCTAGGTGTGAATCGGCTATCCATTTGCTCAGCTGGTCCATATCCGCCATACCAGTCATACCTATGGCAGCGACAGGATCAACAACACGCTGCCCACCTATTGGCGTCTGACTGGACACAGGAGCCATTACATGTCCAGTTTCATCTACAGCCCACGCGACACCTGTCGTCAGCGCTGCAGTGGTCATCAAAGTCAAAATGTCCTGTTTGTTGGCATCCATGCTAAACGATACCCCACTACCTACACCTTCATGTCTATGTGCCACATGATCAAATGTACTGAATTCGATATTATCAAGTGTGAAATTATCGATTGTGATATGGGAGGCAGGGATGCTTACATAGACTTCTGTGAGAAGCACACTGCTGAGGCCACTAGACTCATACACTTCTAATTTTATACTTCTAGGCCATTGCATCACTTCAATATGAAATATTTGGGCAAATCGCACTATAAAATCTTGCCCTAATGGTCTATATTCAGTTCTTTTCACTTCTTTGTCATTGAAAAATACTTTAACAAACAACTTTAAATGATTAACATCATTTCTTCTTTGTTGTTCGCCTCGTGGACAGTCCTTGTTGTCAGTGATAGTAGCCCCATATGTGAGCTCTACAAAAAGTTTAGGTTCACCAGGTTTACGCCTGGTTTTGCTGTACTTTGCCTCAATAACAGCTCTACTATTGTCATCACTAGGGGACTGGGGTTTTTCTGGTTTTTGCAGGTCATCCATCTGTAACAAAGACTCGTCTTCGCGGACTCGCTCATCCTCTTCTTCTTCAAGCTCCTCATCCTGCGATAGAGCACTCCTGCTACGTCTCTGTTTCTGACGTTTCTTTGCATCTTTCTTTTGTAACTTTTGCTTCTTCCACTCATCAAGGTCATGTTTGTATTGTGTCAATTCTTGTTGATATTTATCTTCAGCTTCCTCTCTCATTTCTTCCAATTCATCTGATATATCCGCATCCCAAACAGCTTTATCGTCTTCTTTGTTACAAGTTTCTTTCTTAATTTGTAGTTTGACTGGCGTATTTGTGCATTGTTGGAAAGAGCGTAGAGATTTAATTTCTTTCCAGCAGTTCAATATAGATCGCAGTAGAGTTCGATCAGTATTATTTTCCTCATCAAGTTCTTTCCTTGTTTGCATTATTTGTCTCTTGTATTCTGCCAACCTCTTTTCTTGCTTTTCTATAGATTGTGTGTCTGTTTTAGTGGTTTTTAAATCAATAATATTTTGCTGAATATGAGCTGTAGATGTTTTGATTGCCTTCAGTTTACCTGTGAGATGAAAAGCCATGTTTCTTTGACTTCGTAATGCGTACTGCTGGTAAAGTTCTGATAACTTGGATGCAAGAACATGTTCCCGACTGAACAGATGATGATGGCTAAAATCAAGCGAATTTATGTCTATATCTAATTGATAATGACCCATAACGTCTACTCCTAATAGTTGGCTTTCTATCTCATAAACTTCTGCTTTTCTGTATTCCGTTTGAAGAGATGGTTCATCAATTATTTCTAACATTGCAGGTCTGTCTGAAATTTCTTTAAGTGGATCGGGAAGCATAATAAGTTTTCCATCCTCACCAAACCAATCTTTAGATAACTCTGGTTCTTTTAACAGACGATTTTCCATTTTATTGACATTAGTTTGGGTAACAGCCGGTCTTTTTCCAACATAAAATCCTTCATCTTCCAGGTAACGTGGTTCTGGCTGCTCGAATATTTTGTCTTTCACAGGTGCAGCCGTTTCTGGAGGCACAAAAAGTGCACCTTTATCCACTTCCAATTTCTCTCTAAACGGTACATATTGGGCTCTAGCAACGCGATAATATTTTTTCCAACTGTCGGGTCCATCATCTTCGATATCATCAAGCAGTGGTACTTCATCATCTTCCTTCCCTTCTGGTGTCTCAGTCTCTCCTTCAGTTGCAATTTCTGGGTTATCTTCTGCTGCTGGAGTTACTCTTTCTTCATCATTCTCACCCTCAGTGGCTTCTCCTTGGTCAGTAGCTTTTGTTGAAGTTGACGGCGTCTCTTTGATTTTCACATCTTCCGCTTCATCTTGATCCTCCCATGTCCGTGTAAAGAAATCGAAACTATCCTTGTCAGAAGGCAGTAAAGGTTGTTTTGTTGCTTTTGAAGAAGCATGTTTCCATTTGTCACGTACAGACATTTTTTTCTCCAATTCTTCAAATGTTAATTCATCACGTAGCAATGCATCATCAAAGCGAGTTGAGCGCATTTCCCTGCGAGGTCTTTGTTTAATCAATGTACGTGATTCACCCAGAGCTTCATCTTTACTCTTTTCTTTAGTTTCCTTGAATCTTTGTGAGTATCGAGCACGAATAGATTGAGTCAGGTGAGAAGACATACGACGATCACGTGGAGTCGCTTGTTGGCGTGGACTGTCATCACCTGCTAAATGGCGTGGACTTTTGCTGATTTGCCTGCAAAAAAAAACATCTTTTTTAAATTGTGCATTGAAATTTTGCCAAATAATAACATAACCCGTGTGGATGTAGCATATATTTTTGTTAACAACCGGTAGATGTGAATGTTTCCAACACAAAAAAAGCATCCTGATAAGAAAATATTTATATGTAAGCCCATCAAAAAAATTGATATTAGCCATTCCTCATAAAACTTAATCTGATCATGAAAATAATTCCCCAAAAAAACTCTTTTAAATTTGGGAGATAACTAAAAATCTTAAAGAAAAATGTCCTCCTCCCCAAATTGATTTTTTTGCCGCATAACTGTAATTTTATTTTTAAAGTGGATCGAGACCGTTTTCGGCACAAAAACATCAACAGCATCCACCTTTGGTTAGGCCTATTTCCAAGACTTGAAACCAGCCCTCTCACTCAGTTCAAGGACTGTAAGGGTTAGAGTCTTCTGTGGATAATGGCAGCTTGCCAACTCGAGGTGTTAGCAGGTTGCCAGGATGACTGAGCAGCCAGCTCTGGCGCGTCATCCAAAAAATTCTGACCCCCCCCCCCCCCCCCTGGATTTGGTAGGACGGTTAGCAGTGTCTACAAATGGACAGATGACACTGCTGAAGAGTGTAGATATTTCCAGGTCAGTCCATGACCGATGAAAAATATATAAAAAAATAATGACCCCCCTCAATAATTTTCTGTTTTTAAAGGATCCATCCTTAAGTTAATCAGATCACATAGAGAACAACTCTACCAAATTTGAATGCAATACAACCGGCGGTTCATAAGTTATTGTGCCCACAAACTTTTTTGGCGGCCATCTTGGAAAATGGCTTTTTATGACTCGGTGCCCCCCCATAAAATATATCGGAAGAATAGCCTAGTCATGCACATAGATATATGTAGAAAATAAATGTGTAAAAGTATTCATTAGTTAAAAAAAGTGCCCCCCAAATTTTTTTTCAACTTGGATAGACTACTCCGATATAAAAATAACTGAGATTTAAAAAAATGAGAAAAATGACCCCATCTCCACCATGTCAATTCTTTTTTAAATGACTACAACAGCCATTTTGTTTTTAATGTATTCATCCCCAAAGTTAATCAGATCATCAGAAATACCTAGAGAACAACCCTACCAAATTTGAATGCAATCTAACCAAATATTGTGCCCACAAGCTTTTTTGGCGGCCATCTTGGAAAAAAGCCGCTTATGACTTGGTGCCAAAAAAAACTATATGGAAAGAATTGCCCAGGCACAAAGGTCATGTCTGTAAAAAATAAACAAAGTTCATCAGTTAATTTTTTAGAAAGAATTTCTGATACGCTTGCGGCGGCGGAGACAGAATACATGTAACGCTAAACACTATGAGCATCCCGAGATTACCGGGGATGCTTAATGAGTCTTCCAAGAAGTTAATCAGATCATTATAGATACCTAAAAAGCATCACAGCAAAATTGATCCAACCAGCAGTTCATAAGAAATCACACCTACAAGCTTTTTTGGAGGCCATATTGAAAAGTAGCCGTTTATGGCTGTGTGCCAAAAAATTTTTTGGGAGAAATAGACAAAATTGTCAGGTAAGTTTTTAGTGAGAACTAAATTGATTTGCATATATATGCCTACTGCGTCAGCGGAAGAAGCTAAACACTATAGGGGGCCGGCCTAACCATCCTGTAGTACATGTACCTCAGTTCGATACTAACAAAGAATGTTTGAGAAAATCTTTATATTTATAAATAATTTTAAGCACATCTTGGAGTTGAAAGATTTCATGTGATTTAAAACAATTCTCTCAACAAAGTTGCAGTAGAAAAGTGTAAATCTCTCCATAATATGATGGGGGCCTCATTGTCATGTAAAAGAAATTATGTTTTAATACATCATATTATTTTGTAATTGTAAAAGGGGTAAATCTGTGTGTCTTGAGATTAAAGTACATATGTGAGTCCATATATTGTACACTATTATGTGATCAGTCCAGGCAGTGTTGTTACAATTGTTTATGACATCATATATGATCACATAACTAAATAATTAAGTTAAAAATTGCATAAAACCAAAAGAAATAAAGATTTTTATAAAATTCTTTCAGTCTATGAAACAAATTAAATTTTGAACTTTTCGTGTGACGGGTCACATATAGGCTAATCCAGACCACAACAATAACCTTGTTAAATTTTTTTAAATGATGAACAGATGAAGTACATTACATTAACCACCTATCCACACAAATACAGATCTACTCATGCAAATTAGACTCAATTGACTGACCAAAAATAAATTGTATATGGATGAAACTTTGAATTGATTGTTTTCAATCAACTAACACTGCCAACTTACATTTTCCAGTTACGTTAGCATGTTTAATATACTCATTAAATATATTTTCCCAGTCTACCAATACTGTATGCAAATACACTAGATAGGCAACATGCAAATTAACCAAACAAATGTTCATTAAAACATTTAAAATTATGTATGTATAAACTGATGAAACTGATGTATTGGATATATTTAATCGTGTATTTTTTTCTGAAATTCAATAATAACCCACCTTGTTGGTTCAGGAGATAAAGTGGTAATAACACCACCTTCATCATCTGGTAAGGAAGGAATATGATCCAATCCATCTTCAGTTTCTGCCCCTGAGCCTAGAGTCTCCCCATCAGTTCCAGATAATGTATCTTTTTGTTTCTCATCCAGTACTTGCTGACGTGCCAGCTGCTTTGTGGATCTCATTTGGTGGCTGATGTCAACATCATCTTCATGAGGGACTAAATTCTCACCAAGCTCCTTCAGCTGCTTCCTTCTCTTTCGCTCTAAATTTTTTAATAATTTGCTGGCTTCAGCCTCGGGTATTTCATCGGATTCATCCTCCATTGTGACCCTGGAACCATTTTCTGTTCCATCAGATCTTCTCGTCTGAGTTTGACCTCTACGGCGTGCACGAAGCTTCTCCTTGAGAGCATCAGCGTTAGTTGAAGCCATTTCAGATACCGATCACGCTCTCATCTCATTCTGCAACACATGTTTTTAGTTCCGCTAGAGATATATATTGCCACCTCACATGATTATCAATCCGTTTTTAACCCATTAATAGTACAAGCTGGTAGAATACAGCCACTAAGGAAAACAACTGTATTTTAATGGATTTAAACAAGGTTCATGCTTAACCCTTTCACCACCGGTCCCGAATATATTCAGTTTTTCATTTTTAATCACCACATTAAGTACCACCTTTTAAACATGTTAAAGATAAAACGTGATATAAATCAGTAAAATATGAAAAGAGCTGACCTCTATTTTGTCAAATCTGAATAATTTTCACTTAGTTGGAGTTGTGGATCGCGTCAGCGAGACACAACTTTAAGTGAGTGAAAATTCGAATTGAATAATTTGGCAGTTAAAGGATTAACTAACATTCACCAGTTTGTAGATTACATAACATTGACTATCATGTCACTACTTCCCGCTATTAGCGTGAAATACCACGTGAAATATAGTGATCTCTAATTACTGTTAAAGTGATTGAACATATTGTGACAATATAATGATTGTTGAACATCAGTACCGTCTGACCATGCTGACTGATGTCAGTTTAATGGTATTGTACCAATGAGCCATGAACATGAATGTAATCATTTTAGATCCAGTCATACAAATTATATTTCACTATTATAAAACCAAATTTATCCTGTGACAAGAAATCATAATACAGTGGGAGCAAGATACACATTCTCTGAATTAGGCGTGCTACCCATCATATCATCCGCGCAATGTCAATGGTTGTCAGCCCAACAGGTCCCTGAGCAATGACTGCATGTTACGCAAGGTGCAACAAATGAAATATTGTACTTTTACTTCTCCGTATATTAATTGCAACATTTGACAAATGTCGTAATCTTATCATGCTATAAATATATTACATTGGTAAAACATTATTCAGGACTATAATATTCCTTTAAATTTATTTGTAATAAAACATACAAACACACAGGCAAATTTGATCTGCGATAAGTCACTTCGGTTTAAAATTGGGCCAGCGACGCCATTGTTCTGATTAGACAAGGTACATTATCACATTATTTTAGTAAAAATCTTTTCTTTTTCAATCTGAAATGATCAAAATAATTGCGCGATACAAAGCACGATTTACAGTTGGTGAAGTCTATAGACTGGTATAATAGTCTATATATAATTAGGCTATTTCGCGCGTGCTGCTGGCAATACACTGGTGTGGGGCTAAGTACCGTATATTCCCGTGTATAATGCGATGTTTTTTCTTAGCTATTCATGTCACAAAAAGGCACCTCGTATTATACATAGATGTAGAATTTAATACAATTTTTTAGCTCTGTAGCGGTAGTTCAGCGGTAAGTTTTCTAGCGGTAGAAACGTAGGCTAGTCGGCGTGTATGGTAAGCAGGCCTATACACACGATACAACAAGACTGTTCCTTTCCAACTAGTAGCAAACAAGAGACGTTCACCCAGTGCTGGTACAATGTTGGGCCACCGTCAGCGATGCTGGCACAACACTGTACCAGCATTGGGTGAATGTGTCGTGTTTGCTGGGAGCCCCCGTCTCACATTCCCGCCGACGCGCGTGGCACGTTTGACAACCACGGGCAGATATATGACGTCGTTAGTCTGCAACCAATTCACACTCCTGACCTGTTCATTTATATTAATAATGATTTAATCTAAGTTGCCTTTCATATGGGCGTGTTCTATTGTGTACGACAAAATCTGAACATGATATTTTCCTATTGGAATGAGAGAATGCGTTGATGAAATATAACAGGATATCACTGTTTATATCTCCTATCGCAAATTCTATACATATAGGCCTCAGAATGTCCATATTGCTGGGATAACATTAACACCTACCGCTGTTGCCGCGGCTGATACGGTATTAAGCAAATGGTGGTATCTGTTAGCTGTAGTTCATGAAGCGCTGCTGTGTTATTGCACCCGGACACCTTATACAACCAAACACCTCTTGTGTCTAGACAATGCGGCTAGTCTGCAAATGTTTTACAATCACATCGCATCTTGGAATGTTCTTATTTGAGCACGACGATGTTAAAATATGGTCTTTGTAATAGATTAATTAAAATAATATAAATTTGTCGGCGAAATATAAATACGGGTATTTTAAAATCTGTGTGTATATATATGTAGCCTATGCAGGCCTCAGAATGTCTGCCCATCGAGACAGTCCCGATGACATCCACTCTGCCGTGGAAAATGGAAATACAGTATCTGCTTACTTTACAAGTAAGCAGATACTGCCCTTTGGTTTTGTAGAGCTGTACTGTTGCCGCTGTGCTCGTCATTGAGCATCGTCTATGCAGGTGTCACAGCGCTATATATTAGTATAAGATATTATCCATGCCTCACATTTAAATGGCCCGGAACGCTGCCGACCGGGACGCTGCCGACATCCAAAATTTGAGGTCGTATTATACAGAGGGGTAGACGTTTTTCAGGTCATCCTAGGCCTCAAATCTTAACTCGTATTATACATGGCGTCGCACTATACGCGGGGATATACGGTAGGCCTAGACTAATAGATTTTGGTGGATGCAGGTGGCACTGGTCAACTCAAACTGAACAGCAGTCCTTGTTTTTTTACTCTCAACTAGGGCCCATATAAACTGAGAACTACTTTCAAATCTATATTTTACTACGCTATCAATTTCAAAATGTTCCAATTTAGTATTACTTAAACTTTAATAAATCATGCTTGGATGGCCCCAGGCCACACACCTGATACGTAGATGGCCCCAGGCCACACACTTGAATGGCCCCAGGCCACAGACTTTAATTTAATGGCCCCAGGCCACACACTTCAAATAAATGGCCCCAGGCCACACACCTGATACGTAGATGGCCCCGGGCCACACACTTAAATGGCCCCAGGCCACAGACTTTAATTTGAAGGCCCCAGGCCACACACTAATTTAAGTTGCTGGCTCCAGGCCACACACTTTCAGTCGATGGTCCCAGGCCACATACTTTCAGTTGATGGCCCCAGACTTCACATACTTCAAATAGATGGCCCCAGGCCACAGACTTTAATTTGATGGCCCCAGGCCACACACTAATTTAAGTTGATGGCCCCAGGCCACACACTTCCAGTTGATGGCCCCAGGCCACAGACTTTAATGTGGTGGCCCCAGGTCACACACTAATTTAAGTTTGCAGGCCACACACTTTCAGTTGATGGCCCCAGGCCACATACTTGGTGTTATCAAGGCCTACTGAAACTGTGTGGTCTGGGAGTATATCTAATAAAGTGGGTGGCCTAGGGCCATCAACTGAAACTGTGTGGTCTGGGGGCATATCTAATAAGTGTGTGGCCTAGGGCCATCAACTAGAATGTTTGGCCCGGGGCCATCAAGTTAAAGTGTGTGGCCTGGGGCCATCAACCTGCGTATGTAGCCTGGGGCCATCAACTTAAAAGTGTGTGGCTTGGAGCCATCAACTGAAAGTGTGTGGCCTGTGGCCATCAATCTAAAGCAGTAATTACATTTAGACTAGCCTACTACAGTCTGTCCGACGGTGGAGGATGATCCAAAATGAAATGTAGTTTTTCGGTATCCAGTCAGTCAATTCTCAAGCGATTTGCATGAAATTTTGTAAACCCTATTTCCTAGTCATTTGGCATCGATCCTGAAAATTTAGTAAAAAAATATTTCATAGTTCAAAAGTTAGACCATTTGACATGTAGTAAATGTCTATTTATGACGCTCCTCTATAACAAGTATAAACCCATTAAATTTTATTCCGGTTTATTCTCAGAATTGCGTTACATGTCAAATTGTCTAACTTTTGAAAAACTAAATGGGATTTCGCTAAATTTTCGAGGTTGTTGCCAAATGACTAGCTAAATAATAATGGTTACAAAATTTTGTGACAATCGCTTGAGAATTAACTGACTGGATACCGAAAAGCTAACTTAATTTTGGACCACCCTCCGGCCATTGGACAAACTTTCACTGTTTAGTCTACAGTCTGTTTGACCAGATCCTGGGAGTAGCCTTTTTCCAATTTGCTTGGTCGCTCTCTAAAATTTTTTAACAAAATTTGTAACCGAACTTTTTTTCATCTTCTCCTAACATCCCTGAAAATTTGGTGCAATTTTGTTGTGTTTTTTAGAAGTTAGACCATTTGGCATGTAATAGAATTAGGGTGGTGGCTGTAGTTTTCGCGAAGCCTATAATACGGCCTACAGCGTGCACAGGATGGACGCGTAAGAATATTGTGGGTCGTATTGTGATTGGTATGTCTTAGCCACTTCCGGTTTGATAAAAATATACTTCCGGGTCAATTGGGAATAGGGAGCATAGATTATTTCAATCTCCCATGTTTCTGGGGGAGTTTTCGCGCAGTCGAGGGTATTTTCGCGCGCCGCATTGTGTAGCAGCGTGGAAACCCATGTTGCATATATTTTTCATTTAGTTTGTTTCCAAATAGATTTGGGATTCCTCCCGGCTCATGTCTGTTTTTATTTCAACCTGATACGACAACCTGCAAAAATATTATAAAAAAATGTAATTTTACTGATTTTGAGTTTTAGAAGCTAAAAAAATCTGCATTTTCCGGGACTTAAAATAACAAGAGCACACTCGATAATAGCCCGCCGCCGAATTATGATAAAGAAAGTAAAGACGAATGTCATCACGTGAATAACAACCCAAGATATAAATGGTATGTTAAACCAGCCGCTTTTCAAGTTATCGCGCCCACAAGGTCAAATTATGTACGTAAAATAAATGTGAAAAATCGCAATAAGTCGAACATTTTGATTTTTTTACCGGCCATTATTGAGCTTGTCCAAGAACTGCTTATTAGTAACATGCATAACAAACTTGAAGAGGATATTTGTGAAAATGTTGAAGTTATCGCGCCTACAAGGTCAAATTATTGACGTAAAATGTGAAAAATCGCAATAAATCGGCCATTTTTTTTTTTTTCCGACCATTATTGAACTTGTCCAAGAACTACTTATTAGTAACATGCATAACCAATTTGAAGAGGATATGTGAAAAACTTTTCAACTTATCGCGCCCACAAGGTCAAATTATTGACGTAAAATGTGAAAAATCGCAATAAATCGGCCATTTTTTTTTTTTTTCCGGCCATTATTGAACTTGTCCGAGAACTGGTCATTAGTAACATGCATAACAAATTTGAAAAGGATATGTGAAAAACTTTTCAAGTTATCGCGCCCACAAGGTCAAATTATTGACGTAAAATGTGAAAAATCGCAATAAATCGGCCATTTTTTTTTTTTTTTGGCCATTATTAAACTTGTCCGAGAACTGGTCATTAGTAACATGCATAACAAATTTGAAAAGGATACGTGAAAAACTTTTCAAGTTATCGCGCCCACAAGGTCAAATTATTGACGTAAAAGGTGAAAAATCGCAATAAGTCGGCCATTTTGAATTTTTTTTCAGCCATTATTGAACTCGTCCGAGAAGTGGTCATTAGTAACATGCAAAACAAATTTGGGAAGGAAACATGAAAAACTTTTCAAGTTATCGCGCCCACAAGTAAATGTTAACGCCAACGCCGACGCCGACGCCGCCGAACTTCAATTGCAATAGCCCACCTTTTTTAATTAAAATTAAAAGGCGGGCTAAAAAGGAACTATTTTAATGGCGGATGAAAAAAAAGTTTGCCGCGAAACGACACAATTTTTATATACGCTGCATTAAAACACCAGTCAACGACCGAAAATCAAAACAAGATAAAATTTTACAAAACCCTTTAAGAACTAGGGCAAAAAACAAACGAGGTGCGCGAAAATACCCCCTGTGCGAAAATACCCTCCACCACTTGGGGCCGACCGCAGATTAAAGTACGTACTTCCTTTGAAGTACGCACTTCCATTGAGGTGTGCAGTACGTCGATCGAAGTACGCCTGCAGCCTCATTTTGGCCTGATAGGGCACTCACTTGTTGTGTCCCCATTCATTTGCAACACATTAGTTCATTGGTCCAATAGTCTGTCCAATGATAATCAGACTACTGAATTTACAGGAGTTCTGACTTTGTTAGATGCCATGCTTTCAACTGTGAAGCTGAGAGTGCAACAAGAGGTAAACATTTATCAATTTGAAGTAGATAATATCTATTGCCAAATAAAAGAAATAATGGACTTTAGAAAAGATAGTTTGAAATATTAAATCACCAATTTATAGAGCAGTCCTATGTCTGGAAAATTAGGAATGTGCTATTAAAGTTCTGCCATAGAGTCACATGCCTCATGGTCCGTACTTTCATTGAAGTAGCCTACGTACTTCCTTTAAAGTACACCCTGTACTTCAACCTAAGTACGCCCTCAAGGGAACAGATATAAAGTTAAATATAATATTTTCCAAACATGAAAAACAGTTTTGATAAAATACATGTTGTACAATGAAATGTGCTCTTTCAAGTAAACTATTTCTGGTAGCTGGCAAATGCTCAACAGTTCCAGGACAAAAAAATTTAAAAAAAATTCAGCCTGTTGCAAAAGTCTTGGCTATATTCAGGTGGACAGAAAATAATTAGAAGTTCCTCTTATGAATAATTTGATAGCTTGATTATCAATGTTCAGAAATAAATCATTCAACCAATAACTTCTTTAAGTTGCAAAGGGGTGATAAAATAACAAATGAGAGTACCCATTTGTAAAAGTGAAGCACAGGGTGTACTTAGATCGAAGTACGGACATACCTCAATCTAAATACGTACTTGTCAACTTCAAAGGAAGTACGTACTTTAATCTGCGGTCAGCCCCCACCTGACCACCCTATTGTTTCACCGTAATGGTGTCAAAGAGAGCTGTAATTTTGAAAATTTATCACATGCCAAATAGTCTAACGTTAGTCTAACTTCGCTAATACACAAAAAATCAACCAAATTTTCGAGGATGCTAGGGGGAGATGATCTGAGAAAAAGTTTGTTGAAAAATTTTAGAGAGCGACCGAGCAAATTGGAAAAAGACTACTCCCACGATCTGGTGAAACAGACTGTAACGTTAGCCGAGTCTGAGAGTGAGACTGTGACATACTGCTACATAGCCTAGTTCCTGGCCCGAGAGCGAGGGCCTAGAATCCAGCCATAACCTGATAACGGAAGTCAACATTTTCATATCATGACTTGCATTTTTCACATACTGATCAAAGGCACCAGCGCGCAAATCTCCGCGCTGGTCAAAAACAAACGGCGATTACGACGCTGTTTTGACAGTGAAAATCTGTTGATGTTAAAAAATAAGTTGCTTGGTAGCCTTGGTCTTGGAGGCACGAATGGCAGTCAACTCATCCCCCCTACCAACTCATCCCCCATACCAACTCAACCCCAGTTCACACCTGGGTAGACCAACTCATCCCCAGCCCTCCAACAGCTATAACCAACTCATCCCCCCGGCCGTCAATACCTTACCAACTCATCCCCAGCCATCGGCCAAGTATTACCAACTCATCCCCAACTCATGACTATATTGTAGGCTATCTGAACTGTTTTAAAGTTAGACATACGGGCAGTCAGCGATTACTCATACTTTGGGAGTGTAATAAAACACATTTATTATTAGAAGCAATATATTTTATATAAAAAAACATATTATAATATGTAGACAAATTAACATTTAATTAGCTGGTCGCAGGTCGCATGGCTATAAAACATGAAATATACATAATATAAAACATATAATTCATTTAAAAACATTTAGACATAGGCCTATTAGCATTAAATTAAAAATAGCAGGTCACATGATTATATATGAAATATACATAAAGATACATAATATAGAGTCTATATAAAACATTAAAAAGTCTTGTGTGAGCAGTTTACAGTGTGGGGGCATTGAGGTGAGCACATGATCTTAACAAGGAATTCGGAGTCTTCTTGTAACATTATGGTCCGTATTCAATGACAATATTGAAATATATCCAGGGGTCTAACTGTGAACTAACAGCTAGAGCCGTGAAATGTCAACAGCTTGGATGAGTTGTGAGTCTTTGGTGAACTCACCCTCTCCACCCCTTGCACTCAGGTGTTGTGATAAGGATTCTTGTGCTAATTCAGACATGTCAGCGAGAGCCGCTCTTGAATTGTCAACGGCTTTGATGAGTTGTGAGTCTTTGATTAATCCGCTCCACTAATACTCGCTAAATGTCAACAAAAATCCAATGCGTTCAAGGGGTCAGAAGCGATTGCAATTTTAGTATTTTATAGCAAATAAACAAGTGACATACCCGGTATATATCTGATATTAATTAACAAATAAGCAGTGTATGACATATCACTCTGTCGAGTTGTTACCCTTCACAAATGTTGATGACGAACAATAAATAAAACAATCACAAATAGTGTATATTCAATTATATTTACGAGTAACAGAAAGAAAAAGGTAACTATATATCAGTAAAGGTATATTTATTTGTGGAAGTAATAAGTGATAATCCCTGAAAACGCTGAATTGTGAAAGCCGCCGATATCACATTTACGGGAAACAGACAAAATGGTTATTATCAGTTAGAGTATATCTCTTGAAATATCGGATGTTTGATATTATAAGTAACCATAGTCTTTAAGAAATATAAAATATTTGTATAAGTGATAATCACTGAAAACGCTGACTTGTGAAAGCCGTGAGTGTTCGCATTCATGTGTTATAGGGCCTATGCGTCACCTGGTATCAGCGCGGATATTTTTTTAGCGCTGTTCACAAATCAAAGGAGGAGGTGTGATGGTAGGGTCACTGTTAAAGGGATTTAGGAATTTAGTGCTGGCAATTGTTCTCATAATGACAGTTTATGGAACACTATACTATTATAGCGGGGGCAGTCTGTGAAGTACAATTAGGTATAACAGTGGATCAAACGGTAAGATAACTAAAACTTAAAGGGTTGACTATAAAAATATATATCAAGAAGTATTAACTATGTATAGCAATAGACTGGCGAAATAAGAACACGACTGACTTATTAATCGGCTAATATTAAAAAGTAACATAGCCGTGCTAAAGATTAAAAGGATTGACCATAAAAATATACATCAAGAATTATTAACTATTTATAACAATAGACATGCGAAATAACGATAGCAAATAATATATAATATACGTTTTTAAACACTGTCTTCTGTTATTATTCTGTTATTATAACAACAACAATATTGTTAGGCGTAGGCATAATATGCTTAAATTATATTTTATTCAAGTCAGATTTTAAAACATATCTTATACATTTAAGTGATCATCATCTAAAATAATCAAATATCATTAAAGTCAAGTTAATACCAACTCATCCCCAAAGCCTAAGGTGCAACGCACATGACCAACTCATCCCCAGCCCTCAACAGCTATAACCAACTCATCCCCAGCCCGTCAACAGCTATAGGCCTAACCAACTCATCCCCAGCCCGCCAGCAGCTATAACCAACTCATCCCCAGCCCGTCAACACCTATACCAACTCATCCCCTGATATACCGGGGGATGAGTTGGTATAGGGGATGAGTTGACTGCACACCGGAGGCACAGTTCTAAGTTAAATCATGCCTTCGTTTCGTTGACAAATCTTGAGTATTTTTTGCGTAAAAAGCAGATTGTGAAATGTTGCTTTTGGGTATGGATGGACAAGTGACCCTAAATTGATCTGGCTTGCCCAGAATGCAATGGGTCACGGATGGGACTAACTGCTACAGTGCTAGTGTGAGAGTGAGTTCATGGAGTTAACAAGTTACAACAGCTGCAACTGAAACTGGGAAACTGACGACGCCAACGGCAACGGACGTAGTCTCTAGATCCGGACTAAAAACTATTTATATCACTCACATATAAATTTATACCAAATAAACTGTATTTGTACGTGTACGCTAATCAAACATGTCACTTTTAGGCCAGCTTTGTTGCAGTTAATGTTAACTTTTTCGAGCACCTGTCAAACATGTCAGGGATTTGTTTTGGTTGTTGGGAGCGCAAATTTGCTATCGACATTACTTTAGAAACTGTACAAAATAATTCATATGTTCTTTTCGTCAGACCTATTTTCTTCTGTAGTCCGGTCTGTTAGTCTGGGAGCCAAGTTTAAAAAAGCTGAGCTAGTTTTTTTGTTCGCTTGACCCAAAAAGTGGCAAAGGTCTGATATGTGTATATGACAGGAAAATATCACTGGAGCATTAATAGGGTGGGTGTAGAAGTTAATCGTGGCAGCAAAGTTTTAAAAATGAGGGATGTTCAAGGGTACCCTAGAGCCACAAAGACTGTACATTTTTAACCCTAAGTTATTAAAAACCCAAACCACATTTGCTATGAACAATTTTTAAATCACTGTTGTACATATTTCTTTTTTATTAAAGATAAGATGACAAATTATTCGAGTTTCGATATTTTTCACAAAAAACAAAAAACATAAATCCACCTTTAGAGCGCTGGAAGTCAATATTAAAATAACAATTAACACAGTTCGTAGAATGTAATTTTGTCGTTTCCTGTACATTTCTATGATTATGATTATGCTAATGTCTGTTGACTTCATTTGGTACATCGGCCATCTGATAACACTATATCAAATTAGAAAAATTCTACCTTGTTGTGTGAAGGACTTATGAGGTCAAAACAGCGGATGGGGTACTCTCACAAGTTACATTTTTTCGACCTTTGTAATAACATGATCATCATTATTATGGTTACAAGCAATTTTAATACCACTCTGGCCACTTTTTGTCATTGGATATGTGAGGTTTAGAGTTTTTTAATTAAATGTAAAGCCACCCTTAGGGCACTGAAAGTCAATATTTCAAAAAAACTTGAACACAGTTCGTAGTATGTAACTTTCCGTTTTCTGTACATTTGTATGATTATGAACATGCGAATGTCTGCTGACCTCACTTAATAAATCTTCCATCTGGTACCACTATGTCAAATTATAAAAATCACACCTTGTTGCATTAAGGACTTATGAGGTCAAAAGTCCATATGGTGTACTCTTACTAGTTACATTTTGTCGACCCCTTGTAATAACAAAGTTGTCATTCTTATAGTTATAAACAGCTTTATTTCTACTCTTGCCACATTTTGTCATTGAATATAATCCGGACAAAACATATGTGAAGTTTAGATTTTTTTCAGAAAACGTAGACCCACCCTTAGAGCGCTGAAAGTCGATAATAAAAAAAATGAACACAGTCAGTTATGTTGGGGTTTGGGGGAATTTTGCACATTAATTTTGTCCATAAGTATGACAATATGCACAAATACCATATCGTTTTTGACCCGCTGGAATAAAACCTGCTGGGAGCCAAAACCAATTCTCACTGAGGACGACATATTTGACAATTCAAAATGTCCGCCACCAAACAGACAATTTTTCAATTAAAGTCTGTCCGACGGTGGAGGATGGTCCAAAATGAAAGTTAGCTTTTTGGTATCCAGTCAGTCAATTCCCAAGCGATTGTCACGTAATTTTGCAACCATTATTATCTAGTCATTTGGCAGCAACCCTGAAAATTTTGCGAAATTCCATTTAGTATTTCTAAAGTTAGACCATTTGACATGTAACGCAATTCTGAGAATGAACCGGAATGAAGTTAATGGGTTTATACATGTTATAGAGGAACATCATAAATGGACATTTACTACATGTCAAATGGTCTAACTTTTGAACTATCCAATATTTTTTTACAAAATTTTCAGGATCGATGCAATTTAAATGAGTCAAAAATAGGGTTTACAAAATTTCATGAAAATCGCTTGAGAATTGACTGACTGGATAACCAAATGGTAACTTTCATTTTGAACCATTCCTCACCGTCGGACAGACTGTAGACATCTCTAGCTACCACTAATAAGTGGCTTCTCGTCAAATGACAAACCCTGCCAAACGCCGCCGAAACCGATGCTTATCCCCACACCACCAACTGTTACCAGCTAGCCAACCATAAAGTCACATAATCACAATATAAAAACATTTTTCTAAGGTTTTTGACCCAAATTATTCTAAATCTGGTGCCCATTAATTACAGTAGCATTGACTGGGTTGCCGTACTGGAAAATCGAAGATGGCTGCCGCCCAAGCGAAAAACGTCATAGAATTAGAATTTAAACACTTTCATTAGGTTTACTACCACACTGATTTGAGAAATAAATGCCTATTTGACAGTAATTTTGACTGGAATCGAAATATTATAAATCCAACATAGCCTACGGCAGCCATGGCAGCCCCACATAATATTGTAATTTAAAATGTTTTTCTATTGCTTTTTTTAATTAATGAGCTTATTGGAAGGATGGGTTGTCAAAAACATTAAATTTACAAAGTTTTACACCTAAAAATTAGCCGATTATAAATAATAATTTGAACACATTCCTTTAACGAATTTGTTTTATCTACTAGTCTAGCTGACTAATTCAAAAACATGATTTATCGGAATTTAACTTCAATTTATGTTTGTCTAAATATAGAGGGGCCTATTCCAAAACAGCATCATCCACCATTAAATTTTTAATGTTATTTTTTTAGTCTATTCTAGACCAGAACAATTTACAATAGATGAATCTGTCCTGTGTATAGGCCATTATATATAAATATATAAAAAAATCATTCTCTAATGGACGATAATAGGTGAATTTAATTCCCATTACTGTCAAAGCAGTCTCTAGAAATATTGCCTACTCTAAATGTAACTGACAAAAAAAATTGATTGACGCTATTGCATGAAACAGATCGTGGCATAGAAACAATTCTGGACCTTCTTGTGGAAAATTTATCCATTCTTCCACATTTTAATCCATATATTAAGTAGTAATATGATATTATGCATCAATAAAAAATGTCATGTGGATATCCGCCTCTAAATATTTATTTATATTACAGGGGAACATTTGTATCATGCTAGACCTACTTGGTGATTCCTAACAAAATGTGTTTATACCGATTATTCAGGTAAGTATTTTGACAGCCAGCATACAGCCGCTATATCCAGTAAATATGACTGATTGGGCCTTTATAGCGGTTGTATAACGGCTGATGCCGACAGCAACGGCCCCAAATGCAGAATATTGGTTATACATATTCCGTATTGGCGCGATACCACGCTAATGTGCAAAATGTAATCCAGCCCAATTAAACTTTTGTATTGGATCATTATTGGGCCAATACCGCAAAGTTATTAGCAGACACAATTAAGGCCGAAATTATTAAGGCAACAGTTTTGCTCAGTATTTACTGCTGAGGACACTACCTGTCTAAATTATGTCTAAATTATGTCTAAATTATAAGGGCCACCAACAACTGACATGGACAATTTTAAAATTACAGAATCTAGCAAAATTAAATAATTTAATAGATTGATCGAGTGAACTGAACACCAATGAAACACCCGCAGCTCATCAGATTCCAAATTAACTCCTAAAAAATGCTGCCAAGGAAATATCTCTATCCAGACCGCAAAATTACCTGATGAATTGGTCGAGACTACTGTATACCCCAAGTATAAAAAAGATCAACATACTACTGGGCGATCTACAGATCCTTGCCCACTGGAGGCCGATCTCCCTTACGTGTGATTGTGCAAAATGGCTCAAACACATTATTTGCAAAAGTATTATGACCCACTCTACTAAAAACGAAATTTTAACACCTGCTGTGGAACATGCTTTCCCTGATCATTTAGGAATTAGGGGATCTATACTAGATTGATTCATAATTTATACATTTAACCCTCGGCAATAGGTCAAAGGTCATAGGCGGTCAATATCAAAGATTTTAAAAAATCATGTTAAAGGAAAACTAAAAATACATCAGTGACGAACTGACATATTCACCATCCTCAAATTCATTTGTTATAATGTAATTAGGCGTCAAGCAGAGCTGGCCAATTGTCACTATGACCCGCATCAGAGCGACAGACAAGGTCAAAACGCACCAAAGAATTATATTGTGCGACACAAAATGACTCCAGAAATCGCCCACATAAATGTAGGCAGGCTACATTGTGGAATGGTATGGATGCAAAGTGATCCAAGTCCTCACAGGCTGCGCACAGTTTTTTTTCTGGCGCCCATTTTAATCAGTGTAGAGCGCCAATCAATGCCAGCCATGTCAAGTATGTCCCAAGATTATGAAACACCCCATTATTTAAGAAGCTATTTTGCGTGCTTTCCATGGGCTGACATCCGTGACGTTGAATACGCTCGTACTGCTGCTGAGAAGGAGGTCCATCCTCTAGTCCTTCACATGAACCCAGCACCACAAAATGTGTATAGACCGTCAGGTACCTTTAATTTATTGTATCATGTGATGGCGCAGGTGTGCTCGCCATGCTTGCTGTAATACCCTGTCTACAACTCGTGTTTATATTGTTTTACTAGACCTACTTTCATGTCGAGTTCGCCGTGATTTTTAGTCATTGTCAGGTAACATCGATCATTATAATTACCAAGAAATTATCAGTATATATACTGAATCTAGTTACAACCCCACCTGTTTGTGTTCAAGTGTTAAATTCTGTTTACAGTCTGTTGCCTCATGTCTGACAGTAGGCTATGGCTATAACCATTCGCATTTTACAACTGACCAAATGCTGTGTAGCAGTACGGAATTGTAAATTAAATAAAATCGGTTTGACAGCGCAAATATGTATACAACCAATTGGTGTGTGTTTACATAATGTTAATGAACAAATCATACACCAAATTAAATACGTTCTACATCATGATCCATATGCCTCATTAGCACAACTTTTAAAAATCAGACAAGCTTGTTTATACTTGACTATTTTTTTAAATGGGAACCAATATAAACATTTCTTTACTTGGTGATAATAGATCAGCATCTAATATTAGACGGGTCACTTTCTTATGCAATTTCGTAATGTCATTTTCATTCCCTCTACACACAGTTCCCCAAAATATACAGCAATATTCTATGTTGGGTTCTATATGATAATTGTAGAATAAAATTCGGGTTTTAAATGGGAGATATTTGCGTTTTCTACAGATAATTGAATTTTCAAAAGAGACACATTGTTCTACATGAGCAACTTGTTTTTTTATGCAGGCTACTCACATTGCGGTGGAGCCCGGCCGCAGTGACGCCATTTTTCCACAGCTGGCTGTGTAAAACAGACACTGACACTGCCTACCGAGAAGACCGAGAGGGGTGTAAGCCATATGCAGCTATATAGCGTGCTCTGGTGATCACAGTAGAACCATGCCGCTAAAATATGGCGGTCACTGTGTCAGAGCCTTGCGATGTCATCATGGTAGTGGGGACCTGGATGCAGGTGGTTTGTGATTTGTGTTTACTGGATATAAAAAAGGTATTTGTCCCATCGATACTAAGAACCATTTGGTTTTGGCGACACCATGCATATATACTGTTGCCAAAAGGCTTTAATTTATTTTTAATATCGTTTTCGCCTAGTCCATATCTACCTATAACCCCGTCATCTGCAAATAAATAAATGCCGCTCAAGTGATCTTCCAGAGAAATATCGTTTATGAAGAGAAGAAACAGTAAAGAGCCAATAATAGATTTTTGGAGCACAGCACATTTTACTGGTGTTTGCTTATATATTGTATTCTTAATATTTACAGACTGTTCCGTATTGCTGAGATACGATTAAAACCAATGTTGCGCTTTTTCACTGCATTTATACAACTTTTATTATTTTTAAAGGATATCATGATTTACCAAATTTAATGCCTTACAAAGATCTACAAGGAGTAGGCCCATTTGATTCCTGGTTAATAATGTAGAAAACCATTCTTCAGTCAGCAAAGGTAATTATGCACTTTCGCATGAGTGATTTGCTCTGAATCCGGATTGTCTTTTATTTAGTAAGTTGTGTGAGGAAAAGTATCCATACACACGAAGAGAAAAATGTTTTTCTAATATTTTGGAAGCAATTGGAAGAATAGAAATTGCTCTGTAGTTATTCACATCATCTTGGGACTTTTCTTATCAAGTGGAATTACATCGGCATGTTTCCACATATGTGGGAAAAAACTGATTTACATATTTTCACTACGGAATCTGATAATGAGGTTGTATATTCTTAATCATTGTACTAGTTTAGTCTATTGCATGTCTGTTGCATATGTGCAAAAAGGGCCCATTGCTAATTAGTACAATGCATGACAACTTTGTTTATAGAGGGTAAACCTTTTAGTACATGTACTAAATGGTTTACCCTCTATAAATGAAGTTTTGTATTATTAGTTACCAGTATTATTATTATTACGTTTGGGCCTTGTGGTCCAAACATATTGAATTTGCTTTGGATCTGGCTAGTTTTTATTATTATTCTATGTAATGCGCTAATTTTCCCTAAGTTTTTATCCAATCAACTTCAAACCTTGGCACAATGATCCTGAGGTATTGTAATTGCTCGCTATATATTTAATATATATTTTAATCGGAATAGTTTAACTGGACTAAATCCGGATTTTAATGCCTCCAAAGAGAGGTAACTCCAAAGAGAGGTATATCTTTATTGAATGAGGGATTGTCATTTTAGCTTTTTAGTTTTTCCTCCATTTTCAGAGGCTGATCATTCCTCGAGTTTCTACTATTTTTAAATTTTGCTTGTTGTTCCATAATCACACACACAATCAATTTAACTACATGTTTGTATGATATGTTTACCTATTATAGATTACGTACTAATTACATTTGAAGGCGAGGGGGGAGGGGTGATTTTAATGTCATTTGAATGGCGGGCTGATATACATTCATTGCATCAATAGACTCAGAATGAAATTCGAGCAGTGTGTCCACCCAGCAGACACAAAGCATTTATATAATATTTGTACAACGTCGGTCGAACGTCTTCGACGTTGGTCTAACATTGTACAAATGTTATACAAATGTTTTGTGTTTACTGGGCAGGCTGGGTCGGCCTATTAAACTTTTAAATGCTATATTTGCTAATTAAATTGCTTTTAATAATGCTGTTTCAATGCAGAGCCAGGCTTGCAAGTACGAAAGTACGCAAATGCGCAAAGTATGCAAGTGCGCAAGTACTTGCGCAGTAGCACAAGTGCGCAATTACGCAAGTATGCAAATGTGCAAATACGCAAGTGCACAGATACGCAAGTGAGCAAGTACATGCGCAAGTGCGTGAGTGCGTAAGTACGCAAGTGTGCAAATGCCAGAAGGCGCAAGTACTTGGGCAAGTTCACAAGTATTCAAGAGTGTGCAAGGGCACAATTGTGCAACTTCTTGCACAAGTACTTGCGTTAGTGCAAAAGTACAAAAGTGCACAAGTATTTGCGCAATAGTGCAAGTGCACAATTGCGCAAGTATGCAAGTGCTTGCGCAAGTATTTGCTCAAGTATTTGCGTAAATGCGCAAGTAGGAGAAAGTGAAGCTAGTTGGGCCGCGAGGCAAGTTGGGCCATCCCTTGTATAGCCAACTCTGATTTCCTAGTGCCAACTAGTGAATATAAATTATATTATTTACTCGGTAAGAAACTTTTTCAAAAATACAAAAAAAACTATGGATCGAATAATTTTTTAATGTAGTTTTGAAAATATTTTTGATGTGCATTTCATGCTGATTTATAATCAATGCTTCAAGATATAATTTAGATTGTGAACAATTTTGATACATATACCGGTAGTCTATGTTTTGACTAATAGACTATAATGAGGCCATAATATAAAAATACAGGATAAATTGATTTTTGCAACCAAAACATTTTGCTTTTGTGGCAAGCCAGCTGGTAAGTGCCTATATAGAATATCACAACTAATCCGGACTCACTGATCGAGATAATGAGTCTACAAAAAAATCAAATAAAAAATTGAATGGCCGCCATTTTTTAAATTGAAAATTTAAATGGCCGCCATTTTTTTCTTTAAAAGTAAACTGCAACCAAGACATTCTAATTTTGTGACCTAGAAAGTGAGTGTGTACATACAAAATCACAAGCAATTTGGACTAGCGGTCCTTGAGATGGCGTGTTCACAAATGGCCGCCATATTTGTGAAACTAGAGGAACGGAACAAAACGCCGATTATTTCGCAGTCAGGCAGTTAAGTAGAGTTCAGAGGGTAATATAAAACCACTTAGTTTGGTATATTGAGTGATTGGAAATAAAATAAATATTATATTAATCATCCAAATTTTACAATTGGTCAATGCCCAACTTGCCCCAGCCATGGCCCATCTTGCCCCAGAGGTGGGGCAAGATGGGTCGTGCCAGTTTATTTAGTTTATTTGCATTTATGCCAAAATCAATGTAAATTACCACTTGTGTATAAAACGTAGCAAAAAAAACAACAAAAACTTTCATAAATACATTCATTCATTTTGCCTATGTGAATTGTATGAGCACAATACACATTTAAAAATAATGGCCCAACTTGCCTCACTCTTTCAATTACTTGAAAAAGTATGCAAGAGTGCGCAAGTGTATAAGTGTGTAACTACGTGCACAATTAGTGTTTGCGCAAATACGGTAGTACGAAAGTATGCGAGTAGCCTATTTGCGCAATAGCGCAAGTGCACAGGTATGCAAATGTGCAAGTGCTTGAGCAAATATTTGTGTGCGCAAGTACGCAGGTACGAAAGCGTATAATAAGCAATAAAATCACCGATTTTTTTATGATTTTAGCCTGGGCATGTCAATTTCAATTTACTACATGTCACATGGTCTAGCTTTTGAAATACATTTTATAATTTTACGAAATTTTCAGGGCTGTTAGGATTTGAATAGAAAATGTTTTTTTGCAAAATTTGAAGGAAATCGGTTAAGAATTGACGGATAAATCGCCGAAAATTCTGCGATCCTGGTTATAATTTGACTGCGAGTTTTTATAGTGGGAACTTCTGAAATTTGAAGCCTGAGACTGAAGTCCGAAGTCTGAAATTTAGATTTCGAATTCAAAATAGCTGCCTAAAAAACTCATGAGTAAAATTTCAAGCAATTTGTCATAATAAAAATAACAAAATTTAAAAAGGCCGACTGAAAAGCGCATAAAACCATTAACCAAGTCCAAACATTATTGATACTTGAATTCCCTTCTACAGTAGACTAGTCTAGTTATTATTTAGGATAAATAAAACTGCGCAGCTGCGTACACATCTCGACGCTTCCTTTGACCTCAAAATAGAACCCCAGGGCGCATGCGTATTAGGTTACATACCATGCTGTGAAATTTTGACAGCTGAATTCTATAACAATATTTTGTTTAACTGCCTTTTTGGGGGGTAACAATTCAAGCCACAATTCCTTTTGTATATCGAATTCATTTAGCAATCTTAGGAAAAATAAATAAAAGCAGATGCCTCCTGGGAAAGTGAGTATATCATATGCATGATTGATAACGAATTCATTGATAGCAGATTGTATTTTGGTTGTCAAGCTCTACAATGAGTATCTATGTCTCTCTATGAGCTCTGTCTGACTCTGACATATCCAGGGTTCGAAATTAGTTGTGGTCCGGTGGCCCGAGGCCACCAAACTTTCAACAGGACCACCAGAACACTGTGTAGCAGTGGTCCGACAGGCCCCTACAATTTTCCAGCACTTTTGTTGCTTTAATTAATATTCAGAATCAATTTTGAAAATTCTGACAGGACCATCAATGCATCATGGCATCAGCAATGAAAGAGGACCACTACATTTTGGGGGCTGGTGGTCCGCTGGGCCAGTGCTCCAGAAAGTTAATTTCTAACCATGATATCTGACTCTGAGACTGAGTCTGAGTAGACTTTAAGACGTGAGTGTCCGAGTCTGTATGTCACTAGACTGACTCTATCATGACAATGTGTCACTGTCACTGTCAGCATGGTCAGTGTCACTGACACTATCAGTGTCACTCACTCACTGTAGGTAGATTCAATACATTTTAAAATTGTCCAATAAAATTTAAGCTGAGCCTTTTTTCGTAAGTAGGCTAACTGCCGACATGCTAGAATAAATATTTGACCACATTCCACAGTTTTCACTGAGCAGCCAAGAAGAATGCTGTGCCAGATCAAAAATGACAAAATCTGAGCTAATGATAAAAACATTTGAAAGCTGTGACCTTAATTTTGCAAATTCCGGCAGGGATACTGAAGCCAAAACATCACCCAGACACTGAACTTTTTGAAGCAGCTGAATAAAACTACTGAGATGTGCTATCCGTATATATCAGGTTTTATGATACATCAGGGCACCCAATGAGTGCCCCGCAATACTGTAACAGAGCAAATATATCACACAACAATCAGAAATTTAGGCATAGCCTCCGGCCCCAGTTTTTTTCTTTTTAAGTCTACAAGGGGGTCATACAAGAAGAAAATTTTTGTTTGATTCTCATCATTATAGCCATTTACCCTCGATGCGCCCCATGAGGAAGTGCAGGGTAGGCAAACAAAACTTCACCCAGGTTTCACCATGGCCATGGGCAAACTTGTGCAGCCTTCCCCAGCCATCTCAATTCTTCGAGATGCCCACATTGTTCTGTCCAACCGGTCTTAATGATGTCCTCCAGAACTTCCTGATAGGGCAGTGGACATAGTCTATTTTCATTTTTTGCATTTTACAAAAAAAAAAATGGCACCTGCGTAAAAAAAATTATCAGAAAGGGCCACAGCATGCCTGTTCCACTTACCTCTTCAAGCACTTGTTGCAACAATTATGGAATTAAAGGCGAGAGCTGGCACCATTTTTCATAATTGCGAGAAATCTAATGATGGGAACCCCCGGAAAAGGTGATAAAAGTGCCATTCAAAGCAAATTACTTTTTAAATTCTACAATGATGGCTTCATTTCTACCAGTAATAGAGAGCAAAAAGAACAAACAAACAGAGACAAATATGTCTTTTATTGCAGTGTATCACAAATTCACATAAATCCTGAAAAAAACACGAAAAACCCCATCATAATGACTGTTTGAATCTACCCACTCACTGTTACACTCACCGTCACAGTGTCACTGTCAGTGTCAGCCTCTTGACTTGAGACTGCTAGGCCTAGACTCTGTCTCTGAGTCCACTCAGACTACAACCTATGTCTACGTCTATACACAGACACCCCGGGGGGGGGGGGGGGTACTCGCCTTACGCTTAGGCTTAGAAATGGGTAGGGGAGACTGGAAATTTCGTCAGCAATTTCACCTTTAAATGAATGAAAAATAAAAACAATTAATTCAACAGTAGACTACAATGGTTATGTTTTGCTTGATCACAGTGCACTTTATTTATTTTTTTCACATGCTAAAGCACTAGTTTCCACGGTAAAAAGTTGCTTTTCTTCTGTGCACTTTTAGAGTAAAGAAGACACTTGGAAGACACAAGATTTAGAGCGTCACATTAGGCATAAGGTGAGAGGATTTTACAGGGTATGAGCCATTGGGCACCCTTTAACCCTTGCCCGCTATGCTCTGATGCTATGTTTCAAAAAATTTTAAACCAGCAAATCACAGTTAAACATGTTAAATGGATGAACAAGTTGTTGGTGGTAAATACACTCAACATGCTTGAAAATATTTGATTTAGGAGATACAAATTTTCTCAAGCTCTTATTTGAATCTTTTTTTTTAATTATAAAAAAAATCCATTTTTAAATTAATAGCATACTTTTGTCAGTTATGTGAAGATTTTATATTTCAAATTTTTTTCATATTTAGAATCTTGACATTGTGTTAAAAGTCAAACCTGGGAAGCAAGATTGAGTAAAACAAACTGTTCATTGGTAGTGAGCATGTATCCTTGCATAAATGGTTTTCTAGATAAAACAACTCTGGAGAGAACCAGATGTCATTTCATTCTGAATCAGTCATAAATAAGCTAGTTGTGACACAGAACTGATATATTAAAGTCTGATGAAAGTATATCACAATTTCAACTGGAATTTGATATTCTACATAATAATTGACAATAATAATATTTCAAACAAAAAAATGGCATAGTGTTTATAAAATTTGTCAGGCTATGAAGAATATATGCTATCTGCATTTTTTTTTTAAATCTGTACACAATAATTGGAAGTACAACTACTATAAGCTATTTGATCAATTTCAGTGGTGTTTTAGTTGGTTTGAAACTTAATTGCTTGAAATTGTGTGCTGTCATAGGATGACAATGGTTACAAACCCATGACTGTTTATTTTGTAGGATGAGAAAAGAAAGGGAGACAAAGAAGGTAGTGATCATAGGAGGAAAGATCGACACAGAGATGAAGATGACGAAAAAAGGATGAGACGAAAAAAACATGAAGAAGACGGTATCTATTTAATTTTCTGGGATGCAATTTTTCCAATACAATTCAAAAAAATAATTGACAGGTATATGGGGAAGTGGGGGTGCATGGTTGGTTGGTGAGCACATGATGCTTTGAGAAGCCACAAACACAAATATTTATCTCAGGCGCTGGGAGGCATGCAGACAATCCCCAAATTGACATTTCAAATCAAAATAATAATTTTGGCAGATTTTTCATATATAAAAATAGTTTTCATCATCTGAAGCTGGAAATTGTTTTAGCAGTCCCGGCTTTAAATGAAAAAACAATGGAAGCAAACAATTCAGCAGCATAAGAGTTAGCCACAGCTATTTTCAAATGCTGATAATAAATGCCTTTAATATTTTCTTCTTTAGAACGGAAAGAGAGAAGGCATCGCGATGATGGACACAAAGAAAGAGACCGGGATAAAGACAAGCGCAGCTCTCACAAAGACAGGGTAATAAAATTATGCAATTATTTTAACCCTTGTCCTAATATCTGAATATGCCCATATATCTGTTTTCAAGTAAGTTTCTAGCCAAATAGAAGAAAATCAAGGTTTATAATTCTGTAAGCCAAATTAAAGCAACAGGGTTTTTGTCAGGAATGTTCAAATGAATGATTAGGGTGAGGTTCCAAAGAGGAGGGATGTCTGGGGGTTCTCCTTCAGAATTTTGTTTTGGTTTGTGTTAAATTTTATTTCTTAGAATTATTTATTTCAACGGGAAATATTCCTGTGGTACTGAGTGTGTGTCTTTTGTTGTCTGGGTCAATTTATAAGTATGGAAGCCAGCAATTTTGAGACTCACAATTTTTAAACAGAAAACATGCATTATTTAACTTTGCACTAGTCCAATATGACTGAATGCATTCACTCATTTGAGCCAGAGAGCAACTGCAACAGTCTGTGCAAATGGCTCTCTGAAAGTCAATCATTATTAGGGGCCATGTCAAAGTCAGACAGATACTCTTACAGTAAGAAATCAGATAACTCTGAAGGGAAATGTTTACTGGTCCGTGGGGATCTTTACTGGACTAGCGGACCAGAGAGAAGTTCTGTCCCTGCCTAGTCTTTGAATATTATCAATAAAAAATTGTCATTGTATCATAACCATAGTTTAACAGGTAATTATTGGTAATTACATATTTTCTAGGATGATGAAGAGAGAAGGAAAAAGAAAGATGAAAGGAGGAGAAAAGAGGAGGTAATGTACAATTTCTGATGTCAATCTCTTGAAATTTAGGGAAGTGTGAACTTGGATATTTTGTAAATGAGGTGAGAAATATGAGGGCAATAATGCGTCTATTAACCCTTTCATCCTAGAAAATATATTTTATATTTTAATTCATTGTGAGCTGCAAATTGCTACTGCAACTCCCTTGTCACAACGGAAATAAATTACTTGTAGAGGGTCAATAATGATTCCACATGATAAATATTCATTTTCAATGACTTTCACATTCATATTACTTCTTAAAGTGCTAATCATGTCTAGCTGTTTATTTGTCCTTTAAACAAGAAAAATTAAAATGATCATTAACCCTTCAACCGCCAAATTATTCAATTTGAATTTTTGCTCACTTGAAGTTGTGTCTCGCTGACGCGATCCACAACTTCAAGTAAGTTCAGATTTTACGAAATAGAGGTCAACTCTTTTCGAATATTGCTAATTCATGTCACATTTTATCTTTAAAATGTTTAAAAGGTAGTACTTAATGTGGTATTAGAAAATTAAAATAAAACGAATAGATTCGGTACCGGCGGTTAAAGGGTTAAACTTGTTTTTGATTTTGTTTTGATTTAAATTCTACAAATGTAAATAAATTTTACTCACTTGTTGGTCACGATAGTGAGATGCAACTCAAGTGTGTAAGACATAATGCTTTAAACTTAGCTCTTTAAGGGTTAAGTAGCCTGATTAGGCCACTTTGTTTAATTTCTCTGTTTTAGATCAGAAAAAATCCAATATCTAATGAGGGAGGGCGGTAAAAAAAAGCATTTAAGAAAAAAAAAAACTTTGAACCTATTTTTGTAAAAGTTATTGAGGGCGACAAAATAAAAAAAACATTGGACAATTTTCTAGAAAAATTAATGAGGGTGACAAAATTAACAAAAAAAATTCGATCTATTTGAAAAAAAGTAAATGAGGGCAACGAAAAAAAACAAGCAAAAAAATATAGCTGGAAACATTTTTTTTTTATCTCCTGAAATATATATTTCTTTTTTCCAAAAGTTTTTTTTTACTTCCAGAAATTGACTGTTTTTTATTGGAAATCTTCAACAATCCAATGCGCGCGCTGGGAAGGAAAAAAAAACACATGTTTTTTTTGGTAATGCGCTGCCTAAATCTAATGCTCGTGCTCATCTAAAACAGAGAAAAAAACATAGTGGCCTTACTACTGAACAAGTGAAGTTATTATTTCTACCGAGTTTACTTTTTAATCAGCACAACATTTTTGTTTTATTTCTAGGGAGATGATGAACGCAGACATCGGCGACATAGAGATGATGTTAGTGTTTGTTGTGGGATTTATTTTTTATAATTTATTATATATTAGGTTTCAGTAAATTTTCTTTCAATTTCTTTTCTTTAAATTATCATTATTATTTTATTGAATTACACAAATGGCAATTGCAAATCATATTATTTCAGGAAGGTGAAGAAAGGAGTCAGAGACGTCATCGAGACCGTGATGTAAAAATATTTTTTGCATACACCTAGCTAGTTTGGTGTTGGTTAGGAGTTCATAATTAAATTATTTGATAACACTCCTGCTAGCAATGGTTCAACTTTCTGTTTGATCTACCAGTAGTTTTATTTATGTACAATTCTAATTGGTAACAGTTACAAATGCCACACACTAAATCAACGAAATTGGGAAATTTTTCTGAAATTTTTTCAACAATGTAAATTGTGTACTAACCATTGTAGAATAACAGGGCTGTAATATAGGTAAATTCTGAAAGAATTCTCAATATGTAGCAACTTTTACTTACCAAATTTAATATATATATATGTAATATATATTATATTATTAGAATAAATAATGAAATATTTTTTAAGTACAGTATTTTAAACCTTTAATGTTTTTTGTTCTTTTAAATACGTATATTAGTTTATTATGTTGGAATTATGCCATTGAATCAACATTCCAGTTCTTTTTGTCAATTTGTGCAAGCTGAATCATAAATATCAACATGATCACCAATGTATATACATTTTCAAAATATTTCTATCAGTTTAACTACTAATTTTACAATTAATTTTATTAGTTTCTCATTTTTGTATGTAAGCTTTATTTAGTATACTAATGCCATTGCATTTTTAGAATGATGAAGATAAGCAACATAGACAGCATCGTGAACGTGATGATGTAATTTATTCCTATCTGATTAAGTTTTCGAGTAGCATTATTTGGGTCAAATCTTGTAATAACTGCTTTCATCACCATGCAGTGTTTTTTTAAATATTATACGACTTCCTCACATTAGTGGTCGCTTATTGAAAGATCAATTTTGGACCTTTTCCACAAAAATCATGGTCATTGGTTGCGTTGTACTTTGAATAAAAAGGTTTTCGCCCATAGCAGCCGGCGTTGATTCTACTGTACCTACACCGCTGTGTTGGGCAATGACAAATATCAACTGTGCACTAAATCCTATCATATATTCAATAGCCCTACTATTTGAAGAGATTTTTCGATTGAAACAAAAGTGTGATTTTAGTGATCATTTCTACATACTCTGTAGTTGTAGCAATTAAAATATAGTCCCAAACCAAAGACAGACTTTCTCTGTAAACTTATGTAACAGTAACAGATTGCACCTACACATCACTTCCACTGCATATAAAATAATATAGAAATGCATCATCAAAAAGAAAAAATGATACTTTTTATTGAGATGTCATAACAATGGCATTGAACATTTCAGCAGTGTTTTACCAGTAAAATATGGTATTTTTTTTAGTGCATTACACTTTAGTGCAGTTCCAAATTATACACCATTCACACCTACACCACTGATGTCAACAATAGTAGTAATTGTTTTGTTTTGTTCACTCTTAACTTTTTAACCCTTACAGTGCGGGGATCGACTTTAGTCGACAGAATCTGATGTCTGTAGCCGTCAGATTCTGACGACTAAAGTCGATTCCCGCACTGTAAGAACCAACATATTTTTAATGGCCGGGAACCCGTAACATAGGTATTCAAATAAATCAGAAAGAGCTAACTAAGACAATAATGATTTCAAATTGAAAAAACCCTTTGGCTGCTATGTTTTTTACAAATTAATTGACCGCTTTAAGAGAAAAACCCTTACGATGCATCAAAGCAGCATTTTGCATCTCTAAAAAATGACCTAATTTCCCACACCTAGGGGTTTCAGAACCAACATTTTTATAGAACTGTTTTAATAATAACAATTTAATTTTTTCACTCGCCACCTGCTTTAAGTAATCTTCATCCACTGCAAGGCGAGAATTGCGACAGCAATTTATGGCTTGTAGTGAATGAAGATGACAACGGTGATTCAAGCTTGAAAGGTTCATTTTGTAACCACGGCTTAAAAGTGAATACTGTTTTATTTCTGTGCAACAACTGATATACGATACGAGTTAATTTTAAAAGTCTGATTTTTTTAAGTCACTTTAAACTCTGGGTTTGTGTTAGCAAGATACAGTTTCAAGTGACTAAAAATTAAAATTAATTAGATCAGAACTGTATAGGTGTTGAAGAGCTATGCTAACAATTGAATTTTTACCCACCTAAACCTTTGCCTTTATGCAGTGACACACAATTCAAAGGGAGTGAAAATTACCTTTATTTGCCAAATTTTACTTTGTAAACTTGGCAATGTAGCTGATCGTTATTGATTCCTGAAGTGCTAATGAAAGATTGTAAAATCAACTGGAGCTGCAATTAACATTATACATCTCTATCAGTGACTCTATCAAAAAAGGCTATCTTGCACTAATTTTTGCACTGTCATTTCTGTCTTTTATCCAATTCCTTTTTTCCAATTTAACCATATCAGTGTTAGTAATGTCATTAATTATTTTACTTTATATTTTCGCAGGATGATCGAAAAAAAGAAAGGAGGCCCAAAGATGTAAGTAATTCGGTGACTGACTAAAATGTTATCACAAATTTCACCTTCTTAAATTTGTATCACACTTCGGCTGCAGGCTCTTTAAAGTGTGCTGTTGTTATCTCATATTTACTGGCATAATTATTTTAACCCTTGTCCTTCTGAGTAAGTAATATACCTACATATATCTCAAAGTGTCTCGCTACCACGACCCATAACTTAACCCTTTCAAGCATGAATAACCAGTCATCTTCATCCACTACAAAGCCGCAAATTGCTGCCGCGATTCTTGACTTGTAGTGTATGAAGATGACTTGATGTGGTTTAAAAATTAAAGAAAATTACCACGTATTCATAAACCAGTTTCATGGAAATTTTCGTTCTAAAACCCTTAATTGTAGGGAAATTAAGTCTGTTTACAGGGATGTAAAATGATGCTTTAATGCATCGTTGGGGCTTAAAGGGTTTTGAAATGAGTGAAAATCACTCAATTTATTTACTTGAGTTCAAACATTTGCAAACCTTGGATGTTTAAACACACATTTCGTTTCCAGTAACAGTGATTTAAGTGGCTAATAAAACAGATTAAAAACAACTAGAGTCATTATTAGCTGTAAAAGAGTTAAATCTATGTAGCAGGACAAGACAAGTGTAAATAATTGCTATTCTCCTTACCATGTCCATACGAGAGTAGTGGAATTTGTTGTGAACTGTAAGATTTATTACTTGAGGAAATCATGAAGAAAATCAAGATAATTCTAATATCTATCTTAATGCTTTGCGTGTTGGATTTGTAATTAAAAATTGTAGGTGAAGTGGCAGGTGAGCCCCTTTATTATCACGGTGATTATGTATTCTACATATTTATCTCAGGATGAAGGAAGAAAAGGTAAAGATGAGAGAAGGCATCATCGAGATGATGATGAAAAGCGGCAACATCGAAGTAAAGATGACAGAGATGGTGAAAGGAGAAGAAAAGATGGCGACCGAGATGATGACAAGCGTAGACGGCACAGAGATGAAGACGATAGAAAACAGCGTAAGCATAAGGATGAAAAAGAGAAAGATCGACACCGTGATGAGAAAGATCGCAAACAGAGAAATCACGATGAAGATCGTGAAAAAAGACATCGGGATCGTGACAGAGAGCGAAGACATAGAGAGCGGGATGATAGCACAGAGCGAGGAGATAAAGAAGTAAGTGTTAGATATAGAGTATATCTGATTATTAAGTCTCCACCCACTATGAGATTTATTGTTTTAGTTATGTCTATTGTTCTTATTAATATTATTCGTCAACAAGTTGACGACGTGAACACTCTCTATTCGCCAATATTCATACGATCTTCACAATTTTTTTTTTCTGAACACACTTTGATGGATTGCCCTGGTTGAGTTTGAAAATCAGATAATTTGCATATCCAAGATGGCCACCATGGCACGTCTGTTATATGGCCCCATCGTTATTGCATCGGCAATAAACTTTTAATTATGGAAGTTGGAGACTTTCATTTTTGCTATAGAAATGTAACATCTAGTTATGTGTTGAACCCTTTAGGTGTTAGATATAGAGTATATCTGATTATTATGTGTTGAACCCTTTAAGTGTCAGATATTGAGTATGTACAATTATTATGCATTGAACCCTTCAGGGACTCAATATGCATTAAACTCTTTGAGCACCAGCTTAAATCATTTCAATTTTTACATACTTTTGATTTTGTCAGATGTGTCCAATCAGAGGTCAATTACATCAACCCTTTCAGTGCAGGGACCAACTTTAGACATCATAATCTGATGTCCATCCCAAACTGAAAGATTAAAATAGTTATAATGGCCGTAGACCCATAACACAGTTAATAAAATGAAGCGGAAAGAGCTAAGATATTAATGAAAAATATCTTTGGTCTCTATGATTTGTATAAAAATATTTCAGCGCTTAAAGTCTGTATTTATGCCTTTGCCTTTGGTGATGTTTATGTATGTGATATATTAACCCTCACAGCGCGGGGATCAACTTCAGTCATCAGAATCTGACGTCTGTAGACGTCAGATTCTGATGACTGAAGTCGCTCCCCACACTGTAAGAATGAAAATATTTCTACTGGCCGTAGACCCATAACATAGATATTCAAATGAATCAGAGAGAGCTAACTAAGGTTTTTATGATGATTTCAAATTGAAAAAAACTCATTTGGTTGCGATGTTTTTCACAAATTGATTCAGCGCTTCAAGGGTTAAAGTCTGTGATGTATGCCTTTGCCTTTGGTGATGTATATGTATGTGATATATTAACCCTTTTAGGCCTGAATTTACCATTGTCATCCTCATCCACTACAAGCCGTGAATTGCTGTCGTACTAAAACCCTTTGTTGTAGGAAAATTAAGTCTGTTTTCAGGGATGTAAAATGATGCTTTAATGCATCGTGAGGGCTTAAAGGGTTAAAAAGAAATTGAGACAATGTAAAATTGCACTATCCGCACTTTTCCTTAACCATTAAAGCACTGAAATACTTTCGTATAAACTATGGAGACCAAATTAAAAAAAAAAATTACATTATTATAAATGTATTAGTTAGCCCTTTCTGAATCATTTGAATATATGTGTAGCTATGTTATGGGTCTACAGTCATTATACAAATTCCACTCCTACAAATGATTGACTTTAGACATCAGAATCTGCCGTCTAAAGTCAATCCCTGCGCTTTAAAGCATTAAAATCAGAACTTTTTGAGGGAGGTTCAATTTGGTAAAACTCACTCAGTGTATTTTACAAAATTGGGCTAATTTTTGTGTGAATGTTTGTGTCAATTTTTAACTCAAATTTAATTAAATATGACACGATTTCTGAATATTTACCAGTTAAAATGCTAAAAAAAAGATTAATAATTATTCTTGTTTTGATTAGTGCTTGAAGAGTTTATCTTTCTTCAAATTTTTTATGAGGCAGCATTATGTGGTTTGATTGTTTATGCGACCATTCACCAGGATTTGGACATTATGTTATGTTCAAAATAATGTGAGCATATTTCTTCAAAACAAAAAAATGGAGGATAAATTTAGTCTTTCAATCGCTTGCATGTGTAATTTATGTCATCTTGTAATAAATTGTTCGTCTTATTTTTTTAGAAAACAAGAAAAGAGAAAGATAAGAAAAGGTTAGTTAGAAAATTTACTAAAGTTAAAAAGTTGAAAAAAATTAAAAACATTTAATAAACAATAGCGTACACGTTTTAAATATAAAATATTGTGTTTTACCTGAAGATTTTGATTTTTAAAGTGTGAAAAGAATAACCTGAATAATCTTTCATTTTTCACAGAAAAGAAGAGCCAAGAGAGGTAAAAAAGTAATATTTGTAGTAATGCTGCACAATAATAATATAGCATTTGTAAATAATGTAGCATTTGTAAAAGTGCCTAAATCTGGCCTCAGGACGTTCATGGGCGCGTAAAAGTGATATTTAATATATATTTACATAACTAACTAAAATGATAATATTATAAGATTTAACAAAAATAATAAACACAGGGAAAAATCAGTTCGTTTAGGGATGTGTGTGTGTGTATGTTTTGTCATGTAACCCTTTTTCTGCTTTTAGTCGACTTAATTACTGTAAACCGGGAAATATTGAACGCATTAAACTTTGGCGTTTTGGGCTATGAGAAAAATTGCTGGATATTAACAGTGCACAATTTTGGACAAGATTTCCTGTATGGCAGAAGGACTCTCTCTTGTAAAAATGAGAGAGTCCTGTCCACTTGGAGGAGTCCTGAGGGTCATGCGCACATCACAAACATTTTAATATGCTATAGTGTCACACGTTTAATTTAGATTTTTTTAATTGACAAATTGTTTTGCTATCACTATGGGGACAATATTAATCAGTGCAAATTAACTTTGCATTTTGATGATTTTTGAGATCAGACTCCCCATATTAAAGTAGGCCTATATTATTTTTTACTAAAAGCAAGTGTGGTCACAGGCCATACTGGTGTGAATAATCAGTGTGTCCCACACCTTCAAAACCACGGCAGGTCACACAGACTCGCCTGAAAATTGTGCGCTGATTAATATTGGCTGCTTTACTGCTCATGTAACCATGAACACACTTTTTGGCAATTTTTATCAAACCGCCAATATAAAGTGATCGTCAATATTCCCAGGTTTATAGTAGCACATAGATAGTTTGTAGTTTTTTCACCGAGTGATTTTTTTCTGACCTTGCACTAGTGGTCTATTACGTGTTTAAAATTGCCCTCCAAACCAGATTGATTTATTCATTATTTTACTGATATGTACATTTACATTAAAGCTGTGATTTGTTGTAAATGTTCTCATTTTCTGGTGATACATCAGTGTCAAATGTTCTTTTATCTTTGAATTCATGTAAGTCTTATAATATCCAGAAGGTATTATTTTTTGTGAAGAAGACAAATTTGTGAATTCAACAATCCTGCGACAATATGTGTTAGTGCTACCTCTCATGAAAAATGATCTATATTATACTTAGATGTACATACTGCCTCTATGATGTCTCAATAACTAAGCAGATAATGCATGAGCTTGAATAAAAATTACTTACAATAGAGTACACCGTTTGTGTCTAACTTATAGGTTCTAATGTACACTTAATGATCAATTTGAATTGTTGTGTCATGAATTTTGATATATTTTTCAATGTTTTTGTCAAATCTCTTTCTCATAGATTTCTCCCGTATACAGCTCTGATTTTGAAGAATATTCTGAATCACCTACAGAACAAGTAATACCAATTACTAAAGTTGTTGACTTTTCTAAAGACTTGGACAGCATAAATACAATGCCATTAACAGCAGAAAATATTCTAAAACATGAAACAGAGATTCCATTAAAGCCAACAGCATCACTTAGCCGAGGACTTGAGCGGCCTTCATGTACTCTGGTTCAGAAGTTTAGTGAGACTCACTGTGATGCCTGGTTGGCAAACAGTCCCGCATCATGCAGTCCTGTCATTTGTAGTCCTCTAATTGGGGATGCTATGATCTCTGGTAAAACAGAAGTCATGGCTTTTGATTTTCAAGACAACATCAATAATATCCCAGATTTTGATGGAGATAACTTTGCTAATCAGCATGAACCAGAGAATTCCTCTGATTTTCTTCGTTCCCCTTTGTCAGCTCAAAGTGAAAATATTTTGGGAAGAAAAAATGAACAAACACTAGTAAAGATACAAAAACGCCACAATAAAGAGAACAGAGAAAAATGTTCAATGCTGCAGCAAACATCGAAAAGAGATATTGAGAAGAAAAAAATTACAGATATATTAGATAAATATAGTTTGCGAAATAAAAACAAAGTCAGTAAAGATACTGACGAAGGAGCTGAGGACATAAAACATCAGGCGTCCTTGTTATTACACAATGGAAAACAAAGTAATTCACCAGATACATGTGATAAAGGATCTGTACATCAGCCTGATGACGTGAAATCAGATAGTAATGAGAGAATAATAATAACAGAAGCTACAGGGAATTGTAATTCTGATTTGAATGACCTCGTTGGTGTAGATGATAAAGAATCTGAGAATATTAGCTGTGACATTTCAGGTGTTTTTAAATCCGGCAGACATGAGAATGTAGTAATCTCCACCACCAGCTGCTCTCTAAAAAATAAAATCATAGATCAATCAACAGAAACTTCACGAAAAGAATTTGTACATGTTTCATCTGATATTACAACCAATAAATCTTCTGGGTCATCCAGTATTAAAGAAACAAAAGCGAAGGAGGAAATTTCAGGCAAAAAGTTACAAACAAGCAGCACTAGTGATGGAGTGCAACCAAAAAAAGTGAAGGATAGAAAGTTGACCCTCTCACCACAGTCCGTAGTTAATAAAATGTCAAGAAATTCAAAAGAGGCGCAACAAGCAGGAGCCAAACTAACTCGAATTACTAGCAATAAACCACCCGCTTCTGTAAAGACTGGAGCCACTGCTGAACTGCAGAAAGGTTCATCTCCCAGCAATCAGCCGACTGCTAGAAATAGTAGAATGACTCAGGAGAACAAAAACAAAACAGCAACTAGTAATACACAAACTGGTGTCAGAAAACCTGGTGTGCGAACACAAAAAAAACCTTTGAAGGCAGAGAGAGAGCAGAAATCTGTCCAAAAGACAGACAGTTCTCGTCAAGATCAGCCTCTTAAAGCAGAGAAAGGGCAGAAATCTGTACTAAAAACAGACAATTCTCGTCAAGATCAGCCGCTGGAAGCAGAGAAAGGGCAGAAGTCTGTCCAAAAGACAGACAGTTCTCATCAAGATCAGCCTCTTAAAGCAGAGAAAGGGCAGAAATCTGTACTAAAGACAGACAGTTCTCGTCAAGATCAGCTGCTGAAGGCAGAGAGAGGGCAGAAGTCTGTCCAAAAGACAGACAGTTCTCGTCAAGATCAGCCTCTTAAAGCAGAGAAAGGGCAGAAATCTGTACTAAAGACAGACAGTTCTCGTCAAGATCAGCCGCTGAAGGCAGAGAGAGGGCAGATGTCTGTCCAAAAGACAGACAGTTCTCGTCAAGATCAGCCTCACAAAGCAGAGAAAGGGCAGAAATCTGTACTAAAGACAGACAGTTCTCGTCAAGATCAGCCTCTTAAAGCAGAAAAAGGGCAGAAATCTGTACTAAAGACAGACAGTTCTCATCAAGATCAGCCTCTTAAAGCAGAAAGAGGGCAGAAATCTAGTCCTCGTCAACAATTAACTGTCACAATTCCTTCACAAACAAACAAACGAGGCCACTCTTCTTCTTCTAGTAGATCAAGTAGACAAACAAGGGTTGTAAGCAAACCAAGTCAAAAATCTGCGGACCGGCAACATTTGGTTAGAGATTCAAAGATAAGATCACAGGAGCAACAGTTAGAAAGAAATGCCACAGATAAGATCTCAGTCAGAAAGCCAAACAAGCCACATTTGATTTCTGAGAAAAGTAAAGGGTCCAAGGTGGAGCAATATAATGAGAAAAAAACAAGTGCTGCTTCACAAGAAATCACTCATCTTAAAAAAGAAAAAGCAGCAGATGTTGAGGGTGAGAGACAGAAACATTTCTCTGACCAGCAGGCTATACCTAAGAAATCAAAGGATAGTCCACAGACGGTTGGAGAATATACATCCAAGCAACCAGCAGCTGTCTCCAGTTGTGACAGTATTGCAGAGGTCATATCGGTATGCTAAAAGTAGATTGTCAAGGTTAGGACAAGCATTGGTTAATTGTCATAGAAATAAGACATCTTTGTTAAGGTTTAAATAAAAGCCAATTTAAGACTATTTAATTTGTTTTATTACTTTTTTCTGCACTCATGGTTTCTCGAGATCTCGGCCCACAACTTTTTTTTCCCTACTGCAATCCATAACTTCAAGTAGATGAAAAGTACTTGTATGTGTTTATTTGAGAATTTAAATGTGTAATTTTTGCAAATTACCTCTCAATAACTGTTTTTTCATATACTATAATATGAAAAACTATTGGCATTCCAAGGGTTTAAATTCAGTGTTCTGTTTATACTCATGCACAAAATAATGAGGATATATTATACTGATCTCTTCAGGGAACATTATAAGGAGTGAAATGAACTGAAAGGAGTGAAATGGTATGAAATGGGGCTAAGATATGGTGATACAAAAGATCCATTGTATTTAAATTTAACTGCTAAGCACCGCTATAGTCATGTTTTTAATCTGTTTTATTAGCAGATTAAAGCACAGTTAGTGGGAATAAAATGGGTGTTTTAGCATCCAGATTTGCAATTGTTTGGTCTGAAATTAAAAGAATAAGTCATTTTCACCCACTTGAAGTTGTGTCTCACTACCTTGACCCACAACATAAAGTGGATGAAATTTAAATTTGTAATTTATGGCTATAGGCAGATAAATGAGTTGTCTTGGACAACAAGGTCCTTATTTCATGCCCTGCTCTGTATTCACTACAATGCTTTCTGAGTGTTATTATTTGTTAACTTTCAGGTGTAACTTGTACATTATTTTATATATTGATGAGTTGGAAACTATTCTATGTACAGCCACTTGTTATATCGTTTATTTTTATTTAGTTCACATGTTTTATTATATCTTATGAATATTTACATTACATAATTTAATGAAAAAAGACAAAATTAACTAGAATAAGTTAATTAAAAAAATGAACTGTTGATGGATTTTACACCCTAATTTACCATAGCACATTTTGTAACTTTTAATTGCCTCCTTTGTCTCAGCACTTATTACCGTTACATACATGTACTATATATTCAATGTGGCTTATCATGAGAATGATAAATTTATTTTGAATATTAACCATTGTGCTGCTAAAGTGTTTGTTTTTATTTTTTTCATTCATTTAAAACTGGTATTGTTAACACAATATCCAGCTTAAAATGACGAAAAATATTTCCATTTGTGAAGAATAGACATCTCCCAATTAAATTATTTGCATTAGTTAGGGTATTTTTTAAATTTCAGTAGAATTTTTTTTTGGTTTGAGATTTACTTAACCATGCATATATGCCCCAGCATTACAAGGGTTATCTTTTAAAGTGCTAGTCTACAGCCATTTCCACTCTCTTTATATGTCCTTCAAACAACTAATTTACAAGGACAAATGAACATTAAATTTGCTAAATCTTTTGATTCAACTGTACATAATTCTTGAAGTTGTGGGTTGCAATAGCGAGACACACTTCAATTGGGTATTTTTATAATTAAGGGCTAAATCAGTGTGTGTCATTTAAGATTGGATATACATGTATCAGTAATTGCAAGCCTACCTAGTATTTTTAATTAAATTGAACAATTTTTTCATTCTTCTCTTTATTAATTGTGTTTTTGGTGATCTTTTTTTTGTTGACAAATTTATCTGTATATCAGTACTTTCTGCAGAATATATTGTATTTAAGTGTTTTCAATATTTACATTTTCCTAGTCTACTGCAGATTCGATTTCCTCTGGTAAATGTGAATGATTTGCTGAGGCTTCCTAAAAAACACTGTGAAGAGTTCAAATCATTGCTACATCTGTTTGAAACCTTTTGGCCTGGCCTGTATTCTCATACAAGTTATGATATATCATAGATTCAGATTGGTCGAGATGGCCCTGGTTTATCTCTCCTCACGACACCCAGATATTTCATCTCAGTTAAATTCCCCTAGAGATGTAAATCGCTGTCAAAATTTCCACCTCAAATTGAAACAATGGCCTGTTTTTATCAAATTATATCTCAGAACTTCTTTCTTTTGATGGAATATGCCATTTGTTATTCAATCAATTTTATTCGAAATATTTCATAAAGTTGCATGAAGTGAGCATAAAGGATTACAATTGAATGTTTTATGTGTATGAGGATGCTAATTTCATAATGTGCAGTGATTTACAAATGTGGACCACACAGCTCTAAGTGGATGAATATTTCTTTAACCCTTACAGTGCGGGGATCAACTTTAGTCGTCAGAATCTGACGTCCACTGACGTCATATTCTGCTGACTAAAGTAGATCCCCGCACTGTAAGAATAAAAATATTTATGGTGGTCGTAGACCCATAACATAGGTATTCAAATGAATCGGAAAGAGCTGACTAAGACATTTATGATTCAAATTTAAAAAAATTAAAAACCCGTTATAATTCAGCGCTTCAAGGGTTAACTTAGCTCTCTATTAACCCTTCCAGTGCTAAACATGTCTTTTTTAGCTGTTTATTTGTCCTTCAGACAAGACAATTTAAAGGAGAAAAGACTGTTAAATTTGCTGGATTGCCTTTTGTTTTGATTTAAATTACACATATGTGAGTAATCTCTTCCCACTTGAAGTTGTAGGTTACTGTAGCGAGCACAGCTTTAAGTGGGTGAAAAATAAATTATTAACTTAGTACTTTTAGTGGTAAATTTATATTATAATTTATTTTGAGTTGTATATAGTTTAAGTAGCTGTATGATGTGATTCGTAATGTGATGCACCACGCGGTACCCTGGGGTACCAAATAGAAATCCGCCATTTTGTTTAATTATTTAATTTATTTTTTAATGCTGTACCCTGGGTACCAAAAAGTGTAAAATAATTTTTTAAGAGGGCAAAAAAGATGTGAAACGTTCATATTTTGCAAAATATTCTTGTTTTCGGGGCATTTACGTCACTAAGGACTATTGGTAAAACATCTTCCAATGTCAAAACCTATTGCAATGCAAATTGCCGCCACATTCACCAGGTGGCGCTGCAAATCACGCAATACCCCAGGGTACAACGGTACCCCGGTGTACCGCGTGTTGCATCATGTAGTACAAAATGTGAAATGCAATGCTACTTGTGGTTGTTTCATTAGGAGGAGACGGCTGTGAAACTGAATGGTGGAGGGGAAGATGACTATGATGATGAAGAATTTGAGGTTAAAACAAGATTTACACTTGCGGCCGAAATGTTATTATAATTTTAAATAGATTTTTTGTTCCCGTATACAAACTAAGGCTGGGTCGAGAGCTTTCTTTATAGTGGGCCCAACCTTAGAAGGCTCTGCCTGTGCACATACAAAATGGTCAAAAAAATTTAACATTCATGAAATTACTTACAGTATTTTTCTTTGCGAGTTTAGGCGCTACAGGAATTTGATTGATTGATTGATTGATTGATTGATTGATTGATTGATTGATTGATTGATTGATTGATTGATTGATTGATTGATTGATTGATTGATTGATTGATTGATTGATCTTTTTAAACACAGGCAAAAAATTAATTTGTTGCAACGAAAACTACTACAGATTATGTAGTTTCTTATTATTTAGCAAGTGTATAGTGACCCACACAACACGCTTCCATCAAATAAAATTTTTTAGATTGTTTTTCTTGCTAAACTATTAGTAAGATGCTTAGGATGCGGAAGGATTAGAATACATGTAGCATATAAATTATGATAACAATAAAGGTACCTCTACTTTCATCGGCAAAACTGTGATTATTTTTATTATCTTTTCCAATTAGGACTATGATGATGATTTTGAAGATGATGACGATGATGAATCTTCAGACAAGAGGAGTCGCAGAGTAAGTATTTTATTTATTTTAAATTGTTCTTTTTGATTAATTATAATAATGGTATTATATCTAATGAATTGCTTAAAGCGACACAATCAGGCTAAAATCATAAAAAAATCAGTATGAACATGTCCATAGACTAGAATTGCGGGAGTATTTTAAATTTTGAACTGCTGTGGCAACATAGCAATTGTGGCAAACGCCCCATTTATTAGTTATTATTATTTTTATTTTGGACATGCGTGTTCAAAATCAAATTTTTCCTTATTTATCGCTTAACTGGCAAATGGGCAACACAAAATTTAAAAAAACTTACGCAATTCTAGACTATAAACATGTTGACATATTATGGACATATCAAGGAGCCAAAATAAAAATATTGATTGTTTGACGATTTTAGCCTGATTGTGTCGCTTTAAGTAAAAGTGTCCCAGAATTTTTATTTACATAAACATGAATGTTATTTCAAATTAAATACATAAATCATGGTATATGTTTAGAAGCGGACACTTTTATATGAAATATTTTTGGATGGCCCACATAAAAGTTTAAAACTTCTATTCATAGAACTAATTTGTTTAGATGATGTTCAGATGAGGGTAGATTTTTTCAGAAATTATTAAATATAGTTTGATTAATTTAAAATCCTTAATTCATTGTTGTTAGAGACGAAGAAGAAAGAAAAAGGTATTTTGTGAGAATCTTTGCTTTAAAATGGCACTGTATTGCTTTGTAATACGTCAGCATACATTTATTGAGTAGAGATATTAAACACTTACGGGTACTCATACTGGTCAGAGTAGCTCACTGGCAGATAGGTTGAGTAGCACTTAGTACACATTGCGATAAATCAAGCGAAATAGGGACATATACTTCTAAAGTGGTGACATGTTTTCAATGAGGCCACTTTATCTACCACTCTGAAAAGTTATATCATTAGTTTCGAGCTGGACCTTGATAATTTCTAGGTGTCATTAACATTTTTTGTGAAAATTGTTGTCTTCTTTTTTTAAAGGTGAAACATGTTAGCACTATTTATGAACACAATTTTGTAAAATAAAACTAAATTATTTATACCCACTTGAAGTGTCAATCGAGATAGCAAAACTCAACTTTAAACGTGTCAAAATACAATTATTCTGTTCAATAATTTAAGGGGTTATAATTATTGTTGTTCAAAATGTATCTTTAATAGTGGAGTACGCTCTCTTACATGTGCACATTGAGCCTTAGACCGGGGTGCCAACATACATAAATTTTTAGCTCTAAAGACTTTTATACACAGTGTTAGTTTTTAGGACATTTTGTCTGATGTCCTATTGTCATCACGCGACCATTTGCCTGTCCGTTCATCCATCTGTTCACCACTATTCACTTTTTTTTTAGCCCGCCTTTTAATTTTAATTAAAAAAGGTGGGCTATTGCAATTGAAGTTCGTCGGCGTCGGCGTTAACATTTACTTGTGGGCGCGATAACTTGAAAAGTTTTTCATGTATCCTTCCTAAATTTGTTATGCATGTTACTAATGACCAGTTCTCGGACAAGTTCAATAATGGTCGAAAAAAAATCCAAAATGGCCGACTTAATGCGATTTTTCGCCTTTCACGTCAATAATTTGACCTTGTGGGTGCGATAACTTAAAAGGTTTTTCACATATCCTCTTCAAATTTGTTATGCATGTTACTAATAAGTAGTTCTTGGACAAGTTCAATAATGGCTGAAAAAAACTCAAAATGGCTGATTTATTGCGATTTTTCGCATTTTACGTCAATGATTTGACCTTGTGGGCGCGATAAATTGAAAAGTTTTTCACGTATCCTCTTCAAATTTGTTATGCATGTTACTAATAATTAGTTCTTGGACAAGTTCAATAATGGCTGAAATTTTTTTCAAAATGGCCGATTTATAAAAATTTTTGCATTTTACGTCAATAATTTGACCTTGTGGGCGCAATAACTTGAAAAGTTTTTTACGTATCCTCTTCAAATTTGTTAGGCATGTTAATAATAAGTAGTTCTTGGACAAGTTCAATAATGGCTGGAAAAAAATTTAAAATGGCCGATTTATTTCGATTTTACGCATTTTACGTCAATAATTTGACCTTGTGGGCGCGATAACTTGAAAAGTTTTTCATGTATCATCTTCAAATCTGTTATGCATGTTACTAATAACCAGTTCTCAGACAAGTTCAATAATGGCTGGTAAAAAATTGAAAATGGCCGATTTAATGTCATTTTTCGCATTTTACGTCAATAATTAGACCTTGTAGATGCAAAAATAAGTTCAATAATGGCGGCGGGCTATTGTCGAGTGTGCTCTTGTTTCAATACTTAGCCCTTTCAGGACCAACTTTATTTGTCAGAATCTGACGTCTATACCTTTCACCGCGGGAACCAAATTATATATGTCAGAATCTGACGTCTAAACCAACTTTATACGTCAGAATCCTACGTCTATAGATGTCTGATTCTGATGTATAAAATCGGTCCCCGCATTTTAGGAGTAAAATATTTATAATGGCCGTAGACCCATAATATAGGCATTCAAATGGAGCATAAAAGATCTAACTAAGACATTTATGATGACGTCAAATTAAAAAAATCCCTTTGATTTCCATGGTTTACACAAAAATATTTCGGCATTGTATCTGTATGTTACGTGGCAGTATGCACTATTGTGCTATTGCGCCATGGGTGCTATCGCACCACATTGCGGATTTTCTGGGGTCTCGTCTGATGGAAACTGTTCCTACGTCCATTGAGGTTCTTTTACGTCCAACTCTAGTTCAGTCAGACGAGCCATCTGATTTACGTGGTTCTCTGAGCCCCACGACACGACATCGCTGCACGCATGTCCTAGTGTATACAGCACCTGGTAGTTCCAGGCGGTCACCCATCCAATTATGGACCGGGCCCGGCATTGCTTAACTTTAGTCATCTAGCCAACACCGATGAGCTAACGCCGTATTCCTTATGAATGTGTCAAGGTTAAATGTATGTAAAATTTTATTTATTTATAATTCAGCCTTGATTGATTTTACATTTTGACCTTTCTATGACCTCTTGAATTATCTTTTTTTTGACCCACAATTTTTCTTGTTAACACAAAACACTCGCTTTAAAATTTATACCATGAGCACACATCTGAGCTTGTTGAGTTGAGTGCAAATTAGATAAAAATGAGGTCATGGCCATTTATATTTTGAGACCTGTTGAAAAATTACAATTACTTTAGAGCCACTGATTTTTTCAAAAAAAGATTTGACATATGTGTTGACTGTAATGTTGATCGGTTCAAAATGTAGCCACTGCATAATAATGGCCACCAATGGCCCCTTTTCAGACAAAGAATTAAATTTTAAAGTTTATTTTTATTACCTTTCATATGGCTATACATGCAATTTAAAATAGTTGGACCCGAGATATAAAAACGTGTATCTATGAAATGACGCATTACAACACCTTTTTCTCAATTTTTTGATAAAAAGTGTTTTTATCCTAAATTATATCTGACTTTATCTGCTCTCTGGTGACGTGTTTATTCAGTCTTTACTGTTATTGACCAGGCATGGCTTATTCCTTGCAATACTGAAATTGTTTGATTTAAACTATAGAGACAGCTTTATTCAATTTGAAACCGTCACAAATAGCTTAGATGTCTCTTTCCGCCCCAATTGAATACCTGTTTCAACCTTTCTGCAACCATTAGAAGTATTTAATTCTTTTAGACTGTGGGGATAGATTTTTGATGTCCAAAGTAACCCTTAACCCTTTCAGTCTTTATGATGCCTTAAAGCATCATTTTTATCCCCCGCCCGTACAGTGCAGGCCGTAATGTTAGATACAGATGTTTACTGGGATTGGAATGTTAATTTTTGACACCAATGTTTTTCTGTCTCTACTAGGTCTACTGATTCACAAAAGTTTTGTTGCCATTTTTTCTTTCGGGGTTAAAGGTCATTCTGAGGTCATTCAAAGTTGACGATCTTCAATATACGAAAATTACATACAGCGTCCACATACTTGGCATAAAGTATGTCATATGACCCCTCAAAATTTTAAGCATGAAATGAAAAATGTGAATATTGATAAATTATAAGAGTCAGATCACTGTGGAATGAAATCAGCAACATTATATGCATAAACATAATGAAATACGCTAATATTCGTTTATGATACCATTTGCAGATGATACCTATGACGCATATGTTATAAGCTAATAGATAATTTGAGATAGATAATTTGAGATAGATAACACTTTTTCTCCAACTCGGCTAGAACATATATTTGTGAATTTAACAATAATTAACTATTTTGCCTTTAAGACAGTATCATACTATAGCGTATGAGATAAATGTATGAGTTACATTTGAAATATGTGGTAACATGCGTATGGCTAAGCTAGCATTATTGTTAGCGCAAACAGCTCACATATTCGACGCTCTGATATCACCTGTGATGTGCCGATATAAAAAGTAGCTCTTTCACATTGCACTAAGAATACGTTAGACGTATCATATACACTTTCATGCCAGGGTATGTCCATGTATGACCAGTGTACTTAACAGTGTATCAGTAATTTATTATCAATACGCTGACATATACGCAAAAATGACCACTTTTATTAGCTATCTATACCAACATCAGCCCACAATATAAGCAAAAACATGGGATTTAATAAAGATGATGTCACACTCTACCATATCGCTAATAAAAGTGGTGATTAGTTGAAGCATTCCTCTAGTCATGGCAATTTTTAAATATTTGTCCAGAGCCATGCACTGTCTGGATCTGAAGGATACCATGGTATCAGCAAACGGATTGAGAACATATGAGCTGGTAAACAAATAGCAGATGAGGATGCAACATGGCACAGACTTTGGTCAAAAGACACAATACATGCCAATAACTTCAAAAGAGAAAAGATCACATATGAGAAAGCGGCAGTCAAAAGCAATTCACCTGAACTTACTCACTGAGAAAGCGCCATTCCACTTTATCTTCAGAAAGATTCGGTTCTTTACAAAATGTTTTTCTGCAATTGTGCTAATTCCAAAGAATTCACCTTCTCATTTTCTTTACAGGACAATACTCATTAATAGTTCAACTTGTTCTACTTAAAACAATACGCATGTGCTTCTTCACACACAATAGACTGACATATGCATAGCACAGCAGATTATATTGGATCTAGGCCCTACGATGAATATACAGGAAAGTGGTTCAAAGTATTTGAGAGCTTATTGTGAAGGAAGAGTAGGATTCCCTGCACAGGCATCGGCATTTACCATGCATTGGAGCAATAAATTGAAAACTGAAAATGTTTGCTGGTGTAAGGGACATAACCATAAAATCTGCCACCAAAATGAGATTCTGCCTGGTGTCACCAGAACTTACAAATATTTCAAGCTGTGAGATATCAATAAATTTAAAGCACATGCATCTAGCATCATGAGTTGTCTCTTGCATCTCTAAAACGATGAGAGGATATTATATCACAGCTAGACAGGTAAAAATTCATTCAAATCAGAATACAACAATAAGTTATGTTCTACAGGGTAACAAAGGATGTAATGAAGACATCTGCCACATGATTGGATGCATATATAAGACCTTTGTTGCAGAGTGCAGAGCTGAAGCCAACCAAGTAGATCAAAATGTTATTATAAAAATGGCCCTTACAGCTCATGTGTACGAGTTTCTATGCATCACTCGATTCTTTTTTGTGTCTGATGGATCTATGCTACCATCTCACGATAATTTTTTTTTTTTCAAATATTTTGACATTCTTGTTTGAAAAGCACGAAGAACAATATCCACAAGTGCCAAGATAGGAAGACATCATTTTAATCATTAGCTTTATTAATACAATGGTCCTTGTCCAAGATCTGATTTACAAGAATTACAAAAAAAAAATGCTGCAATGCTCCTTGTCCAAAATCTAGCAGTCATCCAAGAAAGTATCAAGCAGTAAGTGTGAACAAAGAAGTATGTTATTTACATCTACAGTTGTAGGCCTACTTACTTAGGACATGCAACTGAGATTCTGGTTCCAAGCAGGGTACAAAGAGCTTCTAGTTTGAATCCCACATCAAAAGCCTTTCTACATCACCACATACTTCATGACAATTAGCAAGTACGAATATGGCACCGGGCTCACATTGCAAAATCTCCGCTCGCCCCAACAAAAGATCACCGATGGGCAAATGACTGGATGGGTGTAATATAATATCTTTGTCCTTTGAGAACATTTTCGAACCAGGGTAGTGTAATTAAGCATATATGTTGCAAATATGGGATATAAAGTCTCAAAAAACTCTTTGTTCATGCACCATCTGTGAGCTTGGCTGAAGTTTTGTAACTGGAAGTTGGTGAATGTCATAATACCAAGTACACTGCAGTTCAGGATGATGACAACTAGGACATTAATTAATTACTATGCATGGGTAAAAGCTTATTTGGATGGATGGCGTTACAGACGGTGGGCCAACATTAAACCAGCATTCACTCAACATCTCATGTTGGATGGGTATATTGTGTATATGCGTAAAAACACCCTATATATAGCCCTGCTAATGCATAGCCCTATGCACACTTGCGACAGATACACTGTATAGCAGCTGCAGTTCTCCACTACTCTTAGCACAATGGCGGAAGAACATGACATCGCTTGCTGACAATTTTAAGTTGAAGACGAGGGAGTTGAAATGGGAGTTGTTGAAAAATAGACTTGTCACCAGATTATGACATCATATACCATCTGCCCAAGTGTGAAAAATGCGAACGTTACAGGAATTTAAATCTTGTACGACGAAAGCTCTGACCGCTCGCTGTTAATATATAGGCCTAGATGTTTGTCTGCCATATAGCTCACGAGATCATATTTATCAAACCACTCTTGTGTATGGAGAGTTTAAAATTCAGTGGTCTTGAATTGATAGGGCCTATACATAAAGTATGGATATGTAAGATGACAAGCATTATGACACAGATCACAACTAAAAAATAAAATAACACTTTTTGTATTTTTTTTAATTTAGTGTACATTTATATCAAACGTGCTATATATTCTTATTCTCCCCGAAATACTGCGAATTTTAAGGGGTCACGTGATATACTTCCCGGCATTAACTGGAAAACGATATCACGATGTATGTGGAATATACAGTACCTGCACTAAATGGCCTCAAAATGACCCTTAGTGGCAACAGAAAAAATGTCAAAAAACTTTTCTGAATCATTAGACCCAGTAGATTGATATTAGCATTGGTGCCAAAAATTAACATTCCGATCCAAGTGAAAAACACAATCTCCTGCACTAGTTGGGGAAGGGGGATTTTAGTCGCGCCAGGATTCTTTCCGGCGTCCGGCGTCACGTTTTCTTGTGGGCGCAAAAACTCAAAAACTACTGGTCAATTTTTTTTCAAATTTTAACATCACATTTCTAGCAACATGGGGATGTGCAAGTGATTTTTTACAGATGCTACCAAATTTCAAAATGGCCGCCAGAGGTCAACTCCAAAATTTTTTGTGGGCGCAAAAACTCTAAAACTTGAAGTCAGAAATTATTTAAATTTTACTATCACATTCCCCACGATATGGAGATGTGCAAGTGATTTTTTTAAGGTTTTACTGAAATTCAAAATGGCCGCCATGGATAAACTTCATCTTTTTTTGTGGGCGCAAAAACTGATGAATTGAAATCAGTAATAATTCACATTGTACAATCACATTACCCACCATCTGGAAATGTGCATGTAATTTTACTGAAATTAAAAATGGCCACCACAAATCGATTTTATAAATATTTGTGACTGCAAAAAGTCTAACCTAATTTATGGCGGGGGATGATATAGGACTTCAGTCCTCTTGTTGATCTCTAAAAAATGACTAAATTTCCTATACCTAGGGGATTTAGAACGGAAATTTTTTTGGAATTGCTTAAACAATAACAATACCTTTTTTTTTATTTCCCACCCACTATAAGACAACTGAATCCACTGCAAGTCGAGAATTGCGACAGCAATTCGAGGCTTGTAGTGGATGAAGATGACAATGGTAAATTCAGGCCTGAAAGGGTTAAGTAACACTTAACCCTCCCCCACGATGCATCAAAGCATCATTTTGCATCTCTGAAAAATGACTTAGTTTCATAAAACCTGGCCATTTTAGAACGAAAATTGTCATGGAACTGTTTTGATAATCACAATTCATTTCATCCACTACAAGTCGAGAATTGTGACAGCAATTTGCGGCTTGTAGTGGATAAAGATGACAATAATAATACGGCTTGAAACGGTTGAATGCCTAGCACATGAATATTTGGTTGAGTCAGACTGTGGATGACTGATCATTGTAGAATATTGTAGCACAATTAGAACCAACATCCCTATTTCATAAATATTTTATAGAGTGAAGAAGATGAAGAAGATGAGGAAGATGACGATGATGAAGAGAATGAGATTGTACGCGCTATGAATGAAGAGAACCAGCGCTTGTTCAACCGCTCAAAAAACAGAAACGTTAGTACAGTATACAGTAACTTGACTTGGACTTCCACCACTATGGCCGGCCACTTGTCTTAGACGTATAGTGTATAGTGACTGTCTGCCATACCGGAGGCTGGAGTGACAGGTTGACTCATCGCTGGGCTAATGTCTACAAGTTTTTAAAATGATTGATCTTGATTTATTTCATTCACATGATTGAGACAACTTTAAGCAAGGAATTTTTTTAATCAGATAATTTTAGGTTTTAAGGCTTCAAATTAAAAATATATTACATTTTTTTCTGTAAAATAGCAGTCATTTCCAGTAAATTAATGAAATTCTCATGTTCAGCCTAGTTTGACTTATAGGCTAGAAAATAAGGTAATTATTTAGGGCTTAAATTTATGAATATATTATTGGACTTATGTATGTAGAATAGCAGTAATTTCCTGTAAAGTAATGAATTTCTTATTTTAGGAGGATGAAGATGATCGACCAACGAAGAATCGTCCCACCACAGCTGGTGCAAAGTCATTTATCAACTTTGTATCAGCTAAACAGCGCAATGTGAACAATCAGGCTGCAGGCCGCACACGTCGGCGAGGTGCTGAAATCCTGAAACTCATTGAATTAGACTCTGTGCAATATGAGATGTTTGACATGCCACCAGTCAGTGAATATGATATGTATATGAGGAGTTTTGGCTCGTCTGACACCAGACAGGTCAGTGTTATCAGCCCTCTTAAACCTTGTGCTACTGGAATCGTATATATATACGGTTTCAAGCATGTATAGACAATAAAAATGACAATAAATTCTATCAAATAGTTTTTAGTAGATGCTTAGTTATTGCAATAAATCAATATTGTACATGTCTATTTTTTGATAAAAATAAAAATCTTTTGTCATTTGGAGCTGGAAATTGCGTTAGCAATTCCAGCTTCAAATGAATGGAAAATACTCAAACAATTCAGCAGTACAAGGGTTAACCCTTACAGCTCTGAACTTATAAATTTAAATTTTCAGAGACTTGAAGCTGTGTCTCGTTGTTATGATGCACATCTTCAGGTCACTGGATATGACTTGGATTTTTGAAATTTAAATGACAAGGTACTCAGTGTCATTTAACTCTTTATCCTTACAGTGCGGGAATCGACTTAAGACGTCAGAATTGGACATCTCTAAACGTCAGGTTGTGAAGTCTTAAGTCTCTCCCCGTACTGTAAGAATTTTAATATTTATAGTGGCCATAGTCTCATAACATAGGTGTTCAAATGAATCAGAAAGAGCTAACTAAGACATTGATGATGATTTCAAATTGAAAACACCTTTTGTTCTCTTGGTTTATACGAAAGCTCACAATGCATCTCTGAAGAATGACCTTATTTCCTACACCTAGAGGGTTCAGAATGAACATTTTCAGGCAATTGTTTTAATAATAACCATAGTTTTTTTTCATTTGCCACCTGCTTCAATTCATCTTCATCCATTACAAATCTTTATGGTTGAGATATTGAACCGTTTCACCACCATGCAAGATATTTCACTTTTAAAAAATAGTCATAGAAGGATAATGTATAATTAAAATCACAGGACATGACAGCTCTATTTCCACACAAAAAATGGAAATGTTAGTCACTTTTTTTAATAGTTAAAACCAGGTTGAAAAATCTCAGTTATTTTTATTCATTTCAAATTATAAATCACAAAGGTAGGTTCTTGCATTTATATACTCATTGTACATTTATAGCTGACAGTTTTTTCCCCCAATCACAATAATGATTATGATCCCCTGGGAAGAACAGCACTAATATTTTATTTTAAAATCAATGTATGCAATATCTTTCTTCAGGCCTACATTCAAACCAATGACGACAATATTGATAGAGAAATTCAAACTGATGATATTGAATCAAGTGAGAAATGGTGCCAGCATCCACAAGAAGATTTCTGTGCGAGTGGTAGTCCAGAGGACGATGAAAAGCAGTCTGAGGCAGATACAAAACCTGTGGATCATGCAAGATTTTCTAAATTTATACAGTCGTCAGGAAGGGTGAGTGTTCTCTGTGTAGACTCTTACAAATGTAAAGGGTTTTTTATCAGAAAAATATTATATTATATTGCAGCTACATTTTTTTATACTCGGTTTCTGAGTTATTTTAAAAAGCAACGAGGTTGGTCAAGCAATGACTTTTATTTGCAATTTTAAAAATAACTTAAATATGAGTCTTGTATGAACTACTTGGTTTATTACAGGTAAATTATCTATCTAAATTTTTACCCACCCAAATTTGTGTCTCGCTGTATATCAAGTGGGTGAAAAGTACTCTAATTTGAAACCTTACTTTTACAACTCCTACTGATTGAACATCAATTCATATCACAAAAATATAACTATTACAATTTCACGTGGGTAAACATTTTAATTCTTATACTCAGCCCTTTAAGAATTAACTCTATGATCTAACACCATTAGAGGGAAAATGACTTTGTTATATATTTCTGCTTTATTTGAATACCTTTTATGAATCTACAACATTATGAGTACAGTGTAATTTTTTATGTTACATTCAGGCCTTTTGAAGGGTGTTAAATCATCTGGGTGTTAACTTACATACTGTAACTTAATATTAACCCTTTGCCTGCTAATCACGACTATAGTCATTTTTAGTCCATGTTATCAGCCGATTGATTCAATGTTATTGGGCATGAAATGCCTGTTTAAACATCAAGTTTTGTAAATATTTCGTCCCAAATTAAACAAATATGAGTATTTTCAACCACTTGAGTTTGTGGATCGCGGTAGCGAGACACAACTTCAAGTGGGTGAAAATTGTAATAAATTTACGTAGCAGAAAAGGGTTAACATTTTAGTCTAATAAAATTGTACACTTTGTTAACCCTTATCCTGCTAAGTTAATTTATTTAAATTATTAGCCACTTGAGGTTGTGTCTCGGTACTGCGATCCACAACCTCAAGTGGCTGAAAATTACTGATATTTGTTTAATTTGAGCACAAGTATTTGCAAATCTTGATGTTTAGACACAAATTTCATTCCCAATAACAGTGATTTGGTCGACTAATAAAACAGATTAAAACAGACAATAGTCGTGATCAGCAGGATGAGGTAATACATGTATATGATTATGTGTTTGACAGGCTATGTTGATCTTATTGGAGGAGGAATCTGCCCAGCAGCAACAGCAGCAGCAGAATCAACAGCAATCTGCTATTTGTGTCAGCGAGGCTTATGTTGAAATGAATATACCTAGATTTCTAAAAGGTTTGATATTTGTGTGATATTAGTCGAGTGATCCTTTTTTTTATTTTAAATTCTCATCAATGGTACTGTAGGATCTGTATGATCAGTTGCTCAGACACGCATGCACACTGGACTTAAATTTCTCTGAAAATTATTTCAGGTCGTCACGTTGTGTACAGCCAGTTTTCCAGTTCTCAGTCTCACATGCTTATCACCGTGTTCAGCTCTCCTCGGGAGGTTTGTACAACCTGGTCACTCTGCTGGTTTAGTGCTGGGCTAATGTCACACACGGTGGCTCAACTTAAACTAAGTCTAACACATTTTCAATTACTGTATCTGATATAAATATTAATTAGCTAGTTTGCAACTTGTAATATATATTTGTAAATGTATTTTTATTAATGTTTGAAGTACTCAAATGTGATACAAAGGTGATTTTTTCAGATAAATAATAATATCTCATAAACTTGTTTGATTTGTTCTATTTTATAATACATATGCTTTTTCTTCAGGGAAAGAAGAATGGTGTTAGCTCTGGTGTTATTTTAATTTGGAATGTAAATGAGCCGTCTTGGCCATACAAGTGAGCATTTTAATTCATTGTATTATGTGCATCATTCTGGTATGGGGGCTAGATGGATCGTTTTGGCAGATAATTGCCACCACTATCGAAAATGTTTGTGTTTTTTTTGCTGATGTGATTGTGGTTCTGTTTGACTGACCCCATGCTCTGTTTGACTGACTCCATGCTCTGTTTGACTGACTCCATGCTCTGTTTGACTGACTCCATGCTCTGTTTGACTGACTCCATGCTCTGTTTGACTGACTCCATGCTCTGTTGGACTGACTCCATGCTCTGTTTGACTGACTCTATGCTCTGTTTGACTGACTCCATGCTCTGTTTGACTGACTCCATGCTCTGTTGGACTGACTCCATGCTCTGTTTGACTGACTCCATGCTCTGTTTGACTGACTCCATGCTCTGTTTGACTGACTCCATGCTCTGTTGGACTGACTCCATGCTCTGTTTGACTGACTCCATGCTCTGTTTGACTGACTCCATGCTCTGTTTGACTGACTCCATGCTCTCTTTGACTGACTCCATGCTCTGTTGGACTGACTCCATGCTCTGTTTGACTGGCTCCATGCTCTGTTTGACTGACTCCATGCTCTGTTGGACTGACTCCATGCTCTGTTTGACTGACTCCATGCTCTGTTTGACTGACTCCATGCTCTGTTTGACTGACTCCATGCTCTGTTGGACTGACTCCATGCTCTGTTTGACTGACTCCATGCTCTGTTGGACTGACTCCATGCGCTGTTTGACTGACTCCATGCTCTGTTTGACTGACTCCATGCTCTGTTGGACTGACTCCATGCTCTGTTTGACTGACTCCATGCTCCGTTTGACTGACTCCATGCTCTGTTTGACTGACTCCATGCTCTGTTGGACTGACTCCATGCTCTGTTGGACTGACTCCATGCTCTGTTGGACTGACTCCATGCTCTGTTTGACTGACTCCATGCTCTGTTTGACTGACTCCATGCTCTGTTGGACTGACTCCATGCTCTGTTTGACTGACTCCGTGCTCTGTTTGACTGACTCCATCCTCTGTTTGACTGACTCCATGCTCTGTTGGACTGACTCCATGCTCTGTTTGACTGACTCCATGCTCTGTTTGACTGACTCCATGCTCTGTTTGACTGACTCCATGCTCTGTTTGACTGACTCCATGCGCTGTTTGACTGACTCCATGCTCTGTTTGACTGACTCCATGCTCTGTTTGACTGACTCCATGCTCTGTTTGACTGACTCCATGCTCTGTTGGACTGACTCCATGCTCTGTTTGACTGACTCCATGCTCTGTTTGACTGACTTCATGCTCTGTTTGACTGACTTCATGCTCATGATTTGTTGGTTTTCTTTGTGAACGCAATATATCAATTTGGGCCAATCGATTGAAATGATCTATGGTGACTCACCTGTTGGTCACTTTCAAAATATGATAAGTTTGCCCTCATTGTTTAAAGTAGATTTCACATTTATTATATGTGTAGCAGGATAATCTTCTTGTGTTTATTCACTGTTTTTTCTGGTGATTTTTTGGGAAAAGAAGAAGTAAAATCTGTCTGTTTTTAAAGGAAATATTAGTCGATATTATTATTACAGTCAAGTAGCAACTCATCTAGCATGATCTGTGTCCCAAGATATCACAGGCAAACCCTTGTTTTCCACAATGCATCGATCTAAATATAGCTCTAGAATGGCTCGAGGAGCATTTGTGGTTTCAAATATGCCCAGGAGAGTGCTGCCGGACCTCATTCCCTTCACATTAGATTTTTTGTTTGGGCTCTTTTCAAACACTTTATCATTGACCACTAAAAAAATGGTTGACTTATATAGTCTTCACATTTAATGTAGAAAATTGCTCTTTCTGCTAACTGCATTTTTTTAAAAGCATTATGATGAATGGAGAATGTGTTTTTACTGTCACACAAGCACATTTCTATTTTCACATATTATTAGTGAATATTTTGAGCACAACGAAAGTTTATTTTAAGCAGTTCAATTCCAAATCATTGATTTCTCAAATAGGTTAGGTTTCTTACCTTAACAGCTTGGGGACTGTCTTTACTTCTAAAGCCGATCCCTGCACTGTTAGAATTAAAATATTTATAATAGCTGTAGACCTATAACACAGGTATTCAAATGAAGCAGAAACAGCTAACTAAGACATCTATGATGATTTCAACTTGAAAAAACCCTTTGGTCTCGATGGTTGATACAAAAATATTTCAGCGCTTTGAGGGTTTATAACTAACAATGATCTTTTTACAGAGTACTGATCACTTCATCCGAGCCACGCTGCTGCTGTTTTAGCCCTGATAAAGCCAATCTGGTGTTTGCAGGCATGGTTAGTACAAACATCTATCTCGTATGTTATAAACTAACAGTAGCCTGAAATTTTCCTAAAATCTAAATCAATTAGTCACCGTAACACATGCACTAAATAAATGTTGTCCACTTGGAATTTAATGCTGCCACTTTTAAAGTCAGCAATTACTCTATTTCGTAGGGTACAGTATGCACCTGTATGCACACAGGTGCCAATATTTGTACAAAACATAATATGCGCCGTTGTACATTACGCACAGCTAGGGTAGTGAGTACATACAATTTGTTTTGCGAGGTCTGTATTATGTCTTGCTATTCAGATCAATAAAAATATGGTCAAAATATTTTAAAAAAATCTTTAATGAAGATTCATGAATTGTCAGTTGCATATTTTGATTTTATGGTCCCTCTCAATATGATACCTCAGCTCACGCCAACTCTAAGAACCTTCAAGTCAAAAAATGAATTTATCTGTCTGATCTAGCTTGAATATCAAAAATTTTTATCTTGCAAATAGTATTAACAAATATCTACATTTGAGATATTTTATTTGGAACGTAAGCATGTTAAGTGCAAACAGCTACTAGGCTTTTTAAAATATTTGTTCAATGTTTGTTCAAATACGGGTATTACAGGTAATTTTCTTTATGATGAGGCATATTTGTTTTCATAACAATGAAAAAGCAAAAATGTATTTTGTTCAGAAAAACATTATTCGTTCCATTTACAACTTTCTTGAAAGATATCGGAAACTGAAGAAAAATGCATGAGATAAAAAAAATCAGTGTTTAAATAGTCTACATTGTGTTTCTGTATGTGCAGCATGATGGATCAGTTGCAGTGTGGGATTTAAGAGAACCATCAGCAATGCACAGAACATATCAGTATAAAGATGACACGTGGGTGCTGTGTCATCCAACATATGACACTGGTAAGTCATATAGCATATCAGTATAAAGATGACATCTGAGTGCTGTGTCATCCAACATATGACACCGGTAAGACATAGAACATATCTGTATAATGATGACATGTGGGTGCTGTGTCATCCAACATAATTTACAATATGTAATTTTACTGGTGAAAATCTGTAAAATTACAAGCAAACAAGTAAGGCGATGGTATAAGCTCAGCTTTAACCCCTAGAGCACTAAGCTATTCAATTGATATTTTCAGTCAATTAAAATCTCGCTACTGCGATACACAACTTCAAGTGACTGAAAATTTATGTGATTTGTGAAATTTAAGTCTGAACATATATCAGTTTTTCAAGGTTGAAAGTATATTACACTTTAACAACTAGTTATGAGGGGTTATACAGGTGCTAATAAAAACACAAAATGTCTACTGAGTCGACATCACTGCTCTAGGAGTTAAATCTACAATTAGCCTGTCTCTGGTTGGCTATGAATGTTTACGAAACTGGAATTTTATTAATAATTCTGTGGTTTTTTTCACAGCTGGGGTGCTGCAATATGATAACCATCACAGTGGCGTGATATCCATCTGTCCTATAGTCGCACAAGCTGACAGGTAATATATTTAATTTGAAAATTGAATAATTTACAACTGCTTTATTTTATTACATTTACAGTTCTTTTTTTAATTTATGTCGGCTTTAGAGATGTGACTTGCTGGAATTACTACATTTAATTAAAAGAATTTGCATGATCTTGTAGAAGATTCAAATGCCATTTTAGTGCCTTCGTTGGTCATGCTTATGTTGCATTATTTTACGTTGACTCTTTCAGCACATCAACGCATGTTGCCGGAACAGGATCTGATGGTTAGTCTCAATTATTTTGCTACATATTTAACAGTTGATGATGACATTGCATTGCTGGTAGTTACTTTTAACATTATTTTAATATAAAAAATGTGTACTTCACATTTAACACAGTTCTGTTTGCTTGAACAGGAGATGGTATGTCTTTTCAACTGGCAACAGTAGAAGAAAGTGCTGTTTTGCATTTATGGGTATGTTGTGATTTATTGTAATTAATGCTGTTAATTGATACTTTTTGAGTGAGCACATTATACCTTATCAACAAATATTTGGATACATTACTTCCATGATTTAATATTGTATAGCCAGTAGGCCTAGATTGTCAATTCAGTAGGATTCTGTAATATTATGTGATTTGTATAATACCCGTAATTAAAAATGTGATTCTATATTCTCACAAAGGTTTTTTCTATTACATTTTATTGCTTCTCTTATCCAATATGATCATCATAATTTATTTATAAACCATGTTTGAGTCCTGCTTACTGTTATATACAATTTATATATCACTAAAAACATTACAATTCCTAATGGTTATTTCTAATCAATATCTCAAACAGATCATTATTGTTGAAGGTTGTGGCAGAAATCAGCAAACCAGATCAAGCCGGTTCAGAGTCAGATTTAGGACTAGCACCTGGTGGCAGAGTAAAAATGTTACGAAGTTCAACCATACAACTTGAAAATCCCCTCAGGTACAGAGTGTGACTGTAAAAGTTGTATTGTAAAACAGCAAGCGCAAGCTCCAGTCCAATCTTGGTTCAATGTAGGGCCACATTATCCCTATATTAAAAAAATGTCAGGTCAACTTCTATGATTGTTGGGACTTTTGCATAGCTTAATAAAATAGCAGTACTGGTACACTTTTTTTTAAAAATATTTGACTGTTTTTATTATTGCAATATTATGTATTATGTAGTACCACAGGTGGCACCACTTGCATGAACTGTAATTGGGTATACAATGAAGGTATGAAAGCGATATCACACATTTTAGTGTGAACTTAAAATAGACCATTCATCCATAAAAGTTTACTATATTTCCACCATAATTATACGTTGTAATAAACATATATTGATGTCATTATTAACACTGTTTGACACGAAAAAGTGTTTCACTGCCCTAAACTGACGGACAGATTTTCCATTCTTCAGATTCACTCTGTCCCGTCATCTAACTCATCTGAAAAATGGAAAATTTGTCTGTGTGTGATATCGCCTTAATACCTTCATTGTATACTTAGTTACAGTTTATGCGAGTGGCCCACCAGTGGTAGTATAATGTACTTTGCTTTGTTTTCTACATAATTTATGAAGTATATTTTTTGTGCCTTTTTTTTAAGTAAATTAAAAGCAATCTAAAGACACGTGACTCTTCGTGACTAGTACATTTAACTAATTTTCGGCATTTCATGATGAAATCCCAGGGAATTTATGACATCGACCCAAGGCTGGTTTAAAGTTGGCCCACCATCTGCTATGCTGTCCCAGTATTAAATCATCATTGGGTCAATGTGTTTCCTAAGATATGCTCTTGTCATACCATAAATGGCTGCCCTAAATGCACTGTCGCTTTTCAAACAGGTTTGTTATTACCCAATACTGTGATTACTCAGAACTGTTGAATTTGTATTACAATTAATTCTATTATGCAACTTAATCATGCAGTTTTCTGTCATTGGATGATGTAAACTTGATAACCCTTAAACCGCTGGTACCGATTATATTCGGGGTTTTTTACATTTTTCATTAGCACATCGCATATCAGATTTTAAACATGTTGAAAATAAAGCTTAACATAAATCAGCAAGATTTGAAAATAGTTGACCACCATTTTGTCAAATCTGAATAATTTTCACCCACTTGATGTTGTGGATCGCGTCAGCGAGACACAACTTCAAGTGGGTGAAAATTCAAATTGAATAAATTGGCAGTTAAAGTGATAAGGGTGTTGTATTCTATGATTGTTTACAGAGATGCTAGTTTGAGAACAAACATGAGGGCTTGTGATATGCAGCTACTTCCCTCAAACAACAGTCATTTCTACATAGCTACTGACACTGTAAGTCTCCTGTATTAACCCTTTCATTGTTAAATACGACTATACTCGGTTTTTTATCCACTTTATTAGCCAACCAAGTCACTGTTGGGAAAGAAATGAGTGCCTAAACATCGAGTTTTCCAAATGTTCGGTCTAAAACTAATAGGAGTAATTTTTACCCACATGAAGTTGTGGATCATGAGAGACAATTTCAAGTGGGTGAAAATTTAATTTAGCGGGTTAAGGGGCTCTGCTAGGACCATATAAATACATTTTATTTTATGCATTTCCTCTTGTTAGTTAAATTCATTTTAAATTACAACAGACACAATCGTGTCTACGTGTCTGTTTAATTTTTACTGTACTAGTGTTTGTAAGTAATCTCAACCTTTGTCCTGCTGAATTGCTTCAATTGTATTTTTCGTCATTTGAAGCTGGAATTGCTAACGCAATTTCCAGCTTCAAATGATGAAAAATATTACTATTTATGAAAAATAGACATGTCTAAAATTAAATTATTTGATCAACAAAGCATCTATTAAAATTATTTTATCAAAATTAAGTGATATTTGTATTGATCTTTGACATCCTTAACCCCGTATATATCCGGGCATAGCAGGACAAGGGTTAAGATGGAATATTTAAACATTAACACTGACCCTTCTTATTATTATCACTGACAATGTAATATTTAGCCCATTACATTTCGGCAGCTTTTGCTCAGAAATCTTTTAGAGAATGTTTCACTTAAATTCCTGATTCGATGATAAGTATCCTCATTTTTTTTCCTCAGGGCTGTGTGTTGCATGGTGTCCGGTATGGAGGTAGGGTACCCCCTCGAGCGTATAGACCTGAAATAGGTAAGTCATAACTTCCTTCACTATTTACTACAATGAACAAGTATAATGGCACCATACAATTGTATAATAACATGAAAGACACACAATTAACTATGTTCTTATTTCTGGAGCTGTTAACCCTTTAGGTCCTCACGATGCATTAAAGCATCATTTTACATCCCTAAAAACAGTCTTAATTTCCCCACAACAAAGGGTTTTAGAATGAAATTTCCATGAAACTAATTTACCAATACATGGCAATTTTCTTTAATTTTTAAACCACATCAAATCATGTTCATCCACTACAAGTCGAGAATTGCGACAGCAATTCGCAGCTTGTAGTGGATGAAGATGACAATGGTAAATTCAGGCATGAAAGGGTTAATATATTTGTGTCATGTCAAGGTTTCAAGAAGTTTTATATTTATTACTGTCACAATCTTTTGAGCTCTGATTGATCAAATGGCACTAATATTCGCCCTTGAAGAAATCTAATTTAGTTTTTCAACCACTTGAAGTTGTGTTTCACTGACGCATCCACAACTTCTTAAATCTTGATGGTCAGATAAGCCTTTCAACTTCCAAGGTGCTATTTTTTCGAGGTGCTAATCAAAAGGATTGAAAATGATTATAGTCATGTTTGGCAAGTAAAGACTTAAAATACATCTAACAAATCCCAAATGTTTTTTTTTTTGTTTTTCAGAAGCTGCAACTAAAGTGACATCTATTGACTTCTCTCCGTTCGCTGAACCAGTTTTCTTGGTATGATTGATCATTAACCCCTAGAACACTGATGCCGACTACAGTAGACATTCTGTCTTTTATTAGCACTTCCATAACCAGTTGTTAAATGTAAAATATGCCTTCAATATTGAAACACTGATATTTGTTATGACCTAAATTTCACAAATCACATACATTTTCAGTCACTTGAAGTTGTGTATCGTGCTAGCAAGACACAATTTCAAGTGACTGAAAATCTGAATAGCTCTAGGGGTTTACCCTTTGCACGTTATCAAATTTTATTCAAACCACACAGTAAATGATTATCACTCAATTTTACAAAATACCAAAGTGTAATATGTTATATATAAGTTGAAGTTTTCAAAAGTCCTTGTTTTAATGGGTGGATATAGTGGAATATTCTATTCAATTAATCTAGAGAAGATGCATCACTAGCTTGCGAAAGGTAAGTAGTGAAATATTTTAAATTTAACCATTTCAACGCGGGGATTGAATTTGCACATCTGCATCTGACATCTATAGATGTTAGATTCTGACGTCCATAGTCGATCCCTGCACTGAAAGATTCAAATATTTATAATAGTCGTAGACCCATAACTTATGAAAATAAAGCGGAAAGAGCTAACCAAGACATTTATGATGATTTCAAATTGGAAATAACCTTTTGGTCTCAATGTTTTATACTGAAATATTACAGGGCTTAAAGGGTTGAAGAATAAATGGGGATTTTCTTTGAAAAGGTCATATATGGTTTAGTTCGTCCCACGTTTTTTTAATACTGTAGTTGTTTTATAAGTTTACAATAAATATTGTAGCTGATTCTAAAATTTTTGACATCATATTCTGAACCAGCAAACAAGACCGGGTCAGTGTTGTCCTAATGATGGGCCAATGTTGCAGATGGTGGGCTAACATTGTGACAACACTGTGTCAATGTCTTGTGTTTGCTGAGGACGTCAAAGCTAGTTATCTGCAAAATAATGTCCTTTTATTAATGTTTTTTTCAGGCTGGGTGTCAAGATGGCAGCTTACGACTGTACAGTATACATTCAGGTGTTGTATATAGATATGCAATTCAATTTCCATCTATCTCTTATTGGCTGACTTAATGGTCTAAATTTCCTTATACAATTCTATGTAATGTTAAAGAAAATTTAATGCAGCCCGGTACTTCATGTCTAAAAATTGTTTTTCAATTTGTGACTTTATGGATAAATTACCCCCAATCAGGCTTATGCGATCCACAACTTATAGTGTGTGATAATTATTCAAATTTGTAAAATTGGAAGCCAAGTATGTCTACACTTCCAAAAGCTAGAATCGAATGTTCTTGTGCAAATGGTATAAAAATGATGGCTGTAATAGGCGCTCACAGGGTTTAATAAAAGTACTTAACAAAATTCACACATTAGATATAATTTATTCCCTCAAGTCTTTATTTTTTGCGATTTTATTTTTTGTTAGAAATTTTTCATTTTAACTTGGAATTACAAATAAATATAACAGAAAGCCAGCACTTGAACATTGTTTTGCCTTTTCTGTGCCCATGTTTTAATTCACCTCATGATGTGAATTTCTGACGCAATCCCCACCTCAAAATTCAAAAGTTGCATGACTAATAGATATAACCATGTTCACCCATGGTAGCTTAGAACATCTTTATTTTGATTGTATCTACATCTTTCTCTCAATTGAATTATATTTGCAATAAATGATGAGATATTACAAGCTGCTTATTTTTTTTCTTTAGAACAACCTTTACAGACATGGTTGACTGCCACTGACGGTGTGCCGATCCGTATGGTGCGCTGGGCGAGAAGCCGGCCCAGCGTGTTTTTTGTGCTGGATGCTCGCTCCAACATGCACATTTGGGATCTCACAATGGCCGATGCCAGTCCACTGAAGAGTGAACCAATCTCACAACAAAGGTATGATATATATAGAATTGGCTGAATATCCAGAGAGACTGTATGTATTGTTGAGCTAAACTAGTGTTAGTACATGTAGAACGTGAGTGACATCTATGCAGTTTGTGCAGTATTTTTTTGAAAGTCCTTGAAATTTTTGAAAGCCCTTGAATTTTGACAAAAAATCCACATTGAAAAAAATATCACAGTGATATGTATTCTTATCTGTGTAGCTTTTCTGTGATACTGCCAAATATTGCTGTATTCGTATATATGTTGCTTTTGTCAATTAAAATGGTCCTTGAAAAATGTTCTTGCGGTCTTTGAAAAATCCTTTATTCGTATATATGTTTCTTTTGTCAATTAAAATGGTCCTTGAAAAATGTTCTTGCGGGTTCTTGAAAAGTCCTTGAAAGTCCCTGAAGTTGTCATTGGTAGGATTTCCAAACCTAATTGTATAATCAACATGAGCAAAATAACAGTTTGGATTTGCATAGGTCTGAGCATTATGTAGTTCTATGATTTGAAACAGTCATTAAAAATATGAAAGGCACATTATTACTGCCGTAATTTTAAGTTTATGTGACATACTATTCTAATATGTATTTTTTACACAGGGTTACAAGCCTTTGCCTGTCTAACGATCATAAAGCTACTTCACAGGGTACACCAGGTCGCCGTCCACAGATGGTGAGTCATTATCAAATTAACCCTTAAGGTGCTGATCACATCTAGAGCTGTTTCCAGCTTTTTGATTTGTCCTTTAACCCTTTCAAGTGTGAATTTGGCATTGTCATCTTCATTCACTACAAGCCGCGAATTGCTGCCGCAATTTTTCGACTTGTAGTGAATGCAGATGATTTGAAGTGGTTTAAAAATTAAAGAAAATTGACGCGTATTGGTAAATGGTGATTTTCGTTCTAAAACCCTTGGTTGTAGGAAAATTAAATCTGTTTTCAGGGATGTAAAATGATGCTTTAATGCATTGTGAGGGCTTTCACCGCCGGCCCCGAATATATTCAGTTTCTCGTTTTTTTATCACCACATTAAGTTATTAACTTTTAAACATATTAAAGATAAAATGTGATATCAATCAGCAAAATTTGAAAACAGTTGACCTCCATGTTGTCAAATGTGAATAATTTTCACTCACTTGAAGTTGTGGATCGCGTCAGCGAGACACAACTTCAAGTGAGTGAAAATTTAAATTGAATAATTTGGCGATTAATGGGTTAAGTGAGAAAGTTTGAAGGAGAAATGAGCATTAAATTTGTTAGACTGGCCTAAATTTTATTTAAAATTGTACATATGTAAGTAATGTTGACCCTCAGGGAGTTGTGAGTTGTGGTAGTGAGACACAACTTTAATGGGTTGAAATTTAAACTTTATAATTTAGAGCTTCAACCTTTAAAGCACTGAATATTTTTTTTAAATCATGGAGACCAAAGGGTTTTTTTCAATTTGATATCATCATAAATGTCTTAGTTAGCTCTTTCCGATTTATTTGAATACCTATGTTATGGGTCTGCGACCATCATTACCATGTTTCTCTTACAGTGCCGGGAGCGACTTTAGACTTCAGAATCTGACGTCTACAGACGTCAGATTCTGACGAGTAAAGTTGAACCCCGTGCTGTCAGGGCTCAGGGTTAAAATACACTGTACTAAATTTCTATAGCACACAAATCATCAGTGGTTTGATAAGGAAGAAAAACTTGCCATCCATGACCATTACAGTAATCATGTGGTCAAGCCTAGCCACCAGGAATTCTGACTAAAGCAATAGCATTAGCATTTTTTTGACAAATGACTCATAATATCTATACAGAAAAAAACATTCCAGTGTTAACGGTGAATGAAAAAGGCTTCACGATTTTTTTTATTTTTCGCCAATTTTACAACCAGAGAAAGGCTGAGAAAGTATTTCAATGTTCCCTTATAGTGCATAGTACAATAGATAGCTCCCAGCCTCCCACCACAGGCTTTTGAACAGCTAAGAACACTGCTTGTGTACTACATTGACCAGCATTCCGCCCACTTTTTTGGTTGACCCTACGAGCATTAAAAATGTGTTTAATTTCAGAATAATTGAAATTATGTGACAAGTTATCCCAGACAATTCTTCACAGGCTTCGTAGAATTATGTATTTGACTAATTACTAATGTTATAGCTCACTTTTTTTTCCACTTAATTATATTTTCTATTTTTTAAGGTTGTCGGTATGGACAGCGGACATGTTGAGGTGCACACAATCAGTCAGAAATTCTCTGCTATGATGGACATGGAAATGAAACAATTCACAGAATATCTACAAAATGCCTAGTGCTAAAGCAGTAACCACTTCGTCCATATACTGTCAGTGCTGGGTAGAAATACACAACTTTGTACAAAAACTGTGCGGCCATTTTATGTTGGACGCATTTTGGTGTGCCTAGTGCATTTAGATTGCCTTAACCCCTAGAGAACTGATGTCGACTACAGTTGACATTCTGTCTTTTTATTAGCACTTGTATAACCAGCTGTCATAAGTGAAATATGCCTTCAATCTTGAAACACTGATTTATGTAAAGCCTTAAAAATCACAAATTGCATAAATTGTCAGTCACTTGAAGTGATATACAACTTCAAGTGACTGACAATTTAAATTGAATAGACCAGTGTTCTAGGTGCTCAGTTTTTTTAGCATTTTGGAAGATTATTTTAATAATCAAAAACAATAACAGCGTGTTTATCAGTGGAAACGCATTGCAGAAACTAAATACTACTCAAATACCACCGTTATTTCTATCTCATCAAATGAGTTACATGAGTTCTATGCCAATGTGAACATAATTTGTGTTAATCATTTCACTCAGGAATCTCGAGAGAATGATTGTCTTTATTTTGTTTAGACGTTTATCCCTTGTCCTTTTACTTGGTATTTTTCTTCCATTTGAAGATGGAATAACTACATGTAACAATTTCATGTTTCAAATGAAAGTAAATGTAATTTATTACAACAAGTTGTGACCTGATGACTGTACTACTAAAGGCAGTATCTGCTTACATGTAAAGTAAGCAGATACTGCCTTTTGACTTGGCATGGCAGTATAATATATTTATACTGTCCTGGATGAAATACACCATCTAAAAGTGTATTACTGAAGATCTGAACAAAGCAGAAATCAGTAATTAAGTAAAACTTAGTTTACATCAATAAACTGTGTTAGCATTTCTGTTGTGAGGTGTAAACTAAATTAAGTAACTCATTTAACTTTTGAACAGTTACATATTCTGTAGATCTGGTAATATTCGCAAAGTTTCAATTTTCGTGAGGAGGACAAATATGCGAATTTAAGAATCTTTCTAAATTTATTATCAAAGACAAAGTAAATTCTAAACTTTGTGAAAAGTACCAAAATCAGAAATTCTCGAAATTTAAACATGCGAAAATTATCAGATCTGCAGTATTCCACTTATTTAACTGCTCCAAATGGACTTTAACTTGTAAAGCTGTGATATTCCTAATTTTTTCTCACTATTATACCTTATTACTGGATAACGTGATGCTCATAATGTACCCATCCTACGTTCCTGTCACTTAAACTACAGATACAGAATTTGTCGCCATGGGATAAAAATGTCATATCTTCCCCTATGTATAGTGGTAGATATGATGCTTTGATCCTGATATTTAATACTTGCTGATATTATATTTAAGGTGATTATATTGTGTAACACTTGTATTTTGTCTCCTCTGATGCATGCAGCTTGTGTTTCTTTATAACTCCTTGTCACTTGCCGCCTCCGATGTCTTAAATTGTCAATATGTAATCTTCATAAGTGCTAGTGACATTCCATTTAATGTAATGCCAACATAATCAGATAATGCTGTTTGTAATATAGCTGTTATTACTTGTATATAAATCAGAGAACATTGATAAAGTATGTGCTAGTTTGAAGCCTTAACGACTGTGATATATGTATTAAATCTGATCATTATAAACACCCGTAAGTTGATTACTTTTTCACCTTTATAGAGGACATATCCAAGAGGACATACGTGTATCAGCATAAATATATTAATTAGCTCATGGGTCTACGGCCATTGTACATTTTTTACTTCTTTCAGTGTGGGGATCTGCTCAACATTAGACATCAGAATCTGACGTCTATTGACAACAGATTCTGACGTCTATAGACCCTCCAAACTAAAAAAAAGGTTATGCCGCGAATAACCCACTGGAAAAAGCGACTAGAGATATTTATGTAAACCATAGAGATAATGACAGCTCTTTCATTGGATACAGTATGCTCCTGTTTTTTTTATGTAATCAGCCATTTGCATTGACATTGAGTTAGGGTGATTGAGGAAGCCATTCACACCCTAGTGAATGTGAAGTAAAAAGTGCCATGTTTTAAGATTTTATTTTTTATCCACTTGAAGTTGTATCTCGCTAGGGCGACCCACAACTTCAAATGGGTAAAAAATATTTACATCTGTATAATTTTTATCAAAATATATGCTTATCTATCAACTCAAATTCTCTTGTTCGAGGAACAAATAAAAAGCCTGAAAACGGATATGGCCGTAAATATGTGAGAGCACTGAATGCACTGAATTTTTTATGAAAACCATGGAGACCAAAGGTTTTTTTCAATTTGAAATAATCATAAATCTTTATTTAACTCTTTCCGCTTCATTTGAATACCTATGCTATATCTATAGATATATTTACAATTCTTTCAGTGCTGGTATCGACTATAGTCGTCAGAATCTGACGTCTACAGACGTCAGACTCTGACGACTAATGTCGATCCCCGCTCTGTAAGGGTTAACCCTTAGCACACTGATGTCGACTACAGTTGACAATAGTATTGTTTTCTCATGTTTTAATTTTATTGTATAACCAGGTTAAAAAAATTAAATATGTCTCAAAGCTGTGACAATCATATACATTTCAACCTAGATTTTGCAAATTAAACTCTAATTTTCAGTCATTTGAAGTTGTGGATCGCGGTAGCGAGACACAACTTCAAGTGGCTGAAAATTTAAATTTCTTGACTCAGTGCTCCAAGGGTTAGGGGTTAAGAATTGAAGATACAGCATTTTATTCTATTGGTATGATGTAGATATGAGTTTGTGTAAATGTACTAAAGTAGAAACACATTTGTAATAGTTCTAGCAGAGCCACAGACTCCATCCAAGAACTATATCAGGGCCTTTTAATTAGGCATTATCATATAGGAAATCTGAGCACTCTGGCTAGAGGTTGACTATGCTTGTAGATAATACTTAAGAAGTATATCGTAATAACACGGTCATTTGATACACTTGTTATAATCAACAATCGCTCCAATCACAGGGTCCATTCAATTACTATAGCAGGGTCTTATAATTAAGCATTATCATTTAGGAAATCTGAGCACTTCTAGCTAGAGGTTGACTATGCTTGTAGATAATACTTAAGAAGTATATCCTAATAAGACGGCCATTTGATACACTTGTTATAATCAACAATCGCTCCAATCACAGGGTCCATTCAATTACTATAGCAGGGTCTTATAATTAAGCATTATTATTTAGGAAATCTGAGCACTTATAGCTAGAGATTGACTCAATAGATAATAAGTCAAAATAAGATATATGTATAGTCTCATATAACTTCCCAAATGTGATCTCGCTGCACAATTGTATTTGCTAGTATATATTTATACATAATGATAGTTTTCTTTTGTAATTTACACTATCCCCTCTGAATTAAAGGGTTTAATCTGCCACTCATTAGTGTGGCTTATAGCACCCTTTAGCTCTAAGGGAACGAAACGCTGTCAATGTGTACTTATTTATTTTACGTCGTTAAAAGCAGAACATTCCGTCCACTGTTTACTAGCCTTTTATGCGATGCAATCCTGCATTGGTTCAATGTTGGGCCAATGTTTAAGACGTTAGCCCAACATTAAACCAATATTCGATGAGCGTCGTGTGTTTGCTGAATGATTCACTGGTGAAAAGATCGTGAAAATCGATATTGTTATTCTGTCACTCCACACATGGGTGGCGTATTTTTGAAAAATGTATTTTCTAGATATCAATAAACTTGTAATTCGTTTCCACTTCTTACAGTCGTTTTTTTTTTAGCTCCCGCTGTCACCGTAGGTGAGACGGAGGGAGCTATGGATTCCGCCTTCCATCTGTTTTTACCTCTTCTTTTGCCTATAACTTTGTAAGAAAATAAGCTAGGATAACAATTTTTGGTATGTGGGTTACTTCCAGGTGGATAATGGACAGGTTAAAATATTTTTAATCTGAATTGAATACGCAAGGTCCCTAGTTGTGCCTTTTCAGGTTTTTGGACCTTGACCTTGAAGTTGACCCAGCACTTTGACATAATTTATAACATCGGTAAATTCGACTGAAAGATTTTGCGGAATATCATGAAAACAGCTTAAGATAGCTACACCATCACTAGAAAACAAATTGTGAGGTTTCAGGAGAGGGTGCATCTTAAAAAATTTCAAGTCGATAAAATTAAAAGTGGCAGCCTGTCTGCCATTATTCACCTCGCTAGGATAACAATTTTTGGTATGTGGGTTACTTCCAGGTGGATAATGGACAGGGTAAAATATTTTTATTCTTAATTCAATACGCAAGGTCCCTAGTTGTGCCTTTTCAGGTTTTTGGACCTTGACCCTGAAGTTGACCCAGCACTTTGACATAATTTATAACATCGGTAAATTTGACTGAAAGATTTTGCGGAATATCATGAAAACAGCTCAAGATAACTACACCATTACTAGAAAACAAATTGTGAGGTTTCAGGAGAGGATGCATCTTAAAAAATTTCAAGTCGATAAAATTAAAAATGGCAGCCTGTCGGCCATTATTCACCTCGACAGGCCTGATATTACGGGATATCATGAAAACCTCTCAAGATAGCTACACCATTAATATTAAACAAATTGTCAGGTTTCAGGAGAGGATGCATCTTGAAAAATTTCAAGTTGATCAAATTCAAAATATCCGCCTATCGGCCATTATTCACCTCGACAGGCCTGATATTGCGGAATATCATGAAAACCGCTCAAGATAGCTACACCATTACTATAAAACAAATTGTAAGGTTTCAGGAGAGGATGCATTTTGAAAAAAAATTCAACTCGATCAAGTTCAAAATGGCCACCAATCGGCCATTATTCACTTTCACATGGCCGATATTTGGTAAACCATGCTAAATGGCTAGACCAATACTTAAAACAAATGTGTGATTTCAGGAGAGGATGCATCATGAAAAAATTTGACTCCATAAAATTCAAAATGGCCACTTATCGGCTATTATTCACTTTCACATGGCCGATATTTGGTAAACCGTGCTAGATGGCTAGACCATTACTATAAAACGAAATGTGAGATTTCAGATGAGGATGCATTTTGAAAAAAATTGACTTGATCAAATTCAAAATGGCCGCCTTTTAGGCCATTATTCATTTTCACATGGCCGATATTTGGTAAACCGTGCTAGATGGCTAGACCATTACTATAAAACAAAATGTGAGTTTTCGGGGGAGGATGCACCCTGAAAATGTTTAACTTACAAATTCAAAATGGCCGACAATCAGCATTATTTACCTCGATAGACCTGATATCAGGTAAACCGTGCTAGATAGCTAGACCATTACTTTAAAACAAAATGTGACGTATCAGGAGAGGATGCCTTTTAAAAACTTTCGACTCAATCGAATTCAAAATGGCCGCCTATTGGCCACTATTTACTTTCACATTGCTGATATTTGGTAAACCGTGTTAGATAGCTGGGCCATTACTATAAAACAAAATGTGAGATTTCAGGAGAGGATGCATCTTGAAAAAAATTTACTCGATCAAATCAAAATGGCCGACTATCGGCCATAATTCACTTTCACATAGCCGTTATTTGGTAAACCATACTAGATGGCTAGACCATTACTATAAAACAAAAAGTGAGATTTCAAGAGAGGATGCATCTTGAAAAATTTCGACTTGATCAAATTCAAAATGGCCGCCTATTGGTCATTATTCACTTTCACATGGCCGCTATTTGGTAAACCGTGCTAGATGGCTGGACCATTACTATAGAACAAAATGTGAGATTTCAGCTCAGGATGCATCTTGAAAAATTTCGACTTGATCAAATTCAAAATGGCCGCCTTTAGGCCATTATTCACTTTCACATGGCCGTTATTTGGTAAACAGTGCTAGATGGCTAGACCATTACTATAAAACAAAATGTGAGATTTCAGAGGAGGATGCATCTTGAAAAATTTAGACTCATCAAATTCAAAATGGCCGCCTACTGGCCATTATTCACTTTCACATGGCCGATATTTGGTAAACCGTGCTAGATGGCTATACCATTACTATAGAACGAAATGTGAGATTTCAGCTGAGGATGCATCTTAAAAAAATCCGACTCGATCAAATTCAAAATGGCCCCCTATCGGCCATCATTTACTTTCACATGCCCAATATTTTGCAAACTGTGTTAGATGCTAGTCCATTACTATAAAACTAAATGCTAGGTTTCGGGGGAGGATGCACCCTTAAATTTTTTAACTAGTCTATATCGAATTCAAAATGACCGTAAATCGATTGGCCTGATATCGGGTAAACCGTGCCAGATAGGTAGACCATTACTGGGATACTAATTAGGATCATTAATTTCAATGGATGTTTGCAATCTCTGACAGACTGTCTAGTTCCTATCTTACTCTTAGACTGAGCCTCTTAGACCTAGTTGTCTTGCGTCTTGATTTTTGACCTAGCCTGGGAATACAGTAATAACCCTACACAAAATTGCTTTAATCAACTTCTAATTCGGAGCGGGAGCTCCTGGACTCATGTAGTCTTGTTAATGTTGATCCGATTTTCGCAGACGGTAACGCGTCATTAAATCAACATAATAGGTAAAAATCTAGTTAGATAGATTTCTATCTCTATTTCTCGTGTCCTAGGAAACACACAACATTTGTAGACCTTCTATAACATTTATACAACGTCGTCCCAACGTCTTCGACGTTGGTCCAACATTGTATAAATGTTATACACATGTTTGTGTTTACTGGGGTATGTCTTTATTTACCTCCATTTATGATGATGTGCATGTTTATAGGTATTCGCCAGGGGCCGTATTTTCGAACAAATGCTGCAAAGTTGCGATATTATTTTCTGGTATATATTCGAGAATAGCATTTGCTACAAAATCGCAAAGTTACAACAAAAGTTACGATTTATAGCAAAAGTTGCGATAATATAACGTCGCAACTCGTTCGAAAATATAGCCCCAGGTGTCGCTGATGCTTGTTATCTCTGTAACCCGCCGGTGCTTTCTGCCAATGTTGTTTTAATGTTGGCCAGACGTCTTCGACGTCGGCCCAACATAAAAACAACATGGGTGATTGCTGTGAGATACACAGTCGTCATTATTAAACAACTTCACCCACAATAAAAATCACCTGGACAGTGGTAAATGACCACAAACAGGACAAATTAACCCAATGTCATTCAATATTCGACCGTCATTGCGGACGTGTTTGCTGGTCTGTCAGTGGTTAGCCGGTATTGTCGTCCTCTCCGAGGCCGTGGATGGATGTATTTGCTTTACCCTAAAAATCCAACATGGCGGTGACTGAGAGCGATCCCGATCCCAAGGTCCGAAAAATGTCCATAACTTTTTAATGACTGTGTGACCTCTGAGCTGAGCATGCGGGCATGGAACTGAAATGTTACTGATTCTAAAAAAAATATTCTAGACCTGATTACTCCCCAAAATTTTCCGATATGACAGTCCAAAGAAATGTCCCACGATTTTGTACGCGGTCAATCCGTGGTTGAAACGTGTTTCAGCCACTGGGGCTATTATCAAACAAGATGGAATAACCAAGATTAAAGTTGCCGTCCGTGACGTTGGCCCAACATTAACCAAATATTAATCAACTTCTGGTGTCTTACTGGGCGGCTGCCGTCACTCGATCAGTATATGTTAGCTACACATAACCCGATATTAGTGCACAGTGGACGACGCCTTTAAAAACCTCCTCGTCGTCGTGTAAGAGGTTTTGATATTGAATAATTTCCTAGGTTACAATTTTCAACCACTTATATTTTTTAATGATTGAAGACTACCATGAATCATGATTTATTGTGCTTATAAAAGGGTGGTCGTCTTGATTGGCTGAGCACAGTTACCAACATGGGTTGACCTCGTTGTAGGCCCACCGGCATGGCCGAATCCCTAATTAGCATCTTTTGCGACGTAAATATTATTGACCAGAGAACGAGACGATTCAGCTGCTTTGAAATTGTCATGATGTGGTTGGCGTTCAAATGGTAAGTGTTTCTCTGTCATTTGAGGCTGGTAGTAGGAGTTATCATTCTTACATCAACATGAGCAAATGGGTGAAATAACACCACCGTAATACCAGCTTACGTGCACCCAATGAACCTAAAATAAGATGTAAAAATATAAACAAATAGACTGCTTGCACGAGTTTGTGCGTGAACAGTTGTCTGATTAAAACAGTTCAGCGTTGCTCACTGTGTGGCGTGTTGTTATTGAAAAGGGTGTATAGATATGTTAATAATAAAAAAAATTAAAATTACAAAATTAAAAATAATTAAATAATCAATTAATTAATGCCGCAAGAGGCCTGAAGTCCTGTATCATTCCCCGTCATTATTAGGTTACAGTTTTTGGGGTCATAAATATTTAAAAAGTCGACTTGTGGTGCCATTTTAAATATCAGTAAAATCACCTGCACATTTCCAGATGGTGGGTGATGTGATTGTAAAATGTGAATAATTTCTGACTTGCGCCCACAAAAAATTGAAGTTCCTCCGTGACGGCCATTTTGAATTTCAGCAAAAAAACTAAAAAAGTCACCTGCACATCTCCATATCATGGGGAATGTGATTGTAAAATTTGAATAATTTCAGACTAAGTTTTCGAGTTTTTGCGCCCACAAAAAAATTGTAGTTGACCTCTGGCGGCCATTTTGAATTTTGGTATTATCTCTAAAAAATCACCTGCATATCCCCATGCTGCTATGAATGTGATGTTAAAATTTCAAAAAATTGACCAAACTATTTTTTTGAGTTTTGCGCCCTCAAAAAAATTGAAGATGATCCGTGGCTGCCATTTTAAATTTCAGTAAAACCTTGAAAAAGTCACCTGCACATCTCCATATCGTGGGGAAAGTGATAGTAAAATTTGAATAATTTCTGACTTTAGGTTTTAGAGTGTTTGCGCCCACAAAATATTTTGGAGTTGACCTCTGGCGGCCATTTTGAATTTTGATAGGATCCTTAAAAAATCACTTGCACATCCCATGTTGCTAGGAATGCTATGTTAAAATTTAAAAAAAAATTGCCAGTAGTTTTTGAGTTTTTGCGCTCACAAAAAACGTGACAGAATCCTGGCGCGGCTAAAATCCCTCTTCCCCTACGGGCAGGGGATAAAAATGGTAAATGCTGAAGTCCGGGAGTAAACAGGGCCGGATGAGCACAGGCTGCTGTGATAGGGGCCTATATGATGAGCGATATTCAACCCCCAAAAAGTTACGTCTTGATTACATTGAATGAATCAATATTATTTTCAGAATATCCACTCGCGATTAACCCTTTCAGGTCTGAATTTACCATAGTCATCTTCAACCACTACAAGCCGTGAATTGCTGTCGCAATTCTCGACTTGTAGTGAATGAAGATGTTTTGATGTGGTTTAAAATTTAAAGAAAATTACCACATATTGATAAACCAGTTTCATGGAAATTTTCATTCTAATACCCTTGGTTGTATGAAAATTGGGTCTGTTTTCAGGGATGTAAGATGATGCTTTAATGCATCGTGCGGGCTTATAGGGTTAAACGGAAGAATTGGAGTGAATCATTGCGTCGCTAGTATGTAAAGGGATGATGAGTATGTATGACATGTGATCGTCGTAATATTATTTCTAAATTAGCTGTATTTTCATTTTAAGGTTTTAAACTGTTACCTGAACCATAGCATACATCATTTGACATATTACTGCTGTATTTTATTATCTCCTCGCCAAGACGCACACACTGTTTTGTTTGCACATTCTGTTTGTAAATGCACACAGGCTTCAAGGAGACTATTGCTGTTTAAAAAAAACATTGATTGTTGATTGATTGATTGATTGAATGATTGATTGATTGATTGATTGATTGATTGATTGATTGATTGATTGATTGATTGATTGATTGATTGATTGATTGATTGATTGATTGATTGATTGATTGATTGATTGATTGATTTATTGATTGATTGATTGATTGATTGATTGATTGATTGATCGATCGATCGATCGATCATTCATTCATTCATTCATTCATTCATTCATTCATTCATTCATTCATTCATTCATAGCATAGCTATGGTATGTAGGTCTGGGGCCATTATACAATTTTTTTAATTCTTTCAGTGCGGTGACTTTAGACGTCAGAGTCTGACGTCTAAAGTTGGTCTCCGCACTTAAAGGGTTAATAAAAATACAGATATATCACTGTGGTCGACTTAGTGCTCTAAGGGTTTACGCACATAACATGATAATGGTTCTAGATCTTCAGATCTGCGATGAACAATACCCCTCCAGCGCGGTGCATAGAGTGCTATCAACCCTTTAGTGACCAGGGTGATACTTAATTAACTCCGGTCATGTATTATTCAGTTATTGGTGTTTCAAACGCGACAACAAAACTTAAAAGGTACAATATATCATATATATTAGGACGTTGTGAGCTTTAATTTCATATAATTATTACACATGGCTATTGTATATCTGACCCATTTTCATTCTCCTCTAGGTGGGAGTTGTAGCAGGTGAATGAAAATAAACTTTAAAATGAGCTTTTATTTTATCTCATTATTACACTTTGCTATTGTATAATATCTGACCTTTTCACTCTCCTCCAGGTTTGGGTTGTAGCAGGTGAATGAAAATGATCAGATTACTAGGTCCACATGTACCCGGCTAAACTTAACCAGGGGTCTGGCCGGACGAATGGTTGCCAACTGGTGGCTTCGTCACTCTACCGCCAGCATGTATTCGTACGGAAGCTCATTAATAGAGTAAGGCTAAACCAGGCTATACTAACATTGCGATGTCATCAGGGTAGTCTACATGCTGCCGCTAGTCCTTGTAGTCATCTAGATATGGTATAGATTTATTTTTACAGTTTATGATGTGTCATTGAATTGCAATCACTTCCAAGTATAATTTATTCAAACTAAAATAATTTCAATATGTTATAAATGCGGGTTTGTGACAGCGATGCATTCATATCGAACATAAATAAACGAACCACTAATCAGCTAATATATCATGTCACTAATTGTCCTGTTACTTAGTCATAAATGTGAGTTACGGACAGAAGAACGGACAGGAACGAACTCAAAACCATAGCTCATAGTCTAATTGAAAGGACCCAGTACTCGCAGGGTGAAGCATTAACTGAGAGGCCATTTATTGTCACAAAGCCATTCCTTTCGCGGCGCGGTGATGTGCCTGGCGTGTAGCATGACCAGCCGCTCGTCTCCAAACAGACGACACGAGACGTTGACACGTCTACGACGCTGGCCCAACATTGCACCAGCACTGCGTGGTGTGTGAGCTGGGACACAGCGGACGGTTTATTAATGAAGTGAATTATGTGTGTGATGTGTTGAGGAAGCAGGGCGGAATGGATGCTGTCTGCAAACGGCTAAGTGTTATCAGGAAACAACCCAGTATACACGGCACCCAATGTTGGTTTGATGTTGGACCAGCGTCGTAGACGCTGGCCCAACATCAAACCAACATTGGGTGAACGTCTCATGTTTGCTGGGAACGGCTGATGGAAATCCTTGAGACGTACCGCATTAGACGCTGGTACAGCATTGTCTCAGCATTGGGCTCGTCACTCAAACGTTGGCCCAACGCTGGCAGAGCTATTACGTGAGATGGGGTGGTGCGGGTTTGGGGCTTTAAAATATTAGCCACGTGTATTGATCGTCTTGAGAATACTGCCTTGTGAAGGCAAACAGCAGTAACGTCTTAATAACAGCCTTTACTTCTCCCGCCAGGGATAAGAAAATGTATCCGTAAACGAGCTCACAACGTCAACCCTATGTTGGCTCAGTGCTGGGCCAACGTTGTAGACGCTAAATCAACATTGAGCCAACATAAGTTCATGGGAATTGGCTAGGGATAAATATTGAGCAAACGAAATTCCCAGCGCATAATTGTGAAGCTTCTCCACTTGTAAGTCGAATGATACTGGATTTCTGATGGTACCGCCCTTGTGTCATAGGCTTACAGACAACTTCAAACGTAGCTTTTTTAACATAATAGTTCCTTGTGGAATTCTTTACCATCTAATGTATGTCATTTTACTAATTACTCTTCTTTTATATCCAGTTTAAAACGCCCGAGGTTTAAAAAAAATGAATACCAGTTTTGTCAATAGTGATTGTTGTTCATTGTTTTTTTAAATGTTTGTGCTGCAATTACCGCTTATCATCATCATAATATTATGAAGGGCTGGTCGAATTTGCAACATGTTGAGTGGGAACTACTAGCACATCAGGCTCCAATGGATTCTGTTTAGCTTCTCTCCCAGGCGTACATTATCTATGTTATATTCCAGTGATATTATTACTTATATTATGTACCTCGTGTATATATTTTTATTTTATTTGATGTTATCAAACTGTTATTAACTCTTTCAGGCCTGAGTTTACCATTGTAATCTTCATTCACTACAAGCCGCGAATTGCTGTCGCAATTCTCGACTTGTAGTGAATGAAGATGATTTGATGTGGTTTAAAAATTAAAGAAAATTACCACGTACTGGTAAACCAGTTTCATGGAAATTTTCGTTCTAAAACCCTTGGTTGTAGGAAATTAGGTCTATTTCCAGGGATGTAAGATGATGCTTAAATGCATCGTGAGGGCTTAAATGGTTAATATTGTACCTATAGTGCTTGCAAAAAACACTTGCCAATGCCTCACGAATTGCTAACAATCGTTGCGAATGGTGCAAATGGGCTTAAGAATAAATGCTGCAACTGCCTTGCGAATGTTATGAATGCTTGCGAATGCTTACAAATGGGCTTGCAAACTCTACAAACGTACTCATGAATGACGCAAATGTCTTACCAACGTTGCCATTGTCTTGCCCTTTTCTTACGAATGCTGCGAATATTTGCTGACGAGGCTGCGATTGGTATAAATACGGAGTGAATATGACACTGGGCTCATTTAGTAGAGGAGGAAATCTGAAAATTGACGTTATTGAAGGAGTTAGTTGACACTTAAATTCATAGAGACAAATAATATATCGCTGGAAATGTATGAACGTCCAGTTTTACGAAGCGTGAACAGTTTTTGCGGCAAGTGGTCGAGTTTTTCATAAAACGTGCATTTGTGACGTCATGTCGTGATGGTTGTGACGTCACTTTTTCACCAATTTCTACTGGATATTTATAAAGGTGGATCATTTATCAGCTGCGATATACACATGTAGATGACGTTCAATATCCTGCATTTGTAAAAATGATAGAGTATATGCCTGGGTTGTCACACAAAAATGACATACATGCCATCACTTGATTTCCCGTTCTACTATGTCTATAAAGTATATCCTTTGTATATTAATTTGTATATTTTGATGTAGAAATAATTAATTATAAATGATTCTGAGACAACAGATTATTCCTACATGTATAAATAATATTTTATCCGTCGCGTGATTTAAACGTACTCGGAGAATTAACGTTTGCAGAAAACATTTACACAAGCTAAGTAATGAACACGATGGATATATCAAAATAATTTACCGCTCATATGCTTAATTATCAGTTTATTTATATATTGAGGATAATGTATAGGTCTAGGCAAATAGATGGACTATAAATGTTTTAAAACAATCCTGGTAGTGGACGTCCTTCATGTATGCGTATGTAACGTCTCACCCTCATAATTATGCCATATTTTATTCAGCTGATGCTTTTGAAAGCTTATTTTACACTAAAAAAACTATACTATACACTATAGAAAGTACGATCAATTTCATGATGTCCCACAACAGCTGAGTATAGAGCCACTTTGGAGGATTGAGTTGGGAACGGGCGTACTCCAAGCTGATTTTTTTCTCGAAAATATAGGCCTATCTCTTGGCAACCCCCAAAACGAAAATACCAGAAATCAGCTCGGTGGAACATCGTCAAGATGGCCGCCATTTTACACATTAGGATCCCTTTGTCACACGCAGTTTAAATTTCAAATGTAATCGTATTAGGAACGTTTGTATATTTATAAGCATAATTCAGATATAGGATTTTAGAAAACAAATTGCTGACTTTGCACTCTAGTTTAGCTCGATACAATGCTCGTCCAACTACTCATGTTATTAGTGCTGCAGCAGACCCGCCAAAAAGACGTTATTTAATGAGCAACCTTCCATGAAAAAACAACATTAGTTATCATATACCGTTGGAAAGCCTTAAATTTCAAGATTATGGCTAGGGGGGATAACAAGAACGAAATTTTGGACAAATCTGGCAAATTAGCCCTTTGTGAACCAACATCACATATTTAGCTCATATGGTGATCGATATATACTTGAAATAATATGCAACAAACCATCCATCAGCACCAAACACATAAATTTAATCGACCATTACTTAAAAAAAATTAAAAATAAGACTTTATTATTTCAAGCACCCTTTCACTGCTAGAAAACACGCAAAAATAAATTATTGTCCTTAAAATTGTGAAAATGTTTTCTTCATAGAGATATCAATCAATAATATGCAGTAAATAATTATTAATTACCATAAAGTAATGTTTTTACATCTCTTTGACAACATTTGCTTGTGAACGCACGTTCATAGACAGACAATTTGATACCCAAAATAGGCCTGTTGAAAATCAGTATGTAGTGTCTGAAAATAAGAATGCTCAAATTATACTCATAGATTTATTTGAATATGATGCAAAATACATTACTAAAAAAACATTATATTTTTCCACTATTTCATTTGCGTAGGAAAAAAATAAAACCATAAAATAAATTTGCACACCCTTCGCGCACTTTTTATTAAGAGCAAACAAACTTCAAATTTATATATAGTGTTGCAGCAGATCCACCAAAAAGGCGTTATTTAGAGGGCAACCTTCCATTAAAAAACAACGCTTGAAATCTCAAGATTATGGCTCGGGGGGGGGGGGGGGTAACAAGAATGACATTTTGGACAAATTTGGCAAATATACCCTTTGTGAACCAACATCACATATTTCGTTACGATTTATTTTCTGCTATGGTCATTGATATATACCTGAAATAATATGCAGCAAACCGTCACTCATCACCTAGCACATATACTTAACCTACCATGACTAATATATATATATATATATACATGACTTGATTATTTCAAGCACCCTTTTACTGCCAGAAAACACGCCAAAAATGTGATGTCCTAGAAATTGTTAAAATGTTGTCTTCATAATCATATCAATCAATAGTATGCCGTAAATAATTATTAATTACCATGAAGTATTGTTTCTACATCCCTTTGACAACATTTGCTTGATGTTCATAGACAGACATTTTGATACCCGAAGTGGGCCTATTGAAAAACAGTCTGTGGTGTCTGAAAACAGATATGCTTGAAGCCCTATAGATTTCTCTGAATATATTTCGAAATACATTACTAAAAAAACAAAAGCATAACCTAATGTGCTGCCGTGACCGTATATAATTAACCCTTGTGCTGCTAGAACCGTATACTATTGACCATTGTGTTTCTAAAACCGTAATTAATTAACCCTTACGTTGTTATGACCGAATATAATTAACCCTTGCGCTGCTAGGACTGTATATGCTATTTTCTATATCTTCTATATGCTATCTTCCATATTATAGGAGGAACACGGAAAGTTCCCTTTATGTCATCTCCCACCACTCTAATCTGTATCTAGTGTAGGTTATATAGGAGGAACATGGAAAGTTCCTTCCCTTCATGCCATCTTCAACCCACTCTAATCTCCATAGGATGAACAAGGAAAGTTCCCTTTATACCATCTTTCCCCACTCTAATATGTATAGTAGTAGCAGTAGTACTATACTTGGGCCCATAGTAAAGGTAAAGGTGCAGGTTTTTTATAGTCTGATATAAAATCTGAAGACCTATCATCGGACTTTACATTTACAAAACAATTTCACATGGTATATACATACATAAACGCAAACAAGATTCAAATAAATACAGTACACATTTGTGTATGACATATCAATACATATTAGTTAAGTTTCTCTGTGTGATATACAAATGAAGCTAATTTCTTTATTTTATGTTCCTCAGTTTCTGTTAGTATTTCTATAAAACTGCTGTAAGATGTATAATTCGATCTCAATTCTGTATAAGCAGGAAAAGACATAAGGAAATGACATTCATCTTCTAAAAGAATAATATATAATTCTTTACAGGAAATGCCCAATCTGCCATTAACAAGTTTTTATATCGTCCTGCTTTAATTTGTAACATATGACTAAACATCTTAACATGGATAATGCCGGTCTATGAAACTTAAAAATTTATATTTAAAAATATTATATTTCCAAGGTCGGCAAACTACTTATTCTTAAAATGGTCCTGTAGCTTTGTTTTAAATATAAAATTCCATAAATGTTATCTACATAACCAACACCTTGGCTAATCCACACAAAACTAAAACCATATTTTTCCAAAAGATATCCAATATGAGACGCTCAGGTTATTCTACACCTCTCATTCAGAACTTTCAACATTGAATAACAGAATTTGGGATATATGTGATCAGGTATACGTCTAATTTTAAGCCAATATTTAATACAACGAGAATAATAATAAAATGCTACAGGGTATTTTCCGATTTCTCCCATTATTGCTTGCTTAGGTGTGCATGTAATATCTTATCTAGCGTAGGAGGGACACGGAAAGTAGCCTTCATGTCATCTCACAACACTCTAATCTCTATCTATTATATATATAGGAGGAACACGGAAAGCTCCCTTTGCTATCTTCCACCACTGTAATCTCTATCTATTGTAGGCGGAACATGGAAAATGCCCTTTATGCTATTTTACACCACTCTAATCTCTATCTAATGTAGAAGTAACATGAAAAGTTCCCTTTATACCATTTCCATCACTAATTTCTATCTAACACGCATGGCTTCATCTATGCCATTGTGCACCACTCTAATTGAAAGTGATGGAAACGAGTGATTGTGAATACAGAATATATTATTTTGGTAGTTTTAATAGATTTCGGGGATAATCGTATGATAATCGTATGTTCATGTATGATTAATTTGCGTTTTAAACAGTGGCGTTTTAAACAGCAAATAACAGCATTTCTGCCCTTAGCGCGCAAATAAGGCGGTTAAATTATTAAGCTCTTCATAAAAAACCCTAGTTGAGAAAATATTAACCCATATTTCATACCCTAAGATGTATTTCATAATTTGCAGATACGGTCTAGTTTACGTGCATTAGCCTCCTGACTATTAGCAGGCATACATTTTATTTTTAACAATTTATTTAATTTGTTTTCGACGAAGAACACATTTTGTTAAAAGAGTTTAGATGACACGAAAATCATTTTAAGTAAGATATTCTTTTTGACAAATATTAAATTTATTTTCAGATATTTATATATGCGATATAAAATTTCAAATGTCTAAAAAATAGATCTAATACGAATAGAACGACATGTTTGTTGTGGTTTTGAATACGAATTGTTGTTTACATTAATTTTGATGTATCTTATCTTATTTATCCTATTTTATGTATTTTGTCCAATCAAAATATCAATAACATCATAGCAAAATAAATACCAGCTCTAAATGTATTATGTACGTTTTCAAACAAATCAAAATAAATATATGTTGGTATTTTGTACACAAAGGGTTAATATATATTTTTTCATATACATTATATGTAAGATACATAATTTCAGTGTGTATATTGTAAAGCTAATTGGGATTTTGTATTACTTTTTTTGTGAATTCAATATTCTATAGATTACGAAATTGTTAAAATATAAACATTTATATTTTGTTTTTTTGCAGGCAAAGGGTGGCCATATTTAGACTGGACTTTCTAAAGACTAAATTTTTATAATAATGATGCTATCGAGTAGATAACATCATGGGTGAGGCGTAAAACTATTCCCATTGTGTCTAATAAATCAGAATCTAATTGAAGAGGCAAATAATGGGCCTAGTGTGCTGTGCTGTGATACTCAAAGAGTCATTCTTTTTACTTTCAATTCAATTATTTCTATAGTGAGATTATCTGAAGACATCTACAATAACACTAATGAGGATTTTTACAAAATATTTAAACACATGGTTACACTGTAAATTTAGAACACTTTAAACTTAAATCATGTTGGTGCTTTTGGAGAGAAAGGGTCTTTAAATTTCATTATTTTTTTTCATTAGCTTCTCATCCTATGGGATATTAGTCCAACGAGTTAAAAAGCAAATAAGGATGCTGCTAATGAATCTTCTGTTTGTTTTGTAAGGTATGAGATCCAAATATATAGGTCACATAGTATGTTTTACCATGGTGCACAGAGGGTCAAATTGCCAATTTTTTCCAAAATTTCGCGCTTGTTATCCCCCCTAGCTATATTCCTGAGATTTCAAGCTTTCCAACGGTATATGATATGTGATGTTGTTTTTTGGTGGAAGGTTGACTCAAATTTTGGTCACTTTGCTGCTACACTATATACAGTAGTCGTGCAGCTGGGAGCCCAAAAGACGCTTATTTAGGGAGTTTAATGCCCATTTATGTACATGGCCACATCAAGGTTTATCTGAAAGGAAATTTTGTCTTCTTTCCGATGGGGCCTGCTGTGGAGCAGTGGCTATCTGCAAAAGTTGTGAAAATTAGGGTTAAAGACAGGTGGGGTGTTAATTAATTGATGATAATAATAGCTCGGTCATTTTACGTCAAAGGACGCCCAGACATACCACAATTTGCAAAAGTTTAAAAACAATTACCAATATGTTCAGAATCATCTAGAGAAAAACATATTAAAAATTTCCTGAAATCCAATTGGTCGAAGGATGCCTAATTTGCATAAATCCAAGATGGCCGTCACTTTTTTAGGGAGCATATTATTTATATATGAATTTTCAACAAATAAAGCTATAAACAAGTGTAATACCTCTTTTTCGTGTAATTTTAACCGGGGAATCCATTTCTGATATTAATATAATGATCCAAAATCAAGTTTGAGGTTGAGAGGTCAATATCAAAGTTAAAATACGGAAATGTGATTTTTAACAAATTCTAATAGCAACAACTGTAATACCTCATTTTGATGTGTTTTTGACAGTATAATCAATTTATGGTCATATTTGACGCTATCCAGGGACATTTTCAAGGTCAAAACGTCAATTTCAAGGTCAAGGTCAAGAAAGCGGAGATATGAAATTTAAAAAATACAAATTAAAACACGTGTAATACCTCTTTTTAATGTGATTTTGACAGGAGATTATTTTCTGACACCATTTATTCTGAATTTTTAAAGTCATTTTCAATTTGAAACAAATGTAAAATATATATTTACATTAAAACGAGTGTATTACAAATAGAAACAAGTGTATCACCTCGTTTTCGTGTTATTTTGACTGGGATCCAAGGGGCTATCTTAGGGGGTCAGAATCCCCTTTTTAAAACATCTCAAAAATATTTAAAACACGGGAACTTGCCCTAGTGCTGTTTTATTGCTGAGGCAGCGTTATAGACAATCACCCAACATTAAGCATTGGTCCAATATATGCCTCCTGATCGCTGGACCATGTCTACAGTTTATACAGTAATAAAGAAGGGAGATGTCAGTTGCGTTTCGTCAGCCGTATTCTTTTCAAACGATTTATCATTAATTTTACAGTATTTCAATGCAGGTGATGTGGAGTTCACCAGAATAAGGCTCTGGCCACATAACGAGGCTTGGCGGATTTCACACACAATGTTGTTTTATCTCAGTCATTGAGATGTTGACTTGTGGGGGTGGTGGTCTGCGTGACATTCTAGTTGACTCTGACGTCTATGCATCTGCCAGTGTTGACCAAATGCTTTCTGGAAAACAATATGAGAGAGAAGTTCGTGGGTTGGCACTTGTATATGAAGCGATGATGAGATACCCGTGATACCTAATGGTGTCTTTAAGGGGTGTGAACAGAAAGCCCATACTATCTGTAGAGAACTTTGGAATCAACTCCTTGATGTGCAAGTTCCTGTGGGGGAATAACATGGACATCCATGAGGAAGTTCCAGAGCTAATTTAAGTCGACACCCTAAAACCACTACTAAAGATATTCAATAAAGCAGGCTGCACGAAATCCCCGACATTCAAATACTGGAATGCATATATAAATGCTGTTTAAATTCTGACATATATGCTGAAAAGGTAGGTGATTGGAAACAGCATTCATGTTGCCGGTCTATGATGTTGCCATACCTGTTTGCCGTTAATAAACAGAGCTATATTCAAAATGGCTTCCCGTCTATATTCTTGACACGACAGCGTTACCTGCAGCCGTTGACTTGGAGTTCCGAGATGGTAAATTCATTGTGTATCAGTCTTCTAGTCTTTTTCGCGGAATAAGTTAGGATTTAGCTGTCATAAAAGACAGTCATAAAATATTCAAAAAGCGATGGTGGCAATGTTGGAATAACACACAAGAATCCAGCAGGCATGCGGTGGTCACTGGTAAGACATATTACAGGACAGTATGTTAAAGATATGATAGATGCTAAAGATACTGATGAGCAGTCATTACAGCATGCAACATGCATCATTACAGCCATCAAAACTGAAACAGGATGCAGAACACGCTCGGATTATTGAAGAACACCAACAGGTATCCATGTTTTAATAGTAATCCAAAATTATCTAATAAACTCAGTTGACGTCGGACAGGAGAAACTAAAAACATTTGTGAAATCAACACTGTCACTCGATAAATCCAATAACAGTTTTTATAGCCCAATTAAGAGAACACCTTTAACAACATTTGCTGATATGAAAAAGAAAACGACAGAAGCTTCGAAAAGTGGTAATAAGGTCGCTGTTCTTGATCCAGACTTTGCATTTCTAACAGCTTTAGTTCTCTGAGAATGTCGGTAAGATGGTACTTTAGAAATTATCATGGATCATCCAATTAGCTTGTTCCACGAAGATGGCTCAATGTGCAAGAATGCCAAATCTGAACTTGCTGTTATGCTGGAGAGTTCAACGTCTCCATTAAAAGATATACCAATAAATCCGATAAACACAGTGATTATCAATGATGGAAAGGCTTTCATACAAGGCATTAATGTCAGCAATTTTAAAAAATTCAACTATCTGGCCAAGCTCTATATGCCAGTGTTCTGATAAAACAATTTATTGTCGCAGACACCATTATAGAGGTGTTTGACAATAATATTGACTTTTCTGTAAAAGCATGTCGGGCAGGTCCTGATGCTCATAAGATAGTTTACAGATGGTTCTCGTCCTATTCCGCCATGGAAGACGTTCTTGGATGTATCTGAGAATAAGCAGAATCTCATTCACTATCTATGCCAATGCCTCACAGTTGCTTGTGAAGCATTACCACACACACAACAAGAGAATACCTTGTCTCGTAGGCAGTGGAAATGAAGAAGTTCTCAAAATAACACATAATGGCATTGAGAAAGCACGCGATCTGTTCAGCTCACATGAAGAATCAGATAGCAAAATTAGTATATTACATTTTTTTTTCCGACAAAGATTTGCGGAATCACATGGGCGTATAGGGCCTAAACATCAATTCTCCAGATACTGATGTAGGCCTACTGCTGTACACCAACACAAATATATGCAGCCTAATTCTGGGTTCACATTGGTAATGTCACAACAACAGCAGACAAACGAAGGTACACACCTGGGGAAGTTGCTATGAAAGTGCTTACAAAGTGTCCAAACCAATTTAAAGGTTCTGCTATGTAGAAATTACTTAATATCGCCGGTGGAAGATAGTAATGTTGATATTAATCAAACAATATAATCCTAGTACAATCATTGATATGGGACGATGCCACACATTTCACACTTCCTTTATTAAGATTGTGTATTTATAATCATCTGAGGTACTTAATGTATAATACTGTAATCATATTACAAATTAGACTCTGGCGTTACACTTTATATACAGAACATCCACATGCCTGAGGGATGTGATAAACTAGGTGTCCTAAACATGGTGAAGAAATACGCCAATAGAGACGATGACCCGACAGCAGCCATCAGAATTAAGAAAGGGACAGTGATATCAAACCACAGATGTGATGATGTGGTTGGCTGCAAGATCGTAGTTTCTGAGAATGACGCAAAAAAGTCCATACAACCAGGATACTGGCTAGATGGCATGACCTGCCGCAGATGGGAGGACAGACCACCTAGACGTGGCATGCAGCAGGTACGCTACCGTAGGCATGAAACCCAGGAATTAAGGCCATCACGCATCTTTTATAGGCAGAATATTGGTGACTATGGCAGAGATGACAGACACTATGCAGGTACCACACGCCGAACAGCTGATAATAAAGATACCAAGAACCCAGACAACCTACAGCGGCGTGACAGGTTAGACAAAGATGATGGTGATAATGGTCGTGATAGGTGTGTTGATTTTAATTACTTTCAGTACAGTAGAATTAGCAGTGCTTGGTGAAACGGACAGGTCAGTCGACAGAGTGATTTTTGTTTGTTATACTCATCTTTTATATCATGTATTATACACCTAACCGTAACCCTTTCTGGTCTATTATTGCATATATAATACTCTATCTGTGTATAATGTCTGACACTAATAAGAACTCAAAGCCTCTGAGATGTATAGCCTGGAACAGTCGAGGTATGAATGCGGCTAAACCTTACTTGAACACTTTATTAAAAGATAATGACATCGTTGTTATATCTGAACATCAGCTGTTCCACGAAGAAATATATAAACTGAAAGAAATCTGTGATGTAAGTGATTTTCAAGTGTATGTAAAAGCTAAACCAAAACCTATTTTAAATACAACCAGATACACACCTGGTAACTGTGGCATAGCTATAGCATGGCGAAAGTCACTTAAGTATAAAGTGACACCGCTGAAAGACATAAACAATGATAGAATGTGTGTTTTAATGTGGCATGTCTCTCCTGGTCGTCATATATTTATCATTGGGGTTTACCTACCCCATAGAACATGTATAAAAGATAATATTTCTGACTATTTGAGTGTAATAGCAGCTTTTATTGAAAGTCACAGGGGGTGTGAAATAATAATTATTGGTGACTTTAACTGTCATATTGGAGATGAATTTAGCGGAAGGTCATGGGGTCAAACATGCAGTAATGGTAGAAAACTCCTCAAGCTGACTGATTCGTATGACCTTGTTATTAAAGATTTGTATAATTCAAGTACTGGGCCAACATTTTCATTTCAAAATTCATGTGGTGGTACATCCTATATAGATCATTGTGTCATATCACGCTCATTAGTAGATCAAGTTCGGATGTGTGGCGTTATGGAGGAAGCGTCTGAAAATACTTCAGATCACCTACCTGTGTTTGCAGTAATAGACATCTGTTTTGAAAATAATAATAATGGTCGAAAATCTATGCGAGACGATATAACCTGGCAAAAATTAAGCGAAACAGATATTAGATCTAAGTATACTGATAAATTAGAGAGCTACATGTCTGATTATATTTTGAAAAATTGCATGTTTACTTCTGAAATATCAACGCATTCTAAAAATGAGATTGACAAGTGTATTAACGATATTAAAAATATGATGTGTCTAGCCAGCAAATTACTTCCCCATCAGAAACCAAAGGGTCATGCTAGACCATATTGGTGTCCAGAGTTGACTGTTCTGTGTCGCGCTAAAAAGCAGGCCTGGCGTGAGTGGGTGAAAGCTGACAGGCCGCGAAATGATGATAGCCCATTATGGCTCCGCTACAAGCTGACTAAAAGAGAATTGAGGGCCAGACAGAGACAGCTACATTATCAATATGAGCTTAACTACATTAATAAACTTGACAAAGCTGATAATATCGACCAAAAACTGTTTTGGCACCTGATAAACCGGAGACTCAAACCTAGGGCAGGTAACGAATGTGCTTTTAAAAGGCCCGATGGCCAATACGTAACCGATCCTATAACTATTAGAGATGAATGGCGTAGTTATTTCGAGCACATTTATACACCAAATTCAAATAACCAAGACAAAAAGTTTGACGAGCATGTAAAACAGGTGGTAGCTGATTTCTCTGCTAATATAAACACTGATCGCGAGATGCACGTTTGTAATGATGTTATAATGCCAGGTGAAGTTGAAATTGTGTGTAAACAATTAAAGCTTAATAAAGCCTGTGGTTACGATGGTATTCGTGCAGAAAATCTCCGGCACGCAGATAAAACTACTTACTTTGTGCTTAGCAGAGTTTTCACCGCAATGTTTTTAAATGGATACAGACCTGAATGTATGAAACGTGGTATTATCATTCCTATACCCAAAGGTAAAAAAGATCATAGTGATCCGAATAACTACAGAGGTATAACCCTCCTTAGTACACTTAGTAAGGTATATGATAAAATCCTACTAAAGAGATATGAGAATTGGTTCAGAACCACATTATCTAATCTGCAAGGGGTAGCAGAGAAGGGTGGCTCCAGTATAAATACTGCTCTGTTACTACACGAAGCTATTGCCCATACTGAAAACACCTATGTAGCACTCCTTGATGTAAAGAAAGCGTTTGATAGTGTCTGGATAAAGGGACTTATGTATAAACTTATTAATCTAGGAATGGATAAACGGCTGTGGTCCGTTATATATGATAGCTACAATGGGTTCAAATGTTCTGTGAGGATAGCTGGAGGCCTATCCAATTGGTTTTGTCCCCAACAGGGAGTACATCAAGGTGATGTCATGTCTATGTACCTTTTTTGCATATACAACAATGACTTGTTAAATGAACTGGTTAGCATAGCCTGTCCTATTTCTATTGCTCATACAATGCTTACATGTCCAGCCTTTGCTGATGATATCGCTGTTGCTGCCAAGTCAGAATCTACTTTACAATATATAGTTGACGAAGCTGTTGAACACAGTATTAAATGGAGATATAGTTTTAATTTGGACAAAATTCGAATACTTGTTTTCTGTAAAAATAAAACAGAGTGCGTATTGTTAATATCACAATAAGAAACCAGTTACTAAAACAGGTTGACAGTCACCTTCATGTAGGTATCCCACTATGCAGCACAAAAAAAGCAGATAAAGACTTTTGTAATGAAAGGATCACCTGTCACAAAAAGCTTGTAAATATGATTTTAAGTATTGGTAGCAGTACTGGTGGTATTAATCCTATCAGTGGTAGTAAACTGTACTGGGCTGTGGCAGTGCCTAAATTACTATACGGGTGTGAGGTGTGGTCAATGAGTGAACAGAGTGTATTAATGATGGAGCAGGCTCATGTATGGGCAGCACGCGCCCTACAGAGTCTGCCAAATCACAGCTCATGTCTAGCGGTCACTGCTTCACTTGGATGGCTGAGTATTGAGTCACACATTGACATAAAACGGTTATGCTATGTACACAGGTTAATTTGTGCTGAACCTCGCTCCATAGCCCGTAAATTGACTGTTCATGTTTTTATGCAAATGTATATAGATAAAGATATTTCTACATATGAGGGACCCATTGCTGTTTTATATAAAACTTGTAAGAAATATAATCTACTGGATATCGTGTACAATGAATTATTTTTTAGTGCAACTCCTATGTCATCTACACGTTGGAAAAAATGTGTTTATAACTCTATAAGTCAACAGCATATTGCGCGTTGGAATATGTCCCGCATAATGCACACAAGTTTATATTTGTTTAACAAATGTGTGAAATCTGTGAACTGTTTATGGATTTGGAAGGTTGCAAAACGTAATCAGGCTTTTTTAAGTAAATGTAAAACTGTTGCTAGGATTTTAATCGGTAGCGGATGTATCTTTTATAGTTTTTCAGGTGATAATGTCCGACATTTACAAATATGTTCTCTGTGCGATTCTTATGACAGATTAACTGTTGCTCACGCGTTGTTGAGCTGTGCGAGTCTTGAACCTCTTAGAAGTGTCAGCTGGGCCGCCGCTACTCAGTCTATGCCCGGTCCCCTGGCTGAGTCGTTAGGCTCGCTTTGTGACAATGAGAAAATGATTATGTTATTGAGCGGATTGAATTGTCCTTACATTACAGAGTGGCAGGTTATATATGAGGACATTATCACTTTTCTCGCCACAATGTACACCAAGTTCAAGGCGAATTTAGATCGACTGTGATTTTCCACGAGCTGTTCACAATACCTTGAAATGTCACAGTAATCATACGAATTTGAGCCATTTTGAGATTAGAGTTGGACCCACCCCGGCCGGCCCAGTGCGTTGGCCCTGTGTTGATCTGATCTTGGGCCAACGTCGTAGACGCTGGACCAGCATTGGATCGACATGGGACCGACGTATTGTGCCGGCTGGGTGGTTTAAGGCGGTGTACCAGCCTTGTGCCAATTTCGGCTGTACTTTTTCGTTTGTACTTTTATAAACACATGCTGCAATGTTTCACCCTCTGTACATAATGTTAAAAATGTGTGTATTTGATAAGTTTTTCAATAGAAGTTCTGACGCATTTATGTAATGTCAAATAGAAAAAGAAGATTTATTAACATTTATAATTAAAATTAGCTACGCAATTAATTATTTATTTATCGATTATAATACTATGTAGAATTGTATTTGTATTGTCTTTACTGTATACCATGTATAACACATGTACTTCAATATGGAGGTGAATAAAGACATATATATATATAGGCCTATGAGAATAACATCTCATTTTTAGAATGCTGTAATATGTTTGATAATAGTGAATATAATTAGCTGTGTCTCACCGAAAACTATTTGGATTATCTAAAGTGAGCTATAATAATATAATAACATGTATTGTTTTTCATAATTCTATGGGTTAATTAAGGTATCTAATATTAATGTGATGTACACTATGATATAATGACTACAAATATTCACACGCAATCAGCTTTAATACCATGTACACGACACACCTGGGTGCTGCGTCGTCTGAATCTAATTATGTTGAAATTTAACTTGCTGTTCCATTTTCACGTACCCGTACATCGTACTTTTGCAGCCTAAAATAAAAGTACATTTATGTGTTATAATTGTATAGCATAGTTATGCGAGTTATCTTTTCAGCTTGATGACATATAAAAAATGTAAAGTGTTGCGTACTTTTTCTCAACTATGCACTTGTTAATTATGACAGTTATAAAAATAAAATTTAAACAATGATGCTTAATAATTTTAGAGATCTAAGAAGTATGGTAAACTAGTCAGCATATTGTTTTCTTGTTTATTCAACAAAATTGCTGTTGCAGAATAATTTGCTGTTGAATAATAAATATTTTTATTGTGAATGTTTTTTGTTTGTTTTTGTGGGTAAGTGTCCTATATCTGGATCGTAATCTGGATCATCCCCAAATTTAATGGATTGGTCCTTTGGCCGAGACACACCTTTGGTAAAAATTGCATGAAAATCCGTGCAGCTGGATATAATCCTACTCGTAATCCGAATCCTGGATCTTTATTGTAATCCGGATCCTGGATCTGAATCGTAATCCAGATCAACCCCAAAATCTAACAGATTGTGCTTTTACCCGGAATCCACCTCTGGCAAAAATTTCATGCAAATCCATCAATTACTTTTTACGTAATCCGATGGACACACAAACCAACCAATCTGACCAAAAACCTAAATGTCCTGACGGTGGGTTAAATATACATGATGTTCACATTGGACATGGCCTTGGCCTTAAAATAAGTTTCTTTTTTACTTCAGCTTCTATCAATAATATTCCGCAACTTTAAAATGGTTTTAATATCAAACAAAAATGCAAAAAACACCCAAGTATGACACAATTAATGTTTTTTTAGTCAAAATGGCGGCCATCTTGGAATTATTCCAATTTTGAAAAATGTTCAAGCACGCCAATCTGGCATACGACGGAAATAACATCTGTGGACCTTAAGGAAGCCAAAAAGTACTATAAAACCTCAGAGTACGAACCATTTCCGTGTTAGATCAGCTTTGTACGACTATTCTGTTGTTAACGATTTGTATTTATTTTTTGAGGGTAGGTGTCTTCAAACTGAAATTTCACCAATAACGCAGCCAGTGGCATATCCACAGCAGGCATAGCTGGAAAGAGCGAAAATTTTACTAGTAGATAGGCTAAGTTTTATCCATGTACATGAATGAGCATTAAAATCGAAATTTTGCCCCTCCAGCTGCACGCCTACAGTAGATTGGTGTTCATCATGTTAAATAGAACGATACTGGCATATGACTGTATATGTATATAGTTGTGCTTAATCCTTCTTTGTCCAAGTTCGCAATAATGCGAATCCTCGGTAGGCGGCAAGTTATCAACAATGCGATTTTCCTACATTAAAAAAGAAGTTTATTTGACCTTGAAAGGACATTGAAATATCCTTGGCGTCATCTTACATCTATTTCACATTAAAGCCCTGAGAGTTATGCGACTCTGTGCCAAGTTTTATGAAGCCGCGTCTAATGGCTGCTTGTGAGGGTCTACTTGAAATATCACATCATGATTTTTGTTAAATAAACTCATGTTCCAGGGGTACGTCTTTGTGGGGAGTTTTAACTATTTTCCTACAAATATTTTGCGGGACATTTATGCCCATACACATCGGGTGTTTTATGGTGGTATTAAAAAAAAACTGCGTGTTCCGAGTCAGAAAGAATGGAAGCTGGTAACTAGGCTTTAAAACGTAACTGCGCCGATTTGTTATACATTTTTCCCAGGGACCGGTTTGTAATGCGCAGTATCTTGGTGGTGCGCCACAGCAATGCATTCTTATTCACCCCATTTTTCATCGAAAAAAGAATACCTGAAACACAAACATGTCAGAGAGCAGGGTTGGGGTCGATTATAATCATAATCGTCGATTCCGATTTTCAATCGATTACATTGTAATCATAATCATAATCGTAATCATATTTTTTAAAATACTGTAATCATGATTATAATCGTAATCGAGAAAAAATTATGACCTGTAATCATAATCATAATCGTAATCGTTATTCTAAAAGCACTGTAATCATGATTATATTAAACCGTAATCACGATTTTTTGAGTATATATCACAATAAAGAATATATCACTTGAAGCGATTTTTCAAATTAAATTTTGAAAACTATTTAGAACAGTTTGATAAATTTCGCTTAGGGCCTTTAATACTTTTTTTCGTAGAGAAAAGCAATTCAAATATGGATATAGGCCCTATGTTAATTCGGCACTTTATTGCACTGTGTATAATTTTATCGCCAGAATATGCACCGCAATGAATAGGATCTACAATGAATAGACCTTAATGCATGGTCCACTTGGAAAGCAGCTCTTAAACTTTTCCCCTAGATTGCACCCTTCTATTTTGATCTCTCGACAATTTATGTACCGTACTTATGTATATGTATGTATGTATGTATGTATGTATGTATGTATGTATGTATGTATGTATGTATGTATGTATGTATGTATGTATGTATGTATGTATGTATGTATGTATGTATGTATGTATGTATGTATGTATGTATGTATGTATGTATGTATGTATGTATGTATGCATGTATGTATGTATGTATGTATATATGTATGTATGTATGTATGTATGTATGTATGTATGTATGTATGTATGTATGTATGTATGTATGTATGTATGTATGTATGTATAGATAGATATAGACATACAGCTTGTGTTGGTTTGATGTGGGTACAACGCCGTAGATGCTGGCCCGGCATTGGACCAGCTTCCGATCGACATCTCACGTTTGATGCGTTTCCGGTGTTGTTAATTTTTACTGTACATAAACACTACATAACATGCACTTGTAGGTGGCCCTCACGACTCAGTTATTTTTTATTTTAGTGGGGGGTCTCCAGACATGCTACACCCAACCCCCCACTCCTCCTCCCCAGACTTCGCACCTATAGTTGACTAAAGGTACCGTAGACAATGGATGACTAATCGTGCATGAATATAAACCCATTGCACCCCAGCATCCGGATAAAATGTAATAAAAATGGTACAAGTCATTATTATCTTTGGTTATTATTAATAATATTAACTTCGGTTGACGGGAACAGGTCGATACGACCTCTGCGAGACCCGTCAACCATATTAGTGAATTAAAAATATATAATAAAATAATAAGTTGTAACATTGTTGTTAGCAGACATCTCCAGAGTGTAAACGGTTAATTACAATTGACATGGTCGTGTGGTCACCTGGATTAACCCTTTACCAGAGATTTCAACAATGTTTTTATATTTAAGTGAATACTTTATTGTTTTGTCGTCCTAAGGCAATTAAAACTGTCTGGAGCACTAATAATATTTATTTCTGGGTAGGTATTTTATTTTAATTAATACAATTATGGCTACAGCTACAATTCGGTTTCAAATAAACCTATAGGTATATTTTGCGATAACCTTCACTTGATGCTTAGCAGTGAAATATCAATATATTATCACAATTTATATTGGAAGATAGCTATTAATACTATATCTAAATGCTAACATAGAGGGGAAAACAATGGCATAATGTTTAATTCGCCTTCAAAACTGTACATAACGTGTTTCACGTCCTAGAAAACAAGGGTGCCCAGCAAACACGGTTCATTGATCCAATATTGGCCTTTTGTTGGGCCAGCGTCGCAGATAGTGGCCCAACAGTGAGCCAATATTGGATCAGCAATATTAGATCAGAATATTGTGTCTTTAAGATGGTAGGCCTATATATATTATATAATAGGAGGGACGCTCCTCGCCATGGTCAACTGTTGGCAGAGCAATCAGGCGCGACTGTTAATTACAGTGTTTCTTCCCCATCCACGTGTGAAAGTCAATATTGTGGGGAGCCTCCGTGACCGAGAGGTAGCGTGCTCGGCCTCAGACCGCCAGGGTACAAATTTCGAATCCTGTGTCTGGAGGACAGTGTCATCTCAATCATCTCACCATCCTCAGGAGGTTCTCCTGGCCCAGTTAACCTATATGTGCACAAAGGTGGCCTAAAGCCCGATTCATTTCATTTCATTTCCTGTGGAGAGATTGTTCTCTATCGCTGATAAAATGTGTAGAGCGGAGAGAAGCCGGCTATCAGACGCACAATTCAGAGAGATTAATGTTTTTACGCTGCAATTTACACATTAACTAAATATACCAAAGACAATATGCGAGAGCAAAGACAATTATGTCAAAGACAATATGCCTAAGACAATGTGAATGTACAATTTGTATATATGTATACAAACCTAATTTTGCTAATAGTTTATGTCTCTTGAACTGACATTCTTTAACACAATATGAATAAATAAAACAAAGTATATTTCAATTGCAGTTGTTGTTTATAGTTTGTTATAGTATGTCATTAATATTAATAAGAATTTCTAAGATAATTTTAATCACATGTAATCGTGACTGTAATCACGAGATATGATTATTGTAATCATAATCATAATCGTAATCGAAAAAATAGAGTGTAATCATAATCTTAATCGATAATTTGTAATGACATGTAATCATAATCATAATCGTAATCGATAATTATAATGACGAATAATCATAATCATAATCGTAATCATTAAATAAAAATGACATGTAATCATAATCGTAATCGTAATCATCAATTGTAATCGACCCCAACCCTGTCAGAGAGCCACACATTTTCACAATAAATACCCGGCAAGATACTAGTATACATTTTTTTTTGTAGTTACTTATTGTAGGCCTAGTTATATAGATATAGATAAATCTATAGATATAGATATAGAAAAGTGATATTTGCCAAAATGTAAGACTTGCAGACGATGTCAAAACGTGATCTTTAATCAGTGACCAAAAATAGTTTCAGGATGTATTATACTATTAACAAGGCGTCTTGTTACAAGCAGGATTAGTTAGTGCAGTGGGCAAGTCTCTTGGATGTTCCTCAGATGGATACAATACAAGTACCAAATTTGGCACAGAGCAAGGTTTTAACATATTAAATACAATTCTGGTCTCAAGCCCAAAAATTTCAGACCGAGACCTCATCGGTTGAGCAAATTCGAAATGGCAGCCAAAATGGCCGCTATCAAGAAATGAGAATTTCACAATTGAGCGAATAAAGTCACAAAGAATCATGTAATACCCCGTTTTTTCACGAATCTGTTGGGGGAGAATATTTTACGATTCAAGGTCAAGGTCACCGAAAAAGTCATTTTTAAGGTTGAATATGACATAGAAATGTAACAAAAAAGATATAATATAGTCATTTTTAATTTATGTATCCCAGATTGATACAAGTTTCAAATTTGGCACAGAGCAAGGTTTTGACAAATTAAATACAATTTTGGTCTCAACCTCAAAAATTTGCGGGTTAATAAATTTAAAATGGCCGCAGAAATGGCCGCTATCAAGAAATGAGAATTTTAAAATTTCAAATAAAAGTCACAAAGAATCATATAATACCTCGCTTTGTAGTGTTTTCGCGTCACGAAACAGTTCGGGAGGGATTTGTTTTGCACAAGTTCAAGGTCACGCAAAAAAGTCCTTTTCACGGTCAAATATGACTTAAAAAGAAAAAAAGGAAAAATCATAGTCATTTTGAACGTATTTATTAAATTTAGTTGTTTTTCCATTCTCGTATTATGCATAGTTCATTTCTTAGTCACCCAGAGTGAGGCGAGAGCATGTACCATAGCAAACACAGAGAGCCGAACAAACAAATCCCCAAATACAACAATAACAGTTGCCTACACAACTCTTCAGGCACTTCAATACTTAAAACATATATCAACACTAAAATGAAATAAAATCTAAAGGTAATAATTCTGATAAACGTCACAGTATTTTACTGTATTACATCTAACCTTTATCTTATAAATCACCTGCTACATCATTATATAATGTGACATTTTCCCATCATTTAATGCATTACACATACCTACAATCATTTCTCAGACCCGGATTCCAACCTCTCAAGCATGACGCCTGGTCATTTAGTTTCGCGTCATCTTCAGGTATAATGACATAATTATTAGTTTTAACTGTAGAGGTAGCCAAGAATATCTGTAGGGCTGCCAACCTCTAGAAAAATAAACCCATTAATTTGTCTGCTTCTGTCTCTGCCATGTTAGGTGTGTGACGTGTGCAAAGGTATGAGTTAAGTGGAAATGAACGACTTCCAGCAAACATAACTATACTGGTTTATTGTTGGTTTAATGTTGGTTTAATGTTGGACCAGATATCCGTAGAATGGTCCAACCAGGATGTGAACATAGGCCTATAGAATTATACCTACGTACAAATTCTGATATAAAGAATGATAAAATAAACTCAATTATCATCGTGCAGCGAGTGCTAGGAAAATCTTACTCAATATTATTATTTTTAATGATATGATAAAATAGAATTTTTGTATGAGCTGAATAAGCAGATGAATATTTAATATCAATATTAAATGCATTTTTCACAGAAGAGAAACACGCCGGTTATTATTTCTTACAGATTCAAATACATGAACTATTTCTAATGTGATTTACTTTTACTAATAAATATTACCGCCGCCTTCAAATTGTATAGATGACATTCTACGCAGGTGAAATCTCGTGCCCGCGGACCATATAATAACTTTAACTGGAAAAACAACCTAGTCAATCATCTCGAGCTAACGAGCTAACGAGCTAACGAGTATGTAGTGGAGTTACTGTGGGGGGGGGTGTTGTTCATGGGGGCATGACGTCGACCGTACCCCCTAGAAATTTTGGATGCCATATTAACTTCTGTTTACGCCACTGCTATTTAGATCTAAATATATCAGTTTTTTTAAACTGGACTGAAACATAAAAAATAAGCCTTACTGCGCAGACGACGACTTTTTCAAAAGTTTTTTAAAGCAAATTTATGCCTTGAAATGTATTCAAGGGTTAGAGGAGTTTTTATGTCAGGATGTGGCATTACAATATCATCAAATAACATTATATGGCAGTGTATGGTCGGGGGACGACATTCTAATATAAGTAAATGAAATTTTAATGTCAGAATATCACATTTGACTGTCAGGCTATGATATTATAATATTCGGAATTATATTATCAGGTTATGGCCGTTATCATGTTAATACCAAGCTATGACATTCTATTTTCATTATGTGGCATATTAATGTCAGTATACAGCATTAGAATATCAGTAGCCTATATGGCTGCTTAATGACACAATATGGCCTCATAATGGAAGGATGTGGCATTATAATATCAAGATCTGGCATATTAATGTGCCAATATAGCATTGTAATATAAGGACATGGCAGTATGGCGTCACCATGTGTCATTTTTTTGTCAAGAAATTACAGTTTTATGTCAGGATGTGGGGCAGTGTATGGTCAGGGGACGACATTTTTTTATCAGGGTGTGTAATTTTTTTTCATGATATGACAATATAATGTCATGATGTTTGCATTATATTATGCATGGATTTGCTAGGATATGCATGTTTGGCATCATTAAATGTCATCTTAATGTCTGGATATGGCACAATAATGTCCGAATATGCACTAGAAAATAAAGATATAACTAACAGTTCATCGTCATATATTAAGATGCATGGCACCATGACTATGTTAAGATCAGGATGTGTATAACAATGTCGGGATACGGCAGTATAAAGCCAGAATATGGCATTTTATTTTTTCAGAATGGTATTATGTGACTCATCACTTTAAAATCTGACGGGTCAGGCTGCGCTAACAACAGGTTAAATTCGTCAAACCCTACAATTGGAAATGAAATGAATGAATCAGGCTTCAGGCCACCTTTGTGCACATATAGGCTAAACTGGGCCAGGAGAACCTCCTGAGGATGGTGAGATGATTGAGATGACACTGTCCTCCAGACACAGGATTCCATTACTTATAGATACACAAGTAATGAGGTAATTTATTGTATGAAAGCCAATTGAAAATAAATGTATGTTTTTGTTGCCTTCAGATCGTATTCATGGTATTAGACATAACACTAAGGATCTTGCACTAATTGACGGATCCAAGATTTGACTGACAGGATGCGCCTATCCTATATCTGACTCAGTCAGCCTCCTTGTATTACTGTCTAGAGGGGTCGGAGGCATGTTCTTCGAGAAATTGTTAAATTTAATTAAGACTTACATAATGCATTCTGGAGCATATTTCGTCCTAATAAGGCATTTTTTGTTATATTGGGGACATTGAACAGAGGGCATGGGTGACAGACTCAGCAAACAGGAGACGTTGAGCCAATGTTACATTAACGTTGACCCACTGTCTTTGTCGCTGTTCCAACATAAGGGCAACATTGGGTCAACGTGTTGTGTATGCTGGGGTATGCTCAGCGAGTCGTGAAGATCCACCTAGTGATAAATGGTGGATAAATCAAAGGTAAGCTTGATAAATACGAAAAACTATGACGTCATAAAAAAGCGCTGTATTCACCATATGATTATTTTGACGTTACTACCGCTAGCTCACGCAGATGTAGAGATTAATACCTTTCCAATGATATATTATAAGTGTTTCCGTAATCAGAATTGAAGCTATAACACATAACTTTATTCTCTACAATATTTCGCGTGCCCATTTTTCTAAAACAATATATTCACTTGTATCAAAGACTTATGTAATTTTATGGTCATTAAATGTGAATTTACGACATAATGAATATATACAACTATTACCAGGTGTGCGTAGTATGTGCCGACACATTAAGAATCGACACCGCATCATACTAATACTGAGCAGTGGCTTAAGCATGACCCCTATTTCGTAGTTTGTCTGACCAATTTGGTTCATAAAATGACGTCATTGCCATAGCGACATGACGTCACAAACGTACGTTTGAAAAAAATATCGACCACGTACGGCAAAAACGATATACGCCACCATAAACTAGAGACTTAAACCTTTCCCGTGATAAATTTTTTATCTCTAGGAATTTAAGTGTCAACTCAACTCCAAAAATGGGTCCATTCCTCCTGTACTAATTGTTTTCTTGAATTTAACAGTGGTAAGACATTCGCAAGGAATGGGATACGGCGAACGTTACAAACGCCTTGTAAATGCTTTACGAACGTTGCAAATGCTTCCGAATGCCTTACCAACGTCACCAATGGCTTGCGAATGCTTACGAATATTGACGGCGAATGACAGCATTCGCAACATTCGCTGAAAATCAGGAGACGCTTTATAAATTGGCCGATATTCGTAAGCAGGTGGAGAATGACTAGCAAACGTTCCGAATTTGTTACCAACGCTTACAAATACTCGGCGAGTGTAGCGAAATTTGAGCGAATGTCAAATCTTTTCATTCGTAAGCACATTCGCAAGCATATTCGCCTATGTGTGAGAGCAGCATTAGTCACTTTAATAAAAGCCTAGTTAGCCCTTCAAGTGCTAAAATAATATTTGTATATAAACCAAGAGACCAAAGGTTTTCTTTCAATTTGAAATCGTCATAAATGTCTTAATTAGCTCTTTCTGCTTTATTTGAATACATATGTTATGAGTCCACGGCCATTATAATTATTTTACTCTTTCTGTGCGGGGAGCGATTCTAGACGCATATTCTGACGTCTAAAATAGATCCCCGCACAGAAAGTGCTAACTCTTTTCACTCTTTCATTTTGAATACATAAATTATGGGTTGTCCATGTTTACGGCAATTATACATATTTTAACATTTTAGTGACGGGTGCGACTTTTGACGTCAAATTATGACTTTAAAAGTCTCACCCCGCGCTGAAAGATCTCAGATTCCGGCAACTTCGGTGTAATTAAAGAGCAAAACACACCAAGGCGATTTCGCAAAATCACGCGCGACGTCGCGTTGGTTTATCAAACACACTATTCGATCATTACAGTGCCAAAACATACCAGCGCGACGGCGCAGGCAAGCGCGATCGCCAGCGTGATAAATTTCAAAACTGTTAAGCTACGGTCCCACCAAACGCAACGCCGCTCCGCTTTGCCGTTAAAAAATAGAAACTGTACTGTTTATCATCGCATTTTTTCGGCGTTGCTCTCAGTGGGATTTTTAGGCGCCGCGCTGCTCTAATGCTATGGCCCTACCAAACGCTGCGGCATGCCGCACTGCGTCGCGCTGTGCTGCGCTGTGGTGCGCTACGAAATTTAGCAAACGTATACCCCCACTAAGACCTGCGCGCAGCGAGTGAAAATACTGTTTTGTGGAAAGCTTATTTTGCATCTAGGATTTTTTTTACGACACGTGACTCTTCTGGCAACGCCGAAAAAAATCGGCGCCGTGAAAGATAAACTTTTCTTAGCTTTCATTTTGCGGCACGGCGCGGCGCAGCGCGGTGCAGCTTGCAGCGTAGCCCCTGCAATGATAAACTGTACAGTTTTTTTCAAAGGCGCGGCGCATCGCGGCGCGGCGTTTGGTGGGGCCGTATCTTTAGTGGGGCCATTTTTGTTTTGCTTAACGTTGCAGCACAGCGCGGCGCAGCGCCGCGCGGCACGGCGCGGCATTTCGTTGAGCCGTATAGCATTAGGCCCGTAAACATTTTTTACGTGCAACAGAGGAAAACGCCTCACATTTCGCTTCGGTCATCGCGCTTGTATGTAAACAGTGACACGGGATTTGCGCGTATTTCGTCCCGTCACTCGTCGCGCTCGCCTTCGCGTTGGTGTGTTTCGGTAGTTTTTTAACTCGTATTGATCAACATCTCTTGGTGACATAGGTTTTGACTCTTATAGCTGCCTAAATATTTATATATATATTTAAGCTATAACGATCAAAGCGGCTCATTTGGCCCACGTTTATTCATTTATTTGGCTCCTAGACCAAGCCAAATATTAATTTTCTAGCGTCAAATTATTATCCAATAAACTTAATACGTCAGATCCCACAGCATGATAATATTATTGCGAGAAGGGAAGTCTGAGGTTGCCATATTCGATCTTTACGACAGACTCAACAAGGGTCTTTTTATAGAGCACATTTACAGTAAGCCTACCATTGACATGATCAGATGATTGACAGCACTACACACTCCAGTTTTTGTAATAGTCTTAAGCACTGTATATACAGAGCCGCGATGTCACGCCAGGGCGGGATTCGAACCCGGTACCTCCGGGCTACGAATATCTTCATACCGAATTACCCACCGCAGAAGGCACACAAGAGGTTTGGCGATAAAGTAAAATAAATGTTTTGTAGAAACAAAAATGAAAACTTGCGTATAATACGTTTATTTCCCCTACCAATAAAACCAATATAAACTAACTTAGACTTTTCTGCAATAATAACATTTACCAACCTTGGCTAAATATCGGGCCAATTTCAAGTCCATTGGCACAGCATTGAACCAACACCGGGCGAATAAGGGCCTATCTATTTTTATTAGATAGGAATAGATAATAAGGCCACATTTTATGAACGTTGCATGTTTTAGATCCACCAATTGGTTGTGGACCCCAGCGTGTGGATCAAAGTGTAGCTGTGCTTACGACGCTGTCATGGACTATGACTGGGGACTAAACAACGCCAGGCGAGGGGGGGGAGGGGGTGAGAGAAACTGGAGGGGAGAGGCTAGCACTACATGTATACACAGCTTGGCGGACACTCGAAGCGTTTCACTGTTTGAGAGGCTAAGGTTACCAGCGGCGCTGTGGCACGTAAAGCTATAAGCCTATATATATCAGCATTGTTATTATTACATGTAGGATATATCAGCAAACACGACACGTTGAAACAATAATGTTTTAATGTTGGCCCAACGTCTGCGACGCTGGCTTAACATTAAAACATTATTGTTTCAACGTGCCGTGTTTTCTGATATATCACAACAGCAGTAACTGCTTGTATAGGCTATCTGCTTACTTGAAAAGTAAGCAGTTACTGTGGTTTGCATTTAGGTTTGCATTATGCCTATTTGGCAGCTGTTGTGATACAAAGGCAAAGAGATGTAACTGCTTACTTGGAAATCAAGCAGTTACTGCTGTTTGCATTGTCATGAAGGCTGTTGTGATACAAAAACAAACAGCATTAACTGTTTGATTTTAAGTAAGCAGTTACTGCTGTTTGTTTTTGCAGGACAGCGCTCGCCAAGGATTTTCCGCCGCAGATTATCAATGTGTCCACGTCAGCGCGATGTGACGGTGCGTTTAAAACTGGTCACCAGCGGAACGCCACAATAACAATCCACATGGCTATATTCTGCAGGCATCCCGGGGTATCAACAGGCTACGATAGGACTGCAACAAGTTAAGGAAGCACGAGAGGGGGTCGCAGATGTGGGTCGCCAAGACCAACAACAGCTCCTGCTTGTTTATTCTCGAGTATCGACTGCTGGGCTTGCTGAGCAGGTTGTAGGTAAGAGAAGCCCTTGGCGCAGAATTATCAGGTTATAGCTGCGGTGAGGACGCTAAGTACTATAAGAATGGGATGTCTCTGTCCTCGGTCGTGACAATAGACTTATTATAGGGACAGATAGTTGTGTCAATTATCGATGTACGCACACGATCTTGAAGCCAAGCCCGAGGCATAGTCCAATTATTTGGCTAGACATTTGATAACTCGGTGTGCTTGAGAGACTATACATGATATATGGACCCGTCAAAGTGTGTAGAGTCACTGTAGGTGTGCATCATTCGTACACACAGAGACCTACAGTTAACACGATAAGTGACCAGCCCCTGTGAAGTCTAAATCCCCGAGATGGCAGCCACTCCCACAAAAGAGGATCTGAGCGAGAAGTCTAAAGAAACGGGAATCCAATTTTACCTGCCTTGGTTCAGCACACTGAACTGGAGACAGGACACCCGTGGAGTCCTGCTTCCCGCCAGTGCCTTCCAGTCGGCTGTTACAGAGGGCTATGGGGTGCACGGGGTGGGAGGATTCAATGTACCCCTATCTGAGCCCGAGCTATATTCCAGGGCGGATCCCAGAAGCTTGGTGCAGCTACCGTGGGATCCGGAAGTGGGATGGATAGCCTGGTAAGTGAAAACGTGATGGGAACACGCAATGTAACCCTTCTAGTGCTAGAAGTCCTGCCCAGCAAACACAAAACATTTGTATAACATTTATACAACGTCGGACCAACGTCTTCGACGTTGGATCAACATTGTATAAATGTTATACAAATGTTTTGTGTTTGCTGAGGCAGGACAAAACATTTGTATAACATTTAGGTCCCACTTCGCAGATAACGGTCATACTTTTGTGGCAAAACGGCAAGTTCACTCTCGTCACTGCGTTCAAGATAATCAAGCACAATTTTCAAATGAATGCAAATTATAGATGATTTTTAGAAAAGTGTTTCTATTATACCCCTCCGTCATTTAGTAATCCCTTCTTATCTGAATGACGAAAACCTTTATTATCGCCCATAGGGGTACAAAAAAAACTCTTTCACATTTGTATTATAATTATTCTGAGAAACGCAGTGACGTCACTCGGTGAAAACAGGGTTATATAACACCCCCTCCCACATACTTCATTCTGTGGAACACAGTGACGTCACTCGGTGAAAACCAGGTTATATAAGAACTCTCCCCCATACTTCATTGTATTAGTCAGCTCGGTGAAAATAAAGGAGGTCGAGGTCATTGAGTTTCACAGAATTATCGTTTTCACGACCCTAGCATGTTATCAACGGAAAATAATACAATGATAATTATTTAAACAATAAATATTGCATTTTAGGATGTTAACTGTGATCATCAGCAGAATAAGGGTTAATTACTTGCTGATTTAAAGTAATATTCAATGCATAGTAAATTTTAAAACAAATAATTGACGTGGAATACACGTCTTGTTATCATGGTTATCGGGACGCAGAGGGTTAACGATCCGGTGTGTCTGCGTTCACGGCTCAGCGCGTCCAGCATAGACGGACCGGTGTCACACATAAATGTTGAACAAACATATTGTAAACAATGCGAACATTTAGACAATAGTAGTATGCTTGTTCAAAAACTTCTTTGAACTCCTATCTACAATTCTTATTAGCATGATTAGTGAGTCACTCAATAACTTTAATAGGCCCCTACCCTCAAATTTATCATTCATAAAAATAACATTTTAAGAGCTACTCGCCGTTCTGACGGCAAGGGCGGGGGCCCTAGGGTAGTGGTTAGCACCGCTGCCTTTCACGCCAGAGTCCGGGGTTCGGTTCCCGGTCTCGGCGGTTTGAAAGAAACAAAATTGTTTCTTCCCCATCCACGTGTGAAAGTTAGTATTGTGGGGAGCCTCCGTGACCGAGAGGTAGCGTGCTCGGCCTCAGACCGCCAGGGCTCGAATTCGAATCCTGTGTCTGGAGGACAGTGTCATCTCAATCATCTCACCATCCTCAAGAGGTTCTCCTGGCCCAGTTTAGCCTATATGTGCACAAAGGTGGCCTAAAGCCCGATTCATTTCATTTTTTTTTTCTGACGGCAAACACGAGACGTTGAAACAATTTCGGGTGAATGTTCGATCATCGTCTACGACGCTGGCCCTGCATTAAACCAGTATTGGGTGGAGAATGAAGTGCCATAGTCACACAAATGTAAAATAGTATTTATATGTTTTTACTAACGCTGTATATCATTGTTTTTATACTGTATATATCCACCCTGTGATCATGTCTGTTCGTAAATGTTATACAAATGTTTTGTGTTTGCTGGGTGCTTAGCAAAAGCTGCCTTTTGCCTTGGCACGGCACGCAGTATCCCAACAAACACGATACATCGACCAAATGCTGGGCTAATATTGGGTCCACGCCGGAGACGGCGGGCCAACAATCCCCCAGCATTGAGGCAATGTATATTGTTTGCTGTGACTCGGCAAAACGGGACGTTGTACGAATATTGCTGTAATGTTGGGCCGGCGTCGTAGACGGTGGACCAGCATTGTATTAACATTAGTTCTGCGCGTCTGTTGTTTGCTGACGGCAAACACGAAACATTGACCCATTGCTGGTTTGATGTTGGGCTAGTGTCGCAGACGGTGGCAGTATAATATGTAACTGTTCGAAACAAAATGAAAGACGACTGACGTCGAAAAAATATTTTGTGAGGGATGCTGAAATATGGGCCGAATTAATTAAGCGTGATGCAATTTTTGCAAATAAATATTTGTTGACTTCTATTGCAGCTGACAATATTGCAATAGCGATTCTAGGTTCAATACAATGGGAAATAATAACTGCCAATTAATTCGAGGCGCGGATCCACCCCCCCCCCTCATTAGTCGCCAAATTCTTCAAACAGGCCTCAAAGCTGGCCTCAATATTACAAAAAAATCTTGGGGGAAAATCCTCAAGCTTCCGACTCTCCTTCTTTTCTCAAATCCCGGATCCGCTCCTTAAGAGGACTTGTGTTATTTAACTTACCTCCTCGTGCTACACGTTTAGTCCCCGGATTACTTATCACTGATAATGGTATTAACTGTTCAATTGTATCAAAACCGCAAATTAGGCCTCACAATAACCTGATAACAATAGGCCCCTATAAACACATGATAAATGATTTTCACCAAATACCAAAATCATTACTTTGACGGCATGCAGGTCGACGGCACGACACATTGTTCCAATGTTGATTTATTGTTGGGCCGGCGTCGTAGACAACAATACATCAACATTGGATCAATCGTCAATTTTCGTGTTTTCTGGATAAGGACCTGTTCTATTCACACCGATCTTAAAATAGATTAATGATCCCAGTTTGCTTCGGTTTGTATGCCTGAAACGACCGCCATGAATTGATAGCACCACAGTTACCTCGTACGGTGCATGTATACATAGAGAAAGACGGGAAATGCTGCTTTAAATCACACTAAAAGATCAGTAACGCAGTTTGGGCTGCAAGAGGTTTATTACACTAATAAATCTAAACTATACAATAAATCATAAATCAATCAAAGTTGCATAATTATGTTATTAATCAAGGTAATGTTTACAATTTAACATTCTCACGTAACCTTATGCCAACAAAAATTCACTATAACAAATTAAAAGTATAGTAAATATACCTGTACTAATTACAGGAAAAAACCTCTTAAACTTAACTAAATTTAAGAAACTGTAAGTTTGTGAAAACTGGTGCGAAGCTTAAATATAACAAAGGCATGAAGTTAAGACAAAAGACAACACAGAACGAGGCAAGATCTTAGGTATAGCAATACCTGTAGCAATACTGTATAAAAAGGGTGGGAAGAAAGGGAGGAAAAATCCCGCTTGCCCACCGAGGGCGTAGGACAGAGCGAGGGTGACGTCTGCAGGGCGCGCAGGCTGTCACAGACTGGAGTATAATAGTTCATTCCCGCCAATCTAACCCAAGCCGTGTAAGGAATATAAAGTTATCAACACTCGCCAAGATTTGATCCAATCATGTGTTTTCCGTTAGACATCGCATGGCGGGTAATATGAGACTCTCCCGGGTCTCAGCGATAATAGCGAAATCTTCTTCCCAATTTCCACCCACCTCAAGTCGTCTTCATCCACTGCAAGTCGAGAATTGCGACAGCAATTCGCGGCTTGTAGTGGATGGAGATGACAATGGTAACCTACCACAGGTGAAGGCGCTGAGACCCGGGAGAGGCAGTCACAACACTTCTAGAATGATTTAAACACACTTCAAATAATGAAGTCAACATTTAACGCCGATCAAAAACAGTTTGAGCCAAAAAAACGAGCTGGTTTTTGGCAATGGCAATCCGGTTCGTAATCCAAATTTACCACCAATCTTAAAATAGTTTGAACCAAAGAAACGTCTGGTTTGGGAAACCGGTTCGAGATCCAAACGATCAAACCTTCATAGCAGGCGGGTTTGATGGTTTGGTAAATCCAGGCTCTAGTTTGAACTGATCTGGTTCGTACGCTCTAGATTGATAAATCGGTTCAAGATCAGTGCAAATCGAACGGGGCCTTAATTAAATGTGGGCGACACTTTGAAGCGCACTCGAAATGCTTCTCCGAGAAAATTATATAGGCCTATAATTTAATGACTCATATTATAGGCCTACTAATTTAATCACCAATACAAATGCACGTACCATTTACTGAATTAAATATGCTACTGTGTTATGTGACATTACATAATAGCATGGTGGTGAGATCCTGCCACATTAGCCTGATTCTGGTTCAAAGTCATGCATCCAGAATCAGATTTGCAATGTTTTCTCATCTTCATCTATCAAATAATTATTGTCAGACCTGATGCGGCAAAATGTGTTTCCCCTGCATTGAAATGTAATTAGCGCATCTTTTTCGCTTTGCTGAGATATGGAATGAAGACAGCTGGATAGGCCTATCATATTAAACCCTATATCCACCATACCACATTATTCTGACTTATGTCAGTATCAATATGTTTCATGACTTTATTAAATATGGGCGACACTTTCATAAATGTGGGCAACACTATATTAAATGTGGGCGACATTTTATTAACTGCTGTACCATCGTGTACAACGCTATTAAACCATCACAATATCGGTATATTGTGTATTATTGGTAAACACATTGACCGCAATGTATTGAACTTTGCATGTTTTGGACCCCAACCTTGTATAGGCTAGATTACTTCAACAGTAGTCCAGAGTTTATTTGAAGGGGGTATTATGTGCGGGGGGGGGGGGAGGTAAACATCCCCACCTAGCATGCCTGGGGGTTAACCCCCTCCCCCCCCCCCCACACATACACACACAAAAATATATGGTGTAATATAGCTTAATAACTTACCATAGAGAGGGTCTCGTATTTTAAATTTTCTGGAGCAGAGCCCAAAAGACCACCCCCCGCAGGTCAACCCCAGCATGGCCATGACCCAATATTGGTTTAATTTTGGTCCACTGTCTACGCGGCTTGCCAAACATTAAAACAATATTGGGTCAATGCCTCGTGTTTCCTGGGTAGGTAGTAAACCCTGTAGTATTTGCATAAGGCAGAAAACCTTCTGCTTACGATCATTTACATGTTCGATCGGCAAAACAAACACTGTGACGGTGATTCGCACACATGTCACTGAAATATTAGCAATGATACATTCCTATCAACAATAAATTAGCTTGCTGTGCGCTGTTGTTTTGTCACATCGGGTTTTCATTGTGGCGCCGCATAACCATTAACGTCAGTGTGAAACTAGCGCGAAAACTTACCAGAGCGACTCGTGTTTTTAAACACTTCATTACTTTTTGTTTAAATACTACCAGCCTCCACAAGAAATTGTACTAACAAGCTACAATTTAATTAGATCCCATGTATGTCATTTATTTGATGATCAGTTCGGTTGATAATATATTTTTTGATCTTCTTAAGTTATGACACGCAAGTCTGGTAGATAAATACATATCTGTTAGATAAATAAAGATTATAGGCTTATGTTAGTGTTTTCCTCAAAAGTGCTGACAATGGTTTCTTAGTTTTTCGTTACATTATAAACCCTTTACCCGCCGGTGCAACATATATTCGGGTTTTTATTTTTTATTAGCACATTAAGTACCACATTTTAAATATGTTAAAGATAAAATGTGACATCAACCAGCAAGATTTGGAAAGAGTTGACCGCCATTATGTCAAATCTGAATAATTTTCACTCACTTGAAGTTGTGGATCGCGTCAGCGAGACACAACTTCAAGTGGGTGAAAATTCAAATTGAATAATTTAGCGGTTAAGGGGTTGATTATATGGTGATCAATAATATTATGTCATCAAACAAATTCTCCAGTGTTATGTAATAAACAAGCAGAACTTCATATATTTGTTGCTATTTAGAAAACAGATAAGTGCGGCGGCGAAACATATGGTAGGCTAGGCCAGTTTGAGCTAGTGTGACACGCTTGTTTCCTATTAGACAGTCGCCCTGCTTGAGAAACCAATTAATCTGACCAATTAAATAGATAATGGAAAAGCGTACTTCATTAGAATTAGACTCGGTGGTGTGATTAAATAGAGTGCATATGAGTGATTGAGATTTTGCGTCGCTTTCTGCAACGTTATGAGTGACAGGTTGGTGCGACCTGGACGCAACTCAATACTTTTCGCGTGTTTAAATTTTCGCGAATTTGTAATTTTTTTTTACTTTTCGTGAAGTTTAGAGTTCGCGAATTATCAATTTCGATGAAAGTAGCGCTATTATAATAATTACTTTCGCGAGATTCTTAAATTCGCGAAATTCGCGGAAATTAAAACCTCGCTAATAGCACCAGATCTACAGCATTTAGTATCGCTGCGACGATCCCAAAAAAATAGAACTTTATGAAAATATATTATTATACTTTAAACTGAATAACCATGCGAAATATGTTTTTTTAACTTTAATCTCATTCAGCTCAGCGTGGAAGCCTATATTGAGGTATCCAGAACGACCGTGCAAAAGTTATACACCATTTAATTAAAAAAAAAGAAGAATTGAATGAGTGCTTGGTAGGTTGTTTTAGCTCACTGGGAGCGATTTTCCTGAACCCGAAACTAACTTAGTGGTTGGAAATTGTTTATGACGTCATGAGGTGGCTCATGCCATTTTGGGCGGGGCCCTGGTGTAGTGGGTACCACCGCTGCTTTTCACGCTAGTGTTCGAGGTTCGGTTCCCGGTCTCGGCGGTTTAAAAAAACCAAAAATGTTTCTTCCCCATCCACTCGTAAAACTGAGTATTTTAGGGAGCTTCCGTGACCGAGAGGTAGCGTGCTCGGCCTCAGACTTCCAGGGTTTGCATTTCGAATCCTGTATCTGGATGGCAGTGTCATCTCACCATCCTCAGGAGGTTCTCCTGGCCTAATTTAGCCTGTATGTGTACAAAAATGGCCTAAAGCTCGATTCATTCCATTTATTGTCAGACTGAATTTACTACATTTCAAGGGGGGGGGGGGGCTACATGTAGGCTCTGCTCTGTTGTTGAACAACACATTATTCAATATTTTGACCCTAGTGATGAGTCAACACCAGAGCCTATAAAACCCTGTCGAAATACACTGTCCGCGATACACAGTCTGGTCAGCGTTACACATGAAACTGATTAACTTAGTTTCCATGGAGGCTTCCATTACATTCAATCAAGCACACACAGAGCGTCGACCTTCAATATTAGATTAGACCTCTGCAGGACATCTTCTGGTAGATTTAACAGGATTACGATTGTATATGGAGGTTGTGTGTGGCGTCGTGTAGCACAAATCTGCCAGCCCAGATATACCGTGCATTTACAATTTTGCGAATACATTTTTTGCTAAAAAGTTTACAGAATAACATATAAAGTGTAACATATACTTCGATTGTTTTGTTTGAAAAATGAAGCCACACGGCCCTAATTAATTTGATTGCTGTTGAATTTTAAATAGACTGAAGTTTAACCACATTACAACCATTAATTGATAGTGTAAGGTTGTTGAGCTTCATATTATTAATCATGTTGATAGAAGATTTATTGTCCTCTCCGCTCACCTCTTACAACGCTGAAATATATATCTGTATAAACCACAGAGACCAAAAGGTTTTTCATTTTGAAATCATCATAAATGTCATAAAATAATTTGAATGCCTATGGTATGGGTCTACGGTCATTAGAAAAATGTTATTTCTTTCAGTGCGGTGACCGTCTTTATACGTCAGAATATAACGTCTGTAGACGTCATATTCTGACGTATAAAGACGGCCCCCGTACTGAAAGGGTTAATATGCAAAGGGGCGTATCTGACACTTTGGAAAGTGACAGATACGTCTTAACTCTTAGAACACTGATGTCGACTGCAGTAGACATTCTATGTTTTTATTATCACTGGTATAACACCTGATAACCAGTTGTTAAAAGTAAAAAATGCCTTCAATATTATATACTTGAGAACTTAAATTTCACAAATAATAGAAATTTTCGGCCACTTGACGTTGTGTGTCGCGGTAGCGAGACATAACTTCAAGTGACTGAAAATTTGAATTGAATAGCTCAGTGATCTAAGGGTTAATATTAAAAACACGACTTTAGAATAACGGTAGCTCTGTCTTTATATATGCATACAGTATACAGCACGGCACCATATAACATAGATGTGATGGGAAAAATGATCTACACCGCCTTCCATATTGAATGATGAACAGTTCCGCTCGCGCCCGGTGGGGTTACAAAAGAACCTTTTTCCAGAGTGAAATCACGCGTGCTCTATTTCTCTGACCCGTAAAGCCCGGGCTAATACATGTCATACACCGGAAAATGGACGGCCAGTCATGTGGAAGAAACGCATCAAGGCCAGGAGAAGTTGGATACTCTGAGCCGACGTTAGCTCAGTGTCCGTCCTTCTCACACTCTGTGCAGCGGTTTTCATTGTGAGACGTATATTGGTATCAACCCATATAGCACTCCAGCTGAAGTTTGTGCTAGTTTGACTTGATTGTGTACGAAAATACAAACATAGTTTATTTTCCGTGTGATTCGATATTCTGGGGAGCCTCTGTACCCGAGAGGTAGCGTGCTCGCCCTCAGACCACCAGGGCTCGAATCCTGCGTCTGTAGGGTAGTGTTATCTCATTCATCTCACCATCCTCAGGAGGTTTTCCAGGCCCAGTTTAGCCTATATCATGTATATGTGCACAAAGGTGGCCTATAACCACATTCATTTCATTTTTTATATTTTGTGTGAAGGCTCACACCTTTATTCATTGAACAACAGCTGTATTTCCCCATATCGCACCGTTTGCATATCTTATTATCCGAGCTGTTTACCCAGCACACACGACACGTTGGCCCAATGCTGGGGCAATGTTGATCTGGTCCAACGTCGTAGACGGTGGACCAGCATTGTACAAGCATTGGTTCAACGTCTCGTGCTTTCTGCCTCTACACATCTTCCATCGTCATCAATTTGTGGGCCCCGTGTGCTAGAAAAGGTCAATAACAATTTTTTTAACGATTTCGGACTGTTGTTTTTATACAACAAAATTATATGAAACGTATCTAATGAGCGGGTGTTGATCTCAGCGAGTTTTAAATAACTGTCTATTTTTTTTTAATCAGGATATTCATTCCAGAGTCAGCTCATACACATTCACCTGCCATCATTCAATACCCTCTGCTGAGGGTGTAAATCAAGGCCGCGTATTTAATATTGCTGGCCAAACATGAAACGACACCGGTAATTAAGTTACGATTTATCAACCCTGATATCTGACGGACAAGCGACACGTACATTTTCTATTGCGATTGACGTATTTCTTACTCGAGTGGGCCTATATTATTTTTACGCACTATACTGAACATGCTGAGCGTGAAATTTATTACCAAATTATACGCCTAGCTGATTACAAAGTGTACTGCTACCAGCGCTTCTGTTGTTACCGCATAAAAATGAATGAATGAATGAATGAATGAATGGATGGATGGATGGATGGATGGATGGATGGACGAACGGACGGACGGACGGACGGACGGACGACCGAACGGAAGAACGAATGCATAAACGAACAAACGAACGAACGAGCGGACGAATGAATGAAGGAAGGAAGGAATATATGAATATTGCTTTACGTCGCTTTCTGCACAATCATGGCGATATCGCGACAGAAGGAAGCCCGAAGCCGGGACTATGCCGTACTCTTATTTCGAATGACTTCAAGGGTTCTTTATAGTGCACAGTACCATAGGCAGCACTGTACACTCCATGCCTTTGAACAGTTTGGAGCACTGTATATGCACAACCCCGATGACAAATATCCGCCCCGACCGGGATTAGAACCTGGTACCCCTAGGTTACAAGCAACGAACGAACGAACGGATGAATGAATGAATGAATGGATGAATGAATAAATGAATGAATGAATGAATAAATGAATGAATGAATGAATGAATGAATGAATGAATGAATGAATGAATGAATGGATGGATGGATGGATGAATGAATGAATGAATGAATGAATGAATGAATGAATGAATGTATGAATGAATGAATGAATGAATGAATGAATGAATGAATGAATGAATGAATGAATGAATGAATGAATAAATGAATGGGGCTTTAGACCACATTCATGCACATACAGGCAAAACTGGACTAGGAAAACCTTTTGGGGGATAATGAGATGAATCAGAGGACACCAGACGTTCACTCAATGCTGGTTTAATGTTGGGCCAGCGGCGTAGACGGTGGGCCAACATTAAACAAGAATTGATTGAACCACCTGTTAACGTCTTGTGTTGCTGGGTCTTTTTTCCTGGACTGTATTTGATTGCCCGTTTTTATATTATTATATCTCTTTGTGTTTTCAGCGACCTGTTCTTTAAAGGGCAGCCTTTTGATCAGTGCCCGAGGACGGCGCTTAAACGTGTCCTTCAGCGCGCCAAGGACATGGGGTTCACTGTGAAATCAGGAATAGAACGTAAGTACTCTCCAGCAAACACAACATTTTAAACCAATGCTGGTGTAGTGTCATTTTGTCGCAGGGTCATTAAAGACACCTGTTGCCACATGGTAGTGTTATGTGTTTTATCATGTTCATGTGGGTACAGATAAGAAAGAATCAATATATAGTCAGATCGTGTACAGCCCCAATAATGCTAATCGTCCGAACTACACCATTTGTACACTGACTGTATCTATTACTACATGAATGAATATGTACATATAGGCTAAACTGGGTCAAGAGAGCCTGCTGAGGATGGTGAGATGATACTGACCTCCAGACACAGGATTCAAAATTCGAGTCCTTCGGTCTGAGGCCGAACACGCTACCTTTCGGTCACGGCGGTTCCCCACAATTATACTGAATCGAGTGAGCGGGGAAGATACATTTTTTGTTTCATTGACACTCCAATGCCAGAGCGGGACGAACCCGTGATTTCCGACTTTCCAGGCAGGCAGCTTTAACCACTGTATCAGGGTCCCACCCATCTATGTTACTACAATAACAGAACATATTTGTCATAGTTATGCAGACCACCTTCCCATTGATAGATCATCTTCATATTTTGCACAAGCATGGACCAGCATCGGAACTCAGCAAACACGATACGGGGGACGAAATGATGGTCACGTATGCAACACGTCTCTAGAGGAGGGAACATATTGTGAGCGACATGTTATCTGATAATTATACAATTAGCCGAGGTGGTCGGTATAATTCATAAGACTCCCAGTGAACAAGATATTAACCGATATTGTTGTAATGTTGGTCCACCGTCTCCGACACTGGCTCAACATTGAAACGACATTGGTTTAACCCTGTCAGCGCGGGACCGTCTTTAGACGTCAGAATCTGAAAAAAATTACACAAATTTGACCGGTCGTAGACCCATAACACATGCATTTTTAAATGGAGTAAACAGAGCTAACTAAGACCTTAATGATGACTTTCAATTGGTCTCTACGGTTTATACACATATATTTCAGCATTGAAATGGCTAATGTATCGTATTTATTATTTTATTTGTATAATACGCAGTGGAAACACAATTTCCCACTGGACATTTGAAGTAGTCAGATGATCCCGTGTCTCTCACGCAATTTAATAACTACCATGTGGAGTATAATGTAGGCAATGGGCGAGCGCTGATCAAGCTAGAGATACAATAACTTTGAAATGAAATTATTTGCGAATGCGTTTGCATCGCATTTTCCTGGTGGCCCTGCATGAGTGACTTGTTTAGAGATATTTGAAAAAAATATGTTTACATATATTTTAAAAATAATGGTTAGATATTATTTGACTCGAAAGCATGCAGCTGCTTTCGAGTCAAATATTAACGAAATATATGTCTATATGTAATCATTATTTGAATGGCAATATCAATAAAAAATTGAATGCGCGGTGTGGGAGGGGGGGGGGGGATTCCTTCACTGAAGTACAACTTACTTAATGGATATTCGACGTTGTGTCAGCGTGATTGATGTCAACCTCACCGATATTGATTCAAAGTTGATACAACGCATCTGCTCGTGGTCTGTGATAGCCGTGACAAGGGAAGATGATACAACATCTTGTTCTAATAGGAACGGATGTAAGAGAAGGCGCGGATCAAGGAGATGGGGGCGGGGAAGGGGAGGGGGGCACGCCCTCTCCTTATTTTCGCCAAATTTATTTTTAAAATGCCTCTAAATTGCCTAGATATACAAAAAATATCTATGTATATTTGCGTCACCAATAAGCAGATAAGCAACATTAAATGTGTGTGAATGATCTGGTTTTGTGTTTTAAATTTTTATCTAAGAGTCTCCGTTTGTTTGGTTCAAATAAATTCACTTTTTTCAAAACATTACGTCACACTAAAGGGATTGTCATTTTAGATTATCTTCAATTCGACGCCGGCCCCAGTTGTACTCTACTTCGAAATGGAATGAATGAATGGGGTCTTAGGCCACCTTTGTGCCCATGTAAGCTAAACTGGACCGGGAGAACATCCTGGGAATGGTGAGATGACACTGCCCTTCAGACACAGTATTCTAAATTCGAACCCTGGCGGTCTGATGCCGAGCACCCACCTCTCGGTCACGGAGACTCCCCAAAATATTGAATCTTTACGAGTGAGCGGGGAAGATTTTTTTTGGTTTCTTTAAAACTTGAAGGACTGAGTGGGATTTGAACCACTGCACCAGGGCCCCCGCCCAACTCGACTCCGAACAACGCCCACTGTAACCTAATCATTTCGTTATGAGATAAAATGACTAAATAACGCTTGTGATTAGCTGGTGTAGAGTATATAACTCGAGCCGATCTATCGTCATTGACATGTCGATTAACCAATACCGGACACTAGTAATACATTTTCATGGGACGAGTTGCCTGTCAACATGATGAATGAACAATGCCGCGGTAGCTAATAATACGGGCGGGATAATCGTAGCAGAATATGCCATGCCTCTGGCCTCATTATTGCTCATTGCTTTTCAATTATACGCTAGCGGGAGAACATTAACAATGATCCGGGGGCATTGTTTGTTTCTATTTTTTGTCAATTGAAGCTGAAATTGCTAACGCAATTTCCAGCTTCAATTGACGAAAAATATTTGGACCAATCGAAAAGTAGCTCAGCCTGGAGCTGGGCCAATCACCGCCGTCGTTTAGTTGTTATTTAAACTAGCGAGTGGAATACCATACATGGGAAAATATTTGTATTCAAACGTAAAACAGATTAGCGTTCGGCGCGAACGCACAGTCGACGACAGCACGCGAACAGACGAGAAACTCGATGGAAAATCAACGTGAAATTCCTGGATTCCCCATGAAAAACTGGCGTGAACGTGAAAAAATCAAACCAGTTTGAAACTTCGCCTGCGCGTTTTTGTGTTTTGGCAATGATAAAATAGTTTATTCGATCATTTTCGCGCTATCTTTGTTTTGTTTTGTTCTTTGTGAAAAAACAAACACATTTCGAATTGAATTATTATTTGATTGGCAGAGCATCTACCACTAGATATATTACCCATTTCTGTAGCTGTTTATTTGCTTTGAATCTTATTTGAAAACGTATTATACGGGTTAACCCTTATCCTGCTGATCACCACTATTGTCGTTTTTAATCTTTTTTTTATTAGTCTACAAAATCGCTGTTATTGGGAATGAAAAACATGCAAATATTTGTGCTCACATTAACCAAATAGTAGTTTTCAACCACTTGAGGTTGTGGATCGCGGTAGCGAGACACAACCTAAAGTGGTTGAAAATTTAAATAAAATAACTTAGCAGGATAAGGGTTAACTTTTCACATACACGGAATTTTAATCATATTTTTTATTGATAATAATAATAACAACAGTTTTTTCAGTGCAGATACATGTATTACAGTAATTATGGTAATATCACATCCAAACACATACTGTAATCGTGTATAAAATACAGTAATATTGTAAAATAGTGGTACACTCGGTCAGAGGCTGGACAGATGTTATGCACATACACGGAATTGTTATGCACCTTTTTGTTTGCCCCCCCCCCCCACCCACCATTAAAATGATATCGCTGGAGAACAGATTTATACTTTATTAATATAGCGTATATAATAATTTAACCGGCATGACCAGTCTGCCCAACTCGCTTCGCTTCAGACCCGGCCACACTGTCCGCCATTTTATGTACACAGCAACCTGTGTAAAACCGAAACCAAAAACTAGGGTGTCATTAAACTGAAACGAATTTTTCGTGTGCCTATTAAAACTAGGCCTTTTTAGCTTGCGAGATCTAGTGATCGTATTAGAACTGATCTATTTAAAATTGGAGGCCTCTGTGTCAGAGCTTTGGGATGTCAGGGTGATAATAATTATACAAAACAATAAGAAATGAGAGATAAACCGCTAGTCACTCCCTTATTTCATTTAGTACAAATGCCAAGAGCATGTCCAGCTGTTACAAGCTCTTTGTGAAAAACATGTTACATTTTACATACTATTTATAAAATGAGACATATCTGTGACATCGTTTGGTAATTTTTTCCACAAGTAATATATCTGGTTAAAAAAACATCGTATAAATGCCTCTTTCTTAAAAATAGGCGGATACAGCTGGAAAGTTTCTGTGGAGCTGCGGTCCTGTCTGGGGTAATTATGGCTGAAACTTACAAATTCAGTGAGATCCAATTCTGTAATAATAATAATGTTTATTATCTCTGAACATATATCCAAACATATATACATATTGCATACATAATAGTATATTAGTGAAGAATGAAGCCGCGTGGCCTCTGATTATTACGTATACATTTATCGTGTGTGCAAGTGCAGTAATATTTTCATAATGTGAAATACAAGAAAACACGATGCATTTTATTCTAGTATGCAATGTATATTGTCACTAACAGTCAAGAGATATTGAAACGTAGTGACGTCACCGGAAACCCTTTTGATTGGCTACTCGCTGAATACAATGTTATATAAACCCCCCTCCTCCATACCTCATTGTATTAGATTGTCAGGTGAAAACATTACAGGACAAGGCTTTTGAGTTTCACAGAGTTATTGATTGGGAGGTGAGATTTCTCACTTCCCAATCAACAAGAAATACCCAACTTTATAATATATACCCTGCCCGTGGGTAATATTTATACAACGTCACTCCAGACATGCTGGCTTTTTAACATATTGAATTAATTTTCTTCACAACATTTGTCAGATGATGCAAATAGCATGCATATGAGTCAGCCACGCTTACTGGCTTAACCTTTAACCCATTCAGTCCTGAATTTACCATTGTCATCTTCATCCACTACAAGCCGCGAATTGCTGTCGCAATTCCCGGCTTGTAGTGGATGAAGAGGATTTGATGTGGTATAAAAATTAAGGAAAAGTACAATGTATTGGTAAACCAGTTTAATGGAAATTTCCATTCTAAAACCCTTCGTTGTAGGAAAATTAATTATGTTTTCATGGATGTGCAATGATGCTTTAATGCATCGTGAGGGCTTAAAGGGTTAAACCGCTAAAGCGCTGAATTTATGTTATTAAAACATTGGAGGCCAAAGGGTTTTATTCAATTTTAAATCATCATAAATGTCTTAGTTAGCTGTTTCTGATTCATTTGAATACCTATGTTATGGGTATACGCCCATTACAAATATATTATTTCCCCCAGCGCGGGGACCGCTTTAATACGTCAGAATTCGTCAGATTCTGATCCCCTCGATCCCCGCGCTGTAAGGGTTGACCATATTCGATTTTTATTTGTTTTATTAACTGTTATTTGGAACTAGAAGTGTGTTTTTTACTATCAAAATTTGCAAATTTGTCGTCTAAAATTAAACAAATATGAATGGTGTTTACTGAGTGTCAAGTCAAGTGAATGACAATGTTAATGTTTTAACTTGGCTCTTTACGATGTTTACTGGTGAATTATCGTCATCACTCGACCCCAGAACCCTTTCATCGCTATTCACCACTATAATCGTTTTAACCCTTTAAGCCTTCACGATGCATTAACGCATCATTTTACATCCCTGGAAACAGACTTAATTTTCCTATAACTAAGGGTTTTAGAACGAAAATTTCCATGAAACTGGTTTACCAATACATGGCAATTTTCTGTAATTTTTAAACCACATCAAATCATTTTCATCCATTACAAGTCGAGAATTGCGACAGCAATTCGCGGTTTGTAGTGGATGAAGATGACTATTGTAAATTCAGGCTTGAAAAGGTTAAGTTTGTTTTATTATCCGATTAAATCTATGTTGTTAGGGATCGAATGTGTGTTTAAACTTTAACGTTTTCAAATGTTTGATCTGAAATAAAACATAATTATATGAGTAATTTCCCCCATTTGGAGTTGTGGGTCTCGGCAGCGAGACACAACTTCAAGCGAGTGAAATTACAGGATGGACTTTAGTCGTCAGAATCTGATGTCTGTAGACGTCCGATTCTGACGACTAAAGTCGATCAATGCACTGTAAAAGTGAAAGTATTTATATGACCATGGACCCATAACATCGATATTCAAATGAATGACAATGAGCTGACTAAGACATTTATGATGATTTTAAATTGAATAAAACCCTTTAATCTCCAGGATTTATACACAAAATATTCAGCGTTTTAAGGGTTAAATTAGATAACTTGGAGGGTAAAGGGTTAGTGTGGGGTTGTTAACCCTTTAGCCGCCAAATTATTCAATTGGAATTTTCACCCACTTGAAGTTGTGTCTCGCTGACGCGATCCACAACTTCAAGTGAGTGAAAATTATTCAGATTGAAGGTCAACTCTTTTCAAATCTTGTTCGTTGATGTCACATTTTATCTTTCACATATTTAAAATGTGGTACTTAATGTGCGAATAAAAAATGAAAACCCGAATATATGCGGCACCGGCGGTTAAAGGGTTAAACCTTAGAACACTGATGTCGACCACAGTGGACATTTTGTGTTTTTATTAGCACCTGTATAACCAGTTCTTAAAAGTATAATACCCCTTCAATTTTGAAACACTGATATATATTGGGATTTAAATTTCACAAATAAAACATATTTTCAGTCACTTGAAGCTGTGGATCGCGGTAGCGAGACACAACTTCGATTGGCTGAAAATTTAAATTTCTCTGCTCAGTGCTCTGAGGGTTACTTATCTTCGATGCTCATCCATAATATCGACCGGGAGATAACAGTTTTTTTAGGTTCGATGATGAGCACCTCAATGCGGGCGTTTTCTGGTACATTAACCATTTTCTAGCACATTAACATGACTTATTCACAATCATAGCAAGGAGGTTATATGCAACCTCATTGTTTATAGGTGATATGACAGGGTTCAATTAGTTTTGATCGATTAGTTCGATTTTAAAATAATATAAATGCGGGCGATTTCTAGCAGGCCTCTATTAATCGCGTTCTATTACATTAATATCACTTATATGTCACATCGTCCTTGCTCCAATCTGTGCAAAGCCATTCTTCATGGCAGATATATAATTATATACTGCATCATGGCTACAGTTGCATCGTCCGGCATATCAGCCCGTACTATATCTGTATATATAGACACTGGAAAATTATCTGCCATATCATTGTTGTTACGTAACGCACATATTATATGGCTGGAGATTATTCGCAACACGTCTGTGCTTATCTCTTTCTAATCTTCTCGACCTCTAGATTTATCCGATCATCTATATCAGCAAACTCGAGACGTTGAAATGTTGCGACGTTGGCCCAACAATAAACCAACATCGGTTCAACGTTTCATGTTGACTGGGATATCTCATACTGGTCGTGACGTCATAGTCCAATATAGCAACAGGGTGTGTTTGAAGGGTTAACCCTGTGAGCGATAAGCACGACTATAATCGCTTTAACCTTTAACCCTTTAACCGCCGGTGCCGCATATATTCGGGTTTTGATTTTTATTAGCACATTAAGTACCACTTTTTAAACATTTCAAAGATGAAATGTGACATCAATCAGCAATATTTGTAAGCAGTTGACCTCCATTTTGTCAAATCTGAATAATTTTCAATCACTTGAAGTTGTGGATCGCGTCAGCGGGACACAGCTTCAAGTGGGTGAAAATTCAGATTGAATAATTTGGCGGTTAAAAGGTTTAAGCGCTGAATATTTTTTTCTATAATCCATGTAAACCAAAGGGTTTATTTCAATTTGAAATCATCATAAATGTCTTAGTCACCTCTTTCTGATTCATTTGATTACCTATATTGTATATGTCTACGATCATTATAAATATTTGTATTCTTACAGCACGGGGATCGACTTTGGACGTCAGAATCTGACGTCTACAGACGTCAGATTCTGACGACTAAAGTCGATCCCCGCGCTGTAAGGGTTAATTATTAGCAGGTTAAATCACTATCATTTCGGAATGAATGCGTGTTTAAACATGAAAATTTGCAAATGTTTGGTTTTAAATGGGTTATACAGAAATAATTCAGAGCTTTGACCCTTACAGCGCTGAATTAATTTTGTATAAATCATGGAGACCAAAGGGTTTTAATCAATTCGAAACCATCATAAATGTCTTAGGTAGCTCTTTCCGCTTCATTTGAATACCTATGTAATGGGGTTACGGCCATTAAAAATATTTTTACTCTTACAGTGTGGAGGTCGACTTTAGCTGTCAGAATCTGACGTCTACAGACGTCAGATTCTGACGATTATAGTCGATCGCTGTAAGGGTTAAGGGCACAGGAGCATTAGAATAAATGCATAGAGACCTGCAATAAAATTGCAGAAAGCTGATTTTTTGAGAAATGATAGAAATGGAAATGCCTCCTAAAATAACGAGTTCACAGCAATCCCTATGTTGTCTTTGTAATTGGTGTAGAAGGGTTTTCTGAGTTGACACAACGCTGTTTTAATGTTGGCCCGCCGTCTGCGATGCTGGCCCAACATTAAGCCAGCGCTGGCTCAACGTTTTGTGTTTGCTGGAATGGTGAATATGTTGGTCACGTTTGTTTGTGAAATAAGATACGGAGACTGATTTAGTGGTGATTGGCACCAATGTTGGCTTTATGTTAGCCTACCGTCTGCGACGCTGGGCCAACATTACGCCAACATTGAACTAACATTGTGAAACAAGAGACAGAGACTGATTTAGTGGTGATTGGCACCGGTTGACTCGACCACACAGGACCAGAAACGTTAACCGTGTGACTGAGAGAGAAATAAATAAATGAGGTTTTAGCCTTTTATGCCACATTTGTGCACATACAGGCTAAAATGGACCAGGAGAAAGTCTTGAGGATGGTGAGATGAATCAGACGACACTTCCCTCTAAACGCAGGAGTAAAAATTTGAGCTCTGGCGGTCTGAGGCCGAGCACGCTACCTCTCAGTCACGGTAGCTCCTCACAATAGAACTCCTCACGAGTGGACGCGGAAGAACATTCTGTTCCTTTAAAACCTGAATAGTGGAACGGGGGTCAAACTCGCGAGCTCCGGCATTGCAGGCGGTAGCGTTGACAACTAACTATTCTCAACGATGGTCAATACGTATTAAAAATTAAAGACTGAACTGTTCTTGATAAATAACGTTCTATTCTCAACATATTCAGTGATATTGACTTAGTGTTACATACGTTATTCGATCAGTAGGCCTCAAACCTGACAAGTCAAATTAATCGTTGAAGCTGTAAATTATAAAATTTAATTTTTCAGTGAGCCAATATTGCTTCACGTCGCTTTCTGCACAATCATGGCCATAACACGAAATAAAAGAAAGAAGCTCGAAGTCGGGACTATGCCCTACTCGTATTGCATGACTCCAACGGTTATATATAGTGCACAGTAATATAGACAGCACTGCACACTTCAGGTCATCGAACACTGTATATCGACAACAACGATGACAAATATCCGACCCGGCCCGGATTCGACCAGTACCTCTGAGTTTCGAACCACAGCCGGCCCAGATAAATCGTCTTGGCTGGCCTCATTCACCTGAAGTTGTGTCTCGCTACCGCGACCCACAATTTCAAGTGGCTGAAAATTACTCACATTTGTTTAATTTGGAACCAAATATTTGCAAATCGTGATGTTTAAACACTCATTTTATTCCGAATAACTGTTATTTACCCTGCTAATAAAACAGGTTAAAAACTACTACAGTCGCGCTTAGCGCTTTAAGAGTTATCACTTTGGAAGTGACAGGAGTCACAGGGCAAAACAATAATGTAGGAAACGGCTATGACAATGGAGCTAATAAAGTTGTTGTTCTGTTGTCAAAAAACTCGTGTTTTTTTCTCAGCTGCACATGTCCTGAATTGTTGTGACACGCGACTCCCACAGGGGGGGGGGGGGCGCAGGCACAATTGCAGTAGTACAAAGCCAAACGGCATTAACTGGCTACTTTACAAGTAAGCAGTTTCTGCTTTATGAAACATACTACGTGATATTGTTTTTGCTGAATGTTGATGAGTTTTAGCAATATGGATCGGTTGAATAGCCCCTGACTATAATGTTTTATGGTTGTCAAATTTAAAATAAAACACATCTCTCATCTTTTTGTCTTGTCTTTGCGGGCAGATTAAAGACACCGCTCTTTTGTTAAACCGATTTCACCACTCAATGACAACTACTTCTGTTCACAGTGTTTGTCATTAATCCGTGATCGCTGCCAAAAGAAATAAAGCTTTTAAATCATGAATGAGATCATAACGCAATCATCATAATAACCCCGTGAATAATGAGCTGCAAATAGCCAGTCTCTGTTTGTTCGATAGACAGAAAAAAATCACACCAAACAAATGGCTCTTTGTTGGGTGATGAAGCAGCAAAGTGGACACTATAAACCAGAACCATTTACGTGTCACTGCCTACAAGGGCCTACTTTGTCCCCCTTGGCTGTCCAGAGTCACGGAATGTTTGTTTGCCACCATCTGTGCCACTGTGTATACACGTTCATCAACAACGTCTAGATCTGCAATACATTACCGGACGTTTGGTACATCGCTAGTTCAATGTTGGGTCATCGTCTATGGCGTTGACCCAACATTGAACCAGCGAATGTCTCTGATTGCCTGCTTTGATTTGTTTGCGCTGGGATCTGGCATTGTTTGGAGGTTGGTGCTAGTTTTCAGGAGGCTGGAGTATTTCTATCACAAGATTAGGCTGTAAATGAGATTGTTTGGTACTTTGCAATTTTCAAGTGTGAACTGTTACATTATCTGCACGGGCCAGACACCCAGTAAACAAAAAAACATGTGTTTAACATATATACAACGCGGCCCAACGTCTTCCACGTTGGTCCAATATTGTATAAATATTATACAAATGTTTTGTGATTACTGGCAGCCCAAGGACAATCATCCTCCACTGTTACAAGGACCGGAGGTAATAATTGTATAATTGTATAATTGTATAATTGTATAATTGTAAAATTGTGAAAAGAAAGTTACATACAGAATGAAACATTGACCCCTAGCTGCGTACCCTTACACATGCGTGCAGTTCCAAATCAATATGGTTTGTCTGTCCTTTTATTAACATTATTCACGAACAACCTCAATTGATTTAAATATTTATTGAATACGTTTCTCATGATGAATTATATTGTGTCTAATTTGAGTAAAATAGAAGTAAAAATATGAGTTCGTCCGGCTTTTACAGCCACAGCTCCTGGGTAAATCAAAGACTAGTTGACGACTATCATGCTCTGAACCTGAGAAAGACATTGATGTTGTATTAGTATTGCTGCGCCTCTGAGCTCAGTTCTTCTGAGGAATTAGGTGCATAAGGAGTTCAATAATATTTTTTTAAATATATTGTTTGTTTTGTTTGTTTGTTTGTTTGTTTATTTCTTTCTTTCTTTGCTTGTTTTTTTTATTTATTGATTGATTGATTGATTAATTGTTTGATTGCTTGATTGCTTGATTGCTTGATTGATTGATTGATTGATTGATTGATTGATTGATTGATTGATTGATTGATTGATTGATTGATTGATTGATTGATTGATTGAGTAAAGTTTACGTGTCTGGCTATGTACCTTGCATGTATGGTCAACCCCCAATGGAGAGTCTACTTTGTCATGACATATGCGTTTTGTTATGAAGAACTTATATTATTATACATTTCTTGTTATTATGTAAAATACGCGATGCCTCCTTAAGAGCAGTTAAATGAGCTGTAGACGTCGTTGCTAATCTTTCCATTTTTTTTAAACGAAAAATTGTTGAGACTGGTAAGAATAAAAAAAATATGTTTTAGTTCTGTGTCCACGGGTTCCATAATCAGATAATGGCAGAGATAAATGCTGACGTCAGTGACTAGCAAAGGCAAACAGTAACACAAATAACATGTGATATGACAATGACTTGACAATGAATTACATTTATTGAATAGAAACGTATATATATATGAGCCATCAGAACAAGACATTCTGAACTACATTTTTATTTATTATACTTGCATGTTTAGGTAAACTATTTTATAAAATACTCAAGCACAGCATCTCAAATGAAAGGCTCAGTTACGTCTTTATTGTGATGGATTGGACCATTTTCTGTTGAATTCAAGCGACACAATCAGACCAAAATTACCATTTTTATTTTGGTTCCTTAACATGTCCATAATATGCCAACATGTCCATAGACTAGAATTGCGTAAGTTTTTTAAATTTTGTGTTTCGCGTTTAGCAGCTAAACGAGAAATGGACATATGGATATATCAAGAAGCGAAAATAAAATGTTGTTTTTGGATGATTGTGTCGCTTAGGATTATTCGAAATATGCCATGTGTTGCGTAAAAGTTACTGGGGAGCTTAAAGGGGTACGCGTTTAAATGAGCGTGTTCAGGTGCAGTGTATCTCAAATTATCAATTAGTTGCATGTGTCACGATTTGAGTCACGACTCACGGGCGACGTTCATCACGACTCAGGTACGATGTGCATCAAAACAACAAAATGAACGGCCCTGGATTTAGCTGATTATACCGACTGTGATGTGGACAATTCTGTGTGGCTTGACCCTTGTGCTACCAAGGAGGTTATATAACCTCCTTGGTGCTACTAAATTGCTTGTGCGTATTTTTTATTTATTTGAAACTGGAATTGCTAACGCAATTTCCAGCTTCAAATGAATGAAAAATAATATTATTTGTGAAGAATAGACATCTCTTAAATTGATCTATTTGATTAACTAAGCATTTACAACAACATATGATACAGATCTTAATGGTATTTTATTTAGCCTGATATTTGCTTGAAAACGTATATATATATATATATATACGGCCTTAGCAGCACAAAGGTTCATTGCCTGGATACGTTTAGACGTTGAATCAATGGTGGTTTAATGTTGGGCAATTGTCGTAAACGGTTGGCCATCATTAAACTAACATAAGGTCAATGTTTCGTGTCTTAGAGACAAATATATGCCCAATTACTTAAAAGCTGATTGTGCTATCAGGCCAACGTGCAGATGAACTCGTGGGATTTCCACCGGCGAAATGATGCCACCATTTTCCGGAGAATGTTGAGAATGTTTTCAGCGCACAGTTTGTTTCAGTCACCATGCTCATCAGTCCACGTCAACAAAGACGCTCTGATTTGGCCACTCAATAGAGTCTGGGGATTAGCTGCGAAAACAACGTGTAACCTTAGTATGGTCTATTATAGCCTTTAATTATTAGGTCTAGATTTAATAGATATAATGGGGTTCTTTTCTTAGTCGGGCAGCTTAGTTTCGGCGGGTGATGTGGATGTAGAAAAAAAGGGAACTTCAACACTTGACTTGATTTAGATATAACAGCAAACAGTTTATTAACAGGATAACAATCAGTATAATTTCCAGTAGGTTGATTTGACACAATCAGTAGATGTCCAAAGAGACTTAAAATATAGTTCACACTGGAGGAAGCTCAGAATTAATCAATTACGTGTAGTCTAGACTGAAGTGAAGATAACAATTGGTAGGTCTGAGATATTCGGATGAAGATTACAGGGTGAAGACAGAGAATGAAGATGAATGCCCAATGTTCTGATAGATCTGTAACAATTACAATACCGAGTTGATAGAGCTAGTTAACAGACCATCATTCAGACGAGCTGACTGAATGACGTCGAAGAACAGAGAGAGCTACTTATAAGATTACTTATTAACATTGAAATTGGGCTTACTTAAATTATTAACAGTTAGTCAAATTGACATTAACATTCACGGAAAGTTTATATATACGGAAAGATATATTGCTAAAGTTACAAGCATAGAGAACAATTACAAGTTACCAAACACACTCAAACTTCGCGGTCCTAAACATTTCACATTTGACAATAACTTGACACACATAGAAATATAAACATGAACTATGACACACTGACCTGTAACAATTACAATACCGAGTTGATAGAGCTAGTTAACAGACCATCATTCAGACGTGCTGACTGAATGACGTCGAAGAACAGAGAGACAGAAAACACGTGGAACTCTCATTAAATACTGGACTTCAAGTCAGAATTATCCCGGAAGAAATTGGGATAGCCAATTACTTCAAACAGAAGGCCATAAAGTTGGAAGATGGATCCTGTCTGGGTCCGATCCCGAATTAACAGACGCATTCGTTACATCCCGTGTTTCATGTCTCTGCTGAGCTTAGTGCGCATTCGATACTAACCAGTGTAATAATAACAACGTACACTTAAAACGAAGACATTCATAGTAATAATAATAATACAGTTGATTATTTCAACCTGTCACAAACGCTAATGCAGCGGTCGTTATGCCCGACGCTGGACCAACGTATCGTGTTTTGTTGCAAGACTTGCTAGCACTACAAGGGACGTTGGCCAAACTTGGTGTCAACGCTGGCAAAAACGAAGCGTTCGCCAGTCTTGGGGAGGCACATAATAATGAAATAAATCGGGCTTTAGGCCTTCTTTGTACACATATGGGCTAAACTGGGCCAGGAGAACCTCCTGAGGATGGTGAGATGATTGAGATGACACTGTCCTCCAGACACAGGATTCGAAATTCGAGCCCTGGCGGTCTGAGGCTGAGCACGCTACTTCTCGGTCACGGAGGCTCTACAAAACACACGTGGATGGGGAAGAAACATTTTTTGTTTCTTTCAAACCGCCGAGACCGGGGACCGAACCCCGAACTCTGGCGTGAAAAGCAGCGGTGCTAACCACTACCCTGGGGCCCCCCGCCCTTGAGGAGGCACATACCAAAGACGGATTTGACAACAAAGCAGTAAATTACCCCGTAGGAGACAAAGTGTCGCATGTGGCACTCATTTGAATGACACTTTGTCTGCTAAGGGACGAAAACTGACAGTAAATTTGAGAGTTGTCATTTTCATGCGACGTTACATTTCTGTCGTCCATCCAGTCCACGGTCTAATAATCAGCATCATCAGCAAGAACATATCCCAGGCAGCAGCGGGGCTACATCTCCTGCTTAGACAGGATCTAGGCCTATAGTGCCCTCGGATTACCTGCTTAAAATGACAGGATCTACACCCAGCAAACACGATACATTCACCCAATGCTGTTTCAATGTTGTGCCAGCGTCGCAGACGGTGGGCCAACATTGAAACAGCATTGGGTGAATGCCTCGTGTTTGCTGGGCCTATAGTACCCTCGGATTACCCCTTACCTTACAACGCTAAAATATTTTTGTGTAAGCTATAGAGACCAAAGGTTGTTTTCAATTTGAATTTATCATAAATATCCGAGATATCTCGTTCTGATTCATTTGAATACCTATGTTATCAGGTTGTTAGGCTATGGGTCTACGACCATTATAAACACTTTAATTCTTTGTGTGAGGAGCGAGCAGCACGAGGCCTTGCACGAAATTACCGTCGATACACTGGATGGTCTCAACCTTAAATCGACGAGGCCGCCATTAACGTGATCGCCTAGCCACATTGAGAAGGGAGAAACAATGCTGCTTTTCTAAAAAAAAAAACACATGTCAACAGCGGGGTTCGAGGTGGACGGTTCAAAAAGATCAAGCCAGGCTATGGCTGTAAACAAATACAATAAAGGCACCATTCATTTATAAGAATCTTTTTTGCATTTTTTTAACGAATAGATAACAAGAGTTTTTGTCAAAACATAATACTATATATTATAACATTTTCGTTATTCTGTTTCCCACATTTTAGTCAACACCAAGGTTTTTTGCCATTATGATAGCTTCTTCATGCGTGATAGATGCTGTGTGGAGAGAGTATTGCGGTCATACCTTCATTCCAGCACATCAGCGGCTGGCAGACCTGTCCCAAAACACCAACAATTGATCCAATGTCGGTTCAATATTGGGCCAGCGTCGTAGACGGAGGACCAATATTGAGCCGACATTAATCTCGGCCTTACAGGACTGTTTTTCTCTGGTGTCTGTTTTGATTACACATAATTGATATAGTGTGGGGACACATCACCATCATGGGACTAGCAGCATGTGACATAGTGTGGGGACACATCATCATCATGGGACTAGCAGCATGTCATGCCACATGACAACTCATAATAACCTAATAACCATGAATGTGTATGACTTATAAATTAATTATCTGGTGGGCACCTAGAGCCCTATAATGTATAATACCATACAATGACATACAGTAATAACGGCTTACTTTTCAAGTAAGCAGTTACTACTGTTTGTCTATGTATTAAAGCAAACTGACCGTTGTTTTTCCATCTGACGATCTCAGCAATATGCAAGAAAAATTCTATCGTGATATATGTAGCATTTATATCATACTTCTAGATAGCCTGTCGCCCACAATACGTTCGCTTCCCTAGAGGCATATGTGATCATCATCACGCCCCCCCCCCCCCGTATTGCGTTATCTTGGCCGTTGAGTTGTCAGGCTGGGCCAGCAATAAACAAACATTGACTTAACTTATTGTGCTCACCGAAATCGCATTATTACAGGTTAATTAAAACCTAAATGTTCATTCACCCCCTCTGGGTCACGGCCTAAGCTTGTGCAAAATATGAAGTTGACTCATAAAAGACAAGGTGATCTGCATAATCTACATTTCTTTGTTATTGTTATATGTGTTAAAATGGATCAGATAAATAACTAAATCAATAAAGATAATATTATAATAGTAGCGACCGTTTTAGACACAGCTCATGCTAATCATTCTTCATGTGTCATACATTTTCAATGACGCCATACAATGGCCTACATCAGTAGGCTTGAAAAGTAAGCAGTTACTGCTGTTTGTCTTTGCGCTGGAATATATATATGATACATGCTAAATATTGAGTCGCGTGGATTCAGAGAGTGTCAGCTAGCACTCTGGATAATGCAGAAAAGCGTTAATCTTCATTATATCGTATGTGTTACCAAGATTCCGTGGTGTTACTTTCTCTGCTGTTTCGTATTACAATGAGACCTGTTGACAGTCGCACCACTCACTCTCTGTTTCTCTCCTTATTATGCATCATCTAGCGTACGTGCAACACTTGCTCAATGCTGAGGCAACATCTCAATGTTGTGCCATTGTCTGCGACGCCAGCCCAACATTAAACCAGCATTGGGGCAATGCATTACATATAGAAATCCGATCCGCGGATATATCATTTCGACCACAAAACAGGCAAAATACGGTAAATAAAATACGGTAAGAAAACATTTCGTTTGCCTACCCAGCATGACCAGTCTGCCCAACTCGTTTCGCCGCAGATCCGGGCACACACACCGCCATTTTATGTACACAGCAAGCTGTGTAAAAATAAAATCACAAACCTACCGATAAAATTGAGTTGGCATGAAACTAAGACTATTTTTTCGAGTGCCTACACTGGGCCTTTTCCAGCAGACGAAATTTACTGATCGTAATAATGGAGGTCACTGTGGCAGAGCCTTGCGATGTCATCGTTATATCGTTTGTCATCCTCTGAATATGAGCTTGTCATCGGTATGATGTTCAGGCCCCTTTCCTGCAACAGAACATGTAAATAGTGGCCATAAAACCCAGCTAATACACGACAAAAAAATCATCGTCAATGATTAATCAATGGTTTCTTTATGCCTTTAATATGTTTACCACTATCTCTATAAATAATGTTGTGTTTCTGTTTTTTGAGAAGCAGTCCTATATACAGTCCTATATTTGTATTAACAAAATCAAATTATCAATTTCCTCCCCTTTCAATATTGGGACATTATTTCGATGTTGTGTCCTTCACTTGACTCAGGTGTAAATGAGTACCTGGTAG
>OZ024918.1:50105169-50117695 GCA_964017125.1 Flabesymbios commensalis | reverse complement strand
GCATTAGACAAACAAACTGGACAACATGGGTAGTGCCAGCAGAGGAAGTGTCTATAACTTTATCTGCAAGTAAGATATATTGCAAATTATCCCAATTATTTGTGTCTACCGTACGGGTTTCAGATAGATAGCCCAACATGTTGGTGTTGTCTAAGACAACTTTAGAGATGATCGATGTGGTAAAAACCGAGATGGCGACCATAAGTCGAGCAAAATAGCCATCACAGAGACATTAGTGTGAAAGAAATGTGTGTAACCTTTGCCAGAATTAAGATAAATCGATGATATTGCCATTAATCACAGGGTTTTCAGGTACGCCACCCAAATTGATGGTGTCATAAGCAAATGTTAGAGATGATCAAGATGTGTCAAACCATGATGGCGGCCATAAAGCAAACAAAATGGCCGATTCAGTGTCATGACCTATAATAATTGTGTATAGATTTTGCTGAAAAAAATTTTGCTAAATATAATACGATTTTATGATGTGCCAGACTCAGACTCAGACTCAGACAAATTTATTCGATTTTCTACATCATACAAAGAAACAACAAAACAACAACAAAAAAACAAAAAATGCAGAAAACCAGGAGACTTCTACATAGACTTTAGGTCGCTAGCGTAGAAGCCACCTAAAAAAATAATATATATATATATATATATGTATAGAAATAATTGACTTAAGAAAAGTACATTACAGCAAATGTAGCTAATTAGCTATAGTGTGTTCATAGTACAAAAAAACTACACATGTGAGCAAACAAAACAATTGACCAAATTACAGTTATTTGAATAATTTTCAATAAAAAAACGTTTCATATAGATCATTAAAACAGAGAGACTGTGTGTATATAATTTATCTTTTATAATATGAGGACAACTGTTAATAATAGTTACAATACGATATGCAATACATTTTTTTACAAATTCATTTTTTATACGAAAGTCGATATATAGATCTTGGTTTCTGGTGTGGTAATTATGTGGATTTTTATTAAATATCAATGTTAAGAAATAACAAGGTAAGTTTCCATTCAGGTACCGATAATAAAATTTCACTTGCTGCATTTTTACCATATCTTCGAATTTTATCAATGAAAGTTGTTTTAATAGAGGTTCCGAATGAGCGAAAAGTTTACTAAACGTAATGATCATTAAAACTTTTTTCTGTAGCAAAGAAATCTTATTATGATGATCACCCCAAGCCAATAAACAATAGGTCATGTGAGGTAAAATTAGAGAATTATATAACAGAACTAAGATATCAGTTGGTAATGTATGTCTTAATATCATAAATAGTCCTATAGAACGAGACATTCTACTAGCAATATAGTTGACATGAGAATTCCATTTCAAATTCGTATTAATTATTAAACCGTGAAAATTAAAATTATCAACCTTTTTCAATTTCAACACCTTTTATAGTTATTATTGGATAAATAATTGACTTTTGACTCTGATGGAAAAACATACATTTGGATTTTGAAATGTTAAGTGACAGTTTATTAAGTTCAAGCCACAAGAATAATTTATCTAATTCTTTATTGATTAAATTTACATGTTTTGCATCAATTTTACTGATGATAGTAGTATCATCAGCAAACAGGATAAAGTTAAAAAGTGTATATATTGCTGTCTATTAGAAAGATAAGATGCTAGAAGATCTTTAGAAATACCTGAAATACCTAGATATGAAAGTTTATCCAGTAATATATCATGATTTAATGTGTCAAAGGCTTTTGACATGTCCAAAAAGACTTCAACAGGGACCTTCCCTTCTTGCATCAAAAATGTAATTTTATCTATCAATTCCAAACCAGACACTGTGGTGTCATCTAAAACAACTTAAGACATGGTGAAGGGATTAAAGACATGAAATAAATCGGGCTTTAGGCCACCTTTGTGCACATATAGGGTAAATTGGGCCAGGAGAACCTCCTGAGGATGGTGAGATGATTGAGATGACACTGTCCTCCAGACACAGGATTCGAAATCCGAGCCCTGGCGGTCTGAGGCCGAGCACGCTGCCTCTCGGTCACGGAGGTTCCCCACAATACTGACTTTCAAACGTGGATGGGGAAGAAACATTTTTTGTTTCTTTTAAACCGCCGAGACCGGGAACCGAACCCCGAACTACGGCGTGAAAGGCAGCGGTGCTAACCACTACCCTATGGCCCCCGCCCTGGGATAACGCATTGTACATAATACTGTAGCTGTCAAATACAACATGCAGACTATTCCTGGCTGCGACTCGACTGTGACGGCAAGCCTAGAATGTCGTATACTATAAGGCACGACAGGTGAGGAGAACCGACATTGGGCGCAATTGTAACAGTGTAGAAACTTCCAAGCCCGGGGATCGAACCACCTACCTGCATGGCATCGTGATGCCTGAGCGCTACCAATCGAGCTGAAGAATCGACTCATTGGCCAGAGTAGTAATCACTCCAGTCCGTCATACACACACCCGGCTACATGTCCCCATATCATTTGATGATGAGCACCAGTTTGGTCCCATGCAGGCAACGAGCTGTCCCATCATAACGTATTAATTTTTATTTCACTTCTACACCTTTTAGATGAATTTCTGTGGAATAACAATTATTCTCATTGAACATATTGATGATTTGAAGATACCTTTCAACATTGTAAACGGAATTGTATGATGAAACAATGGACCATATAAGTTTGTGATACCTACAGTTTGAATTAGGGGGCCACCATTCAATATCCAGGGGGGGGGGGGGGCTGAAGTTTATGTCGCTGGGAAATTATTTATTTCAACCGGGCTCGGCGGCGCGCTGAAAATTTCACATTTTATTACATGTTTATATAGAACACTTCTTGAAGTAAATTATTTATCTCACGCAGAGTCCGTCCGAAATATTTATTTCAAAAAACTTCAGCCTCCCCCCCCCCCCCTGGAAATCGAATGGTGGCCCCCTTAGGGTTCCGATGCAAAGCCAAGAAGCCGGCTTCAATTCTCACAAGGACGATATCAAATAATCACAAAATCTGATATTTTACTATTCGTATTACCTATATTGACAATAACAAATAATTATAAAGCATTTTCAATGGATACTGTGCAGAAAAGTCAGACCCAAAATTAGGCCAATAGTGCCCTAACGTGTCTACGACGCTGGCCCAACATTAAAATGACATTGTCTCAATGGCTCGTGCTGCTTAAAGCCACTTTTGCGCTCATACGCCGTACAACCGTCTCTTATTGTGCGACGTCGATTCAACGATCATTATTCTATTAGCGTTGTTTTCTCTACTTATCCCGAGTGGCCTAATTATAGCGTTTTTATGGTGACGTAGATTGTAGTTTATCAGCATGGTAGGCCTACATATAACAAAAGCGTGCTCTGAAAACATTCCGTACATTTCCAGAAAATGATTAGCGTATTTATTTTCCGTGGAAATGCCAAGAATTCATCTGGATGTTGGCCTACTATTATTCAGCAGGAATTCAGTTCACCGTGTATGTGAATAGCTGAAGATATATGACCAACAGAATAAGATAACACGAGATGCTCTCCCCATGTTGTTCTAATGTTGGGTGAACGTCGTAGACGGTGAATGAACATTAGAACAACATGAGGTCAACCGGTCAACATATCATGTTCGCTGCAGAATCAACTAAATCCAGGGCTGACAATTGGTTTGATTAAAAATATGTTAATATTACCCCTTAACCTTTAAAGTGCTGAATTTTTTTTATGAAAATCATGGAAACCAAAGGGTTTTTTCAATTTGAAATTATCATAAATGTCTTAGTTAGATCTTTCCGATTCATTTGAATACCTATGTTATGGGACTACGGCCATAGAAATATTTTTACTCTTACAGTGCGGGGATCGACTTTAGTCGACAGAGTCTGACGTCTACAGACGTCAGATTCTGACGACTGAAGTCGATCCCCGCGCTGTAAGGGTTAAAGCGCTGAATTATTTATGTGTAAATCATGGAGACCAGAGGATTTTTTAATCAATTCGAAATCATTCTAAATGTCTTAGTTAGCTCTTTCTGATTCACTTGAATACCTATGTGATGGGTCTACGACCATTATAAATATTTTTACTCTTACAGTGCGGGGATCGACTTTAGTCGTCAGAATATGACGTCTAGAGACGTCAGATTCTGACGACTAAAGTCGATCCCCACGCAGTAAGGTTTAAACACTGAACAATAATTTTAATTTTTCAGCCAGTTGTATTGTGTCTCGCTAACGCGATCCACAACTTCATGTGGCTGAAAATCACTTGGATTTGTGTAATTTAAGTCACACTATAATATGTTATAGTTTCGCAGATTTAATAAATACATTTTAACTTCTAGAAACTGGCTGCACAAGTGTGAAGACAAACACTACTGTAGCTGACGTAATAGCCGTACAAGGTTTCAATCAATAGCTGTGAGAAAAATGTCAGCTTTTGAAGTTCCCTAATTAATATATATTATGTTTGCATACATGTATCTGATTATTAAGTCACAATAACTGAAAGACATAATAATTATATCAAGTGAATTTAGTGAATAATCATATAAAACAACAACTGTTGTTTTTGTCGTCATATGTTGATTTTGGGATCTCATATGAAATTTGCTAAGATGTCGATGGTGATAATTTAAATCCTTTGAAAGTGCGCATTGATTTGTTATACAATGTTGGAATATTAAAATATAATAAAACATAAGATCAGCATTGTTTGAACTGCTCGCATTTGCTAGGCTATCAGATAATTGTATTTTAAACATGATTGTGTGATTTCAGCTGAGTTCATGCTGCTACACAAAGACAAGCACGAGTTAGCTACGGCGTCGGACCCGGTGCTGGATAACTACTACGAGTTGTCCACGGTTAGCTCTAAACACGGCAGTAACCATGGCGGCTTCTTCAGGGAGGTGCTGGCAACGCTGGAAAAACTGGAATGGCGCCCGCTCAAAGTCAGTGTCTAAACATTACCCTTATAACGCTGATTTTTTTTTTTTGTAAACCATGTTTTTTTCATTTAAAATCCTCATCAAAGTTAGGTCTTTCCGCGGTATTCGAATACAATATGTTATGGGAATACGACCATTATAATTTTTTACAATCTTTCAGTGCGGGACCATCTTTAGACGTCAGATTCTGACGTCTAACGACGGTCTCCGCACTGAAAAGATTAAAGTGGTAATCATGTATTTTGCCGTTTTCACCCTTTATACATCATACCTGTCCTTCAAAGAACAGAATTTGAAAGGAAAATGAATTTGAATTTCTTAGATTGGCGTAATTATGTTTTGGTTCAAATTGTACATTATGTAAGTATTTTTTACCCACTTGAAGTTGTGGGTCGCGACAGCGACAAACAATTCGAATGGCTAAAATAGTAATTATATTACCTCGCGCTTAGGGGTTTAATTTTGTTTTCCCAATTTGATTGCTCACCGTGCTTTGCTTTCTTCAATTTGAGTAACTACGCTCTGCGAACCACACAAAACTGTCATAGGCCTGCCCAGAAAGGGCAGGACAAATGGGGTCATCGCTAATGCCAAAAGAAACCCATCAAGCACGAACGTTGACACAACGTTGTTTTATCATTGGTTCAGACAAATAATGAAACTATATTCGGTCAAGCGAGGTTTGCCTCAGACCGCCAGCGTTTTTTGAATTTCGCGATTATTCTATACTAGAAGACAGTATTATATGATACATGTCACCATCCCCAAAGGGGAGGGGGGGATGGTACACCCTGGCCCAGTTTAGCCCGTATTCTGTGAAACTCAATGACATCGACCTCCCGTGTTTTCACCGAGCTGGCTAACACAATGAAGTATGGGGGAGGGTTCTTATATAACTCTATTTTCACCGAGTGACGTCACTGTGTTTCACAGAATGAAGTATGGGGGAGGGGGTGTTATATAACCTTGTTTTCACCGAGTGACGTCACTGCGTTTCACAGAATATGCCTATAGACTGACACGAATTGAAGACAATAGACCAACATTAAAGCAATATTGAGTCCACGTGTTGTGTTTTAGGATGTTATCTATCGAGACTTACCAGCTTACAGGAAGCAGCAAATACGAATAGTTCACCTGATGTTGTTTTATTGTTGGGCGAACGTCGTAGACGGTTGACCAACATTGAACCAACATTGGGTCAACATCTCGTATGGATGGGGTGGAGAAGGGGGGGGGGGCACCGCAGCGAGAAACAATTGAAAGTCGTTTCATTGTTGTATGTGGCTCATCTTTCTAACGAAAAAATACCTCCGTTCAAGGTTTAACCCTTTAAGCCCTTACGATGCATTAAAGCATCATTTTACATCCTTGAAAGCAGACTTGATTTTCCTATAATCAGAGGTTTTGTAATACATATTTCCATGAAACTGGTTTACCAATATATGGCAATTTTCTTCACTTCTTCGCCCACATCAAATCATCTTCATTCACTACAAGTCGAGAATTGCGACAGCAATTCACGGCTTGTAGTGGATGAAGATGACAATGTAAACTCAGGCCTGAAAGGGTTAACAGACCCATTAATATCACATCCAATGTCGAACAGGGATAATAAAATATGCTCCATTATAAACATATTTTAAAGCAATTAGGTTGTGTTTTTTTTATAACATCTGCTGCGAGTACGAATAAAATGCATTTGTATCACGATTGTTAGAAATTATGTCATATAACAAATCATATGGACAGATGTTTTTTTAGCTTTTCCACGCAAAATTCTGGTATTAAGGTCATAATTATTGCCTGCAAAGGGAGCTTTTCCACGCAAAATTCTGGTATTAAGGTCATAATTATTGCCTGCAAAGGGATGATTATTTGTACACAACATCACCAGCGTTGGAATTAAAAGGTTAACATTAGACTAGCATTGAAGACGTCGGCCCAGCATTATCCCAACATTTGGTCAATGTTTGAAAATATTACTTGAGGTGCCGGCAGGTTTGTCACTTTACAACACTGTGTTCTTTTATCGAGCTGCTTACGCTTCGTCACGGCCATTTTCAGGAAGGCGTTTTATTACTTAATGGTTTTCCCGTGGGCACTAGCCGCGAGAATAAAATACACCAAGAGACGACGGCATTTATACACTGGCAAAAATGGTTTGACTTTTACATGTCTGGGTGTCTGATATTGCAATATTTCCGCCACTTCATGAGATTTTGCTCTAAAAATTGGGCTATATTCAGAATTGAAAACAAATCTCTTAATAGTTGCTTGAGATATGAAAGCCATAGATTAACCATATCATTATTATGTGGTTAATCTATGGGACAGCTATGTCGTGTTTAACCCTTTCAGTGCGGGGACTGTCTTTATACGTAGAATCTGACGTCTGTAGACGTCAGATTCGTCTTTATACTTCAGAATCTGACGTATGTAGACGTCAGATCATTGTCCCTGCACTGATAAAATTATAATATTTCTAATGGCCGTAGACCCACAGCATAGGTATTCCAATGAATCAGAAATAGCCGACTAAGACATTTTTGATGATTTGAAATTGAAAAAAACCTTTGATCTCCATCGTTTATATGCAAAATAATTCAGTGTTGTAATGGTTTAATAAATTATGTCGGCAGTTTAGGGCCCGGTTTCACCAATCAGTGAGTCTATGACTGACCAAGGAATATATTCCTCGGACTGACTTAACCCTTTAACCGCCAAATTATTCAATCTGAATTTTCACCTACTTGAAGTTGTGTCTCGCTAACGCGATCCACAACTTCAAGTGAGTGAAAATTATTCAGATTTGACAAAATGGAGGTCAACTGTTTTCAAATCTTGCTGATTGATGTCACATTTTATCTCTAACATGTTTAAAATGTGGTACTTAATGTGCTAATAAAAATGCAAACCCGAATATATGCGACGCCGGCGGTTAAAGGGTTAAGACTTATCTGAGCAGGCTGGTGAAACTGGCCCCTGGACACCACCACATTTATATACATCATTGTTATATTTTGTTATTCCTGGTTTTATGTAACCTGCCAGATGGTGAACATGGCCGAACATGAGCAGGGCTAGAACACGGTCAACAATGTCATGCCACTAGAACTCAGCTAACACGAGACATTCATCCAAGGCTGGTTTAATGTTGGGCTACCGTCTGCGACCCAACGTTGTGTAAATGGCGCTAATTGTACCAGCTCGACGGAAACTCGCATTTGTAAAGAGTATTATTCAGGAAAATTTCAGAGTGAGAGACACCTGGTGAATATCAGGGTTACGAAGATGTATTAAGTGACCTTAGAACGAGTGAATATTGCTTTACGTGCGTCGTTTTGCAATATCGCGATAGAAAAAAGCCGGAAGTCGGGACTATGCCCTACTTTTTTCGAATGACTTCAAGATTTCTTCAGAGTGCACGATATTACGACTTGAACAGTTTCTAGCCACAACCGGAACGCATGGAAACTGCGTTAACAACTCCAGCTCAAATGAATGGAAATATTTATTTTTGTAAAAAGCAGACATTCCTGTAAATGATTCACTTGATTAACGGAGCATTACCTATTTTATCACTTTTAGTCGGTTAGAATCTTGGTTAAAACACACTGGGCACACGACGTTGTTGCGACGTTGATTCAACGTCGCAACAACGTCGTGTGCCCAGTGGGAAGTGTAAATGGGCTCAGCAGAATAAGGATTTCTATTGTTTTGACCGCTCTTTTTTAAGCAGAACACGAGTTGTTTTATTGTCACAGGCTGCGTGCAGATCGCGAGACTGAAGACAACTATTTGATTCTAGCCCAGCAGCCACAAGACGTTGAATCAATGTTAGTTTAACGTTGGTCCACCCTCTACGACGTTGGACCAACGTTAAAACAACATTGATTCAACGTCTTGTGTCTGCCGGAAGGTATATGTGTGGAGAACCTCCTTAAAACTCTATGTAATAATTATTGTTTTCACTGCTGTTTGCTTGTCACAGGCACACCACGAGGCTGGCAGTAACCAGTATGAGGTGAACTTTGACTTTGATGAAGCCATGCTGATGGCCGACAGACATGCCTTTGTCAAGTACATGATCAAAGTTAGTATGAAAGAAAATAATATAATATCAGTATTCTACATCTAAGACAAAAATGTGTGGAACCCGTCTCCAACTTAGCAAATAAAAAACAAAACGAACTATTTCCTATGAATGTATATTAAATTTATGAATTTTATCTGCTGTATTGTGTTGTGCAATTTAATTTTACATAAATATATTATAGGGACCCATTGATGACAGATCATATTTGTGTATTGTCAGGATCAAGCATCGTTAGTTGTGTGTTTCCAAATTTTTATTTTATTTTTAACCCTTTCAGGCCTGAATTTACCATAGTCATCTTCATCCACTACAAGCCGGGAATTGCTGTCGCAATTCTCGACTTGTAGTGAATGAAGATGATTTGACGTGATTTAAAAAATAAAGAAAATTACCATGTATTGGTAAACCAGTCTCATGGAAATTTCTATTCTAAAACCCTTGGTTGTATGAAAATTAGGTCTGTTTTCAGGAATGTAAAATGATGCTTTAATGCATCGTGAGGACTTATAGGGGTTAAAGCAGCTGGTTGAGCATGTAAATCTGTATAAATTGTCATCGTGCATGACGATACGTCATACATTTTACGTTTGACGTACTAGTAAATAGAATATGATATTTTTAGAGGACAGCCGTACGTCGTTCATATAATACGCTTGTCTGATTGTGGGACCATATGTATCGAGAAACCTTGATAGAGAGTGGTCAATATATGTGTGAATATTAGTATTAAGATTAGCAGCAGCGACGACGTTGCTCCTTCAAAAACAATTCTAAAAAGTTTGTGTGAAAAATATTAGCGGGCTGTCGTTCAAGGTGTTATTAATTTAGGTGCAGGATATATGAGACAACATTTATTTTGTTTTATTTCAGGAATTGGCTCAAAAACATGGAATGAGGGCCAGTTTTATGCCTCAACCTTTTAACAAATCAGCTTTTGGTAAGTTGTCTCAATGAGAGAAGCCGCTGAACTTGTTTTTCACAAATGTTATATATTTGAATCATTAAGTTAGATGCTTCCTCTCCCGTCGCCGCTTCCCATCGTCAGCGAGAATGACATGTCGGTTTTTATTCCAATGTTCTGAAACTTGGACCACACGTTCGCCTGACGAGTTCGTAGATGGCATAGATCAGATACAATTTGCCGCCTCTCGCATAGCGCTCCCTATAGATCATAACTGATATGAAAAGAACTATTTGTGCTACACATAACATTTTATTTTAGTTCTATTTGCAATATTCAGGCCAATAATTCTGGTTCGAAACCATCGACTGGAATGAGATCAAAACAACAACCTTTTGTGGTACAGATGGCAGTTAGTTATATTTGAAATGTTCAGAGTATTAACCCTTTCAGTGCGGGGGTCGACTTTGGACGTCAGATTCTGACGTCTAAAGTCCGAGCCCCGCGCTGTAAGAGTAAAAATAGTTATAATGGATGTAGGCCCTTAACATAGATATTCAAATGAAGCGGAAAGAGCTAACTAAGATATTTATGTTGAAAAAAAATTGGTCTCCGAGGTTTATACATAAATATGTCTGCGTTGTAAGGGCTATGTCTAGTGTAAAACTGAAATGAGATTAAAACAACTATTTGTGCAACAGTATTCGTCGGATTAGAAATTGTTAACGAAATGACGTCTGATGTGAATCTAGAATAATGTGTTGAGTTTTTGCGCACATGTGCGTCACAAGCGTGCAATTAGAATTAATGGAAATCTAATTAGAGCGTTTGATCTTGTAACAGGAAACGGAATGCACCTGAACATTTCCCTGTGGGACGTGGATGGGAAGGTGAACTTATTTCCTGGTGACGGGGACATGGGGCTTTCAGATACTGCCCGGCATTTCCTGGCGGGAGTGATGTATCATGCCCGGTCCACGTCCGCCATCCTGTGTCCATCTACCAACAGCTATAAGAGGTACGTGGTCAGCTATCCCAGCTAACACGAGACATTGAGACAGTGCTGATTTTATGTTGGGCCAGCGTCGTAGACGGTGGACCAACATTAAACCAGCTCTGTCTCAATGTCTCGTGTTGGCGGGGATACTACAAAGCAAAGGCAAATAGCAGTAGTTGCATACCTTAAGAGTAACCAGTTACTGCTTTTTATCCTCCGCCCGTAGAGGAAGGGGGATTTTAGTCACGCCAAGATTCCTTCTAGCGTCACGCTTTTTTGAGGGTGCAAAAACTAGTGGTTATTTTTTTATTTTATTTTCAACATCACATTCATATCAACACGGGAATGTGCAAGTGATTTTTTAAAGATTCTATCAAAATTCTAAATGGCCGCCAGAGGTCAACACCAAAATTTTTGTGGGCGCGAAATCAGAAATTATTCAAATTTTACTATCGCATTCCTACGATATGGAGATGTGTAGGTTTTACTGAAATTCAAAATAGCCGCCACTGACCAACTTCATAATTTTTGTTGACGCAAAAACTTAAAAGTCAGAAATTATTAAAATAAATTGCACAATCACATTACCCACGATATGGAGATGTGCATGTAATTTTAAGGTTTTACTGAAATTCAAAATGGCCGCCATGGATGAACTTCATATTTTTTTGTGGGAGCAAAATCTCAAATATCTCAAGTTAGAAATAATTCAAATTTTGAAATCACATCACCCACCATATGGAAATGTGCAGGTGATTTTATTGAAATTTAAAATGGCCACCACAAGTCGACTTTCAAATATCTGTGACCGCAAAAACTCTAATTTATGGCGGGGGATGATGTAGGACTTCAGGCCTTTTGTTATCTTTGTATGGCAGTATTTTTTGCCCACCAACCAACATTAGGCCAACAGCAGTAGACCTGATTAAGCTATTCTGTGCTGCAAAAATAGTAACAGCTTACTTGAAAATTACAGTAAAATGATAAATTTTAGCAGTCCTGTGTCCATCAACCAACAACTACAAGAAGTAGGTAATTAGCTAGTGCAAAGGCAAACGGTAGTAATCGGACCAACGTTAAACATTAGTCCCATTAAGCCTTACAGTGCGGGGATCGATTTAGTCGGCAGAATCTGACGTCTGTAGACGTCAGATTCTGACGACTAAAGTCGATCCCCGCACTGCAAGAGTAAACATATTCCTAATGACCGCAGACCCATAACATAGGTATTCAAATAAATCAGAAAGAGCTGACTAAGACATTTCTAATGATTTCAAATTGAATAAAACCCTTTGGTCCCCATGGTTTATACAAAAATATTTCAGCGCTATAAAGGTTAAGCATCCCATTTCTCTCTTTACTGAAACTAGAGGCTCATTTAACCCTCTACCCGCTAAGGTATCTTATTTAAACTCTCATCCACTTTAAGTTGTGGTTCGCACTAGCGGATGGAAATTACTCATATTTGTTTAATTTGTGACCAAATATTTGCAAATGTTGATGTCTAAATACTTGTTTCATTCCCAATAACAGTGATTTGATCAGCTAATTGAAATGCATTAAAACGACTATTGTCGTA
>OZ024918.1:49932669-50102669 GCA_964017125.1 Flabesymbios commensalis | reverse complement strand
CACTCACTCACTCATTTATTTATTTATTTATTTATTTATTTATTTATTTATTTATTTTTTTATTTATTTATTTATTTATTTATTTATTTATTTATTTATTTATTTATTTATTTATTCATTCATTCATTCATTCATTCATTTATTTATTTATTTATTTATTTATTTATTTTTTATTTTTTATTTTTTGATTTATATATTTATTTATTTATTTATTTATTTATTTATTTATTTATTTATTTATTTATTTATTTATTTATTTATTTATTTATTTATTTATTTATTTATTTATTTATTTATTTATTTATTTATTTATTTATTTATTTATTTATTTATTTATTTATTTATTTATTTATTTATTTATTTATTTATTTATTTATTTATTTATTCATTCATTCATTCATTCATTCATTCATTCATTCATTCATCTGTATTTTACCCTTAGGTTGGAATGTCGTCATCCTGACTCAGCGGTCAACCCCTACCTGCTGCAAGCGACCATCATAGCTTCAGGTCTGGACGGAATAGACAAGAAAATGGGTGAGCTGATCTAGATGTAGCTCTACATGTAAAAACAACATCATATTTTATATAAGGTTCATCATATTTTATATAAGGTTATATGAATCTCTGGTTCACACTAGTGGTTGTTATCAAATATACCAAAAAGGGTTATCAAATAAGAAATTTGCACTTGAATTAAAAAACAAACAAATTTAGACTACTCGATGTTCCACTTGAATTCATGCGTCGCTACTGCGACCAACAAATTCAGTGTAAACAAATATGTATGGAGGTTTTTAACATGTTTAAGGCACATCCAATATGTAACATACAGTATTTAATTAGAGCGCACCAAATTCATTTCATACGCACTATTTAATTATTTAATCAACATATTATCATTAAAATGATTATTTGGTTTACATGAACTTATTATTAGAGGTAATTATACTCTTATTATATTATAATAATATTAAACATTGGCACAATCCATCAATGTGATGAAAATGAAAGTTGTTGATTGGTAGGAGGGGTGAGTATTAAAATTGAGCCTAACCCTTTAACCGCCAAATTATTCAATGTTATTCAATTTTCAATTTTCAAGTTGTGTCTCACTGACGCGATCCACAACTTTAAGGGCGGGGGCCCTAGGGTAGTGGTTACCACCGCTGCCTTTCACGCCAGAGTTCGGGGCTCGGTTCCCGGTCTCGGCGGTTTGCAAGAAACAAATAATGTTTCTTCCCCGTCCACGTGTGAAAGTCTGTATTGTGAGGAGCCTCCGTGACCGAGAGGTAGCGTGCTCGGCCTCAGACCTCCAGGGCTCGAATTTCGAATCCTGTGTCTGGAGGACAGTGTCATCTCAATCATCTCACCCTCCTCAGGAGTTTCACCTGGCCCAGTTTAGCCTATATGTGCACAAAAGTGGCCTAAAGCCCGATTTATTTCATTTTCCTCAACTTTAAGTGAGTGAAAATTATTCAGATTTGGCAAAATGGAAGTCAACTGTTTTCAAATCTTGCTGATTGATGTCACATTTTATCCTAAATATGTTTAAAGGGTGGTATTTAATGTGCTAATAAAAAATGAAAAACCCGAATATATGCGGCACTGGCGGTTAACGGGTTAACGTAGGTAGATCGTCATGATTCGCTGGACAAACATTTTTTGGCGCACAATGCAATGGTACGCACGCATGTATGGTTTAACGTCGACAGGATACATATGTAAATATTATGGTTCAGTGCAGCATGACGATCCAGCTGTTTTAACATTGAGCAATTTTTTGGCGAAATCTCGTGTTGGATATTATCGGGAATGTGGGAAATGTTAAAAAAATGCAAATGTTTGGTCTCAAGTTAATCAAATATGAGTAATTTACACCCACTTAAAGTTGTGGGTCGCGGTAGCGGGACACAACTTCAAGTGGGTGACATTTTTAATTATTTAATTTAGCGGTTTGATTATTTAATTTATGAATGTTTGTTTTTCAGAGCCTGATCCGTCCATGCGTATGACAGACGACATGATGGATAAACTGGTGCCAAAGGAGCTCAAGCAGCTGCCGTCCAACCTGAGCGAGGCGGTGGACCTCTTAGATGGAAACCAGGTGATGCGTGATTACCTGGGACAAAAACTGGTAGACGCCTTCATAACCAAGAAGAGAGAGGAGTGGAAGGAATTCAACAAAGAAGTCACTCCTGGTGAAATGAGCGGAGCGGACTCATATTGAGATGGAATCATTCTGTGTGGTCGCGGAGTAGGGGGGGGGGGTTCACTGTTATCCGAATTAACATGTAGGCCTACGTTTACAGCCCTTTATAAATGGTCGCTCGTTTATAAACGACCGTGCGCTTATAAAAACTCGCAATGCACTTCCGGCGAGTGTTTATAAGCACATTGGCGTTTACAAACGGGCTGAGTAGAGGAAATATAAGGAAACAAGAGAAATATTGATTTAAGGATTTGCTAAGCATTATCTTGATTTTGCGGTTCAATAGCGTGATGCTTACACTATTCTCAATTCCTATTTTAATCCAAATTTTAATGAATTAACGTGGATCTAATGATAAGGAGCGTTAGTGATGTAAAGGCAAACAGAAGTGACGGTAACTGTATACTTGTCAAGTGAGCAGTTGCTGCTGTTTGCCTTCACAGTGCGGGATGTGTTTTTCTTCAGATATGCTACAGACATGTATCCGATTTTAAAGTGTTGGAAACAGTATTGCCAACTCTTTCTGTAGGCCAATCCATTGTACTTTGCGACAACAATCTGCTAAAATATATTATGTAGTCACTCGAGGATTGAAACTGTTATCATTCAGTCTGAATTCGTCCGTGTCCGTGTAGGAATTTGATGCTGCAGGTAAATCTGCTTTCAACGTCTTTCAAAACGAAAAGGACGTTCGTGGGCCAAAATTGACTAATTTACCAGCTTTGGTGAAGACAATGCCATGGCTGCATTAACGACTTCGATGCCCAACTTAAACCGCCAAGAATCTACACAATCAAGCACGCTGTATAAATAATATCATGTGTATATCAGATAAAAAATCAATATCACGACACCATATATATACTGTGACGCATACACAAACAGCAATAGTTACACCGGTGAAATCAATAGTTACACCAGTTTAAGCAATAGTTACACAAGTGAAAGCAATAGTTGCACCAGTAAAAGTGATAGCTACACCGGTGAAAGCAATAGTTACACAAATAAAAGCAATAGTTGCACCAGTGATAGCATTAGTTGCACCAGTGAAAGTAATAGCTACACCGGTGAAATCAATAGTCACACCAGTGATAGAAATAGTTACACCAGTGAAAGCAATAGTTACACCAGTGATAGAAATAGTTACACCAGTAAAATCAATAGTTACACCAGTGAAAGCAATAGTTGCACCAGTGAAAGTAATAGCTACACCGGTGAAAGCAATAGTTACACAAATGAAAGAAATAGTTACACCAGTGAAAGCAATAGTTACACCAATGAGAGAAATAGTTACGCCAGTGAAGGAAACAGTTTCACCAATGAAAGCAATAGTTACACCAGTGAAAGGAATAATTACACCAGTGATAGAAATAGTTACACCAGTGAAAGCAATAGTTACACCAGTGATATCAATAGTTACTCCAGTGAAAGCAATAGTTACACCAATGAAAGCAATAGTTACACCAGTGAAGGCAATATAAACACCAGTGAAAGCAATAGTTACACTAGTGAAAGCAATAGTTACACCATTGAAAGCAATAGTTACACTAGTGAAAGCAATAGTTTCACCAGTGATAGCAATAGTTACACCAGTGATAACAATAGTTACACCAGTGAAAGCAATAGTTACACCAGTGATAACAATAGTTACACCAGTGATAACAATAGCTACATAAATGAAAGAAATAGTTACACCAGTGAAAGAGATAGTTACACCAAAGAAAGCAATACTTACATCAGTGATAGCAATAGTTACACCAATGAAAACAACTATGTGACCAATGAAAGCAATAGTTACACCAGTGAGGGCAATATAAACACCAGTGAAAGCAATAGTTACACCAATGAAAGCAATAGTTACACCAGTGAAGGATATAGTTACACCAATGAAAGCAATAATTACACCAGTGATAGCAATAGTTGCATTAGTGATAGCAATAGTTACACCAGTGAAGGAAATATAAACATCAGTGAAAGCTATAGTTACACCAGTGGAAGCAATAGTTACACCAATGAAAACAATAGTTACACCAGTGATAGCAATAGTTACACCAGTGAAAGCAATAGTTACACCAGTGATATCAATAGTTACACCAATGATAACAATAGTTACACCAGTGAAAGCAATAGTCACACCAGTGAAAGCAATAGTTACACCAGTGAAAGCAATAGTTACACCAGTGATATCAATAGTTACACCAATGATAACAATAGTTACACCAGTGAAAGCAATAGTCACACCAGTGATAACAATAGTTACACCAGTGAAAGCAATAGTTACACCAGTGATATCAATAGTTACACCAATGAGAACAATAGTTACACCAGTGAAAGCAATAGTCACACCAGTGATAACAATAGTTACACCAGTGAAAGCAATAGTTACACCAGTGAAAGCAATAGTTACACCAGTGATATCAATAGTTACACCAGTGAAAGCAATAGTTACACCAGTGAAAGCAATAGTTACACCAGTGATATCAATAGTTACACCAATGATAACAATAGTTGCACCAGTGATAGCAATAGTTACACCAGTGAAGGAAATATAAACATCAGTGAAAGCTATAGTTACACCAGTGAAATCAATAGTTACACCAATGAGAACAATAGTTACACCAGTGAAAGCAATAGTCACACCAGTGATAACAATAGTCACACCAGTGATAACAATAGTTACACCAGTGAAAGCAATAGTTACACCAGTGATATCAATAGTTACACCAATGATAACAATAGTTACACCAGTGAAAGCAATAGTTACACCAGTGATATCAATAGTTACACCAATGATAACAATAGTTACACCAGTGAAAGCAATAGTCACACCAGTGATAACAATAGTTACACCAGTGAAAGCAATAGTTACACCAGTGATATCAATAGTTACACCAATGATAACAATAGTTACACCAGTGATAGCAATAGTTACACCAGTGATAACAATAGTTACACCAATGATATCAATAGTTACACCAGTGAAAGCAATAGCTGGAAAATTATTGATCTTATACCGGTGCATGCGTTAGATTTGATACGTAAATATATTTTTACCAGAAAACATGAAAAGAGAAACCGATGTTTGGTTCAATGTTTGTCCACCATCTGCGGCGATAGCCCAACACTAATCCAACATTGTGTTATCGTTTCTTGTTTGCTGGGATGGGGGGGGGGGGGGGGCTGAATCACGCAAGAGCAAACCTCAGTAGGCTAATAGCTCACTGACTTTTTAAGTAAGCGATCCAGAATAAAAACAATGATATTCAGCTCCCAAGTCACGTTGATATTTTTAAAATTATCATAAATAAGGTATTGCTATTACGTACTTTACATAGGCGTGTTGTGTTGGACCAAACCATCTGAATTTGGTCTAATACTGGACCAAAGTGACAAGTAGGCTTATGTGGCGCCCGACATACACCAGTCTGCAGAAAGTTTTACACTACTAGAAACATTGTTTACGCCATTACAATAATAATTAGACTGATTTTAGCTGATCTGACGATAGTGTTTTTGTTCTCATTTTTAGCAAACCAGCCATAAGAGGGGCATCTGTTCAGAATAATTGTTTGTGTTTCGTATTTAATACAGACAGGATGCAATGCGAATCAGTTTTACCCATCGTACGTTGTGTTTCACTGTTATAAAGTTATAAATAGAAGTGTTCTAAATCTGGGTGTGATTATAGAAAATTCAAAATGTTGACCCAGTGTTGGTTTGATGTTGGTCCACTATCTTCGACGCTGACCCAACATTAAACCACCAATGTTTTCTAGATTAGAAGTGTTCGCATCTAGTTCTTAGAATTGTTATGATAATTGTCACTGTATATTTTTCCACAGCTCCATTGTTGATATTCTTCACAAGGTCTACGTACGATACTTGAACTCTTGACTTGTAATTATCTTTCTTCCATCGCTACAATTTCAATGATTAAAGACAATTTCATGTGATTATTAGTTAAACTCAAAACTGATTGCAACACTGCCGCGCAAACACCAGTAACTGCTTACATTTCAAGTGATCAGTTACTGCTGTTTTTATTTGCACGGGAGAATAGTGTGTGAGATGTGTATTATATGTGTTGTATTGACATGTGTTATATTTGGTACGCTCGCTGGTCGAATATTTTCACGACCGGCTGTGCTATTTTGTTGAAAATGTGAAAATGTTATGTGATTATAAATTTACAAATAAAAGATACCACTTGAGATGTGTGTGATGGACGAACAAATGACATATTAAGAATTTTGTGTCGTTTAAAATAGTTAAATTAAGTGGTAATAAAAAAATTAAAAACGATTTTAAAATCACTTTGGAAAACACCATAACGTCATAAATCAACGTGATTTGTAAATTACATACCAATATATCAGTATGTTAATGGTATATTTCAAAAAGATTGCATATTATACTGTAAGAAAAATGGTCAAAATTAATGTGAAGTGTTTTAAACACTAATATTAAACCCTTTTAAAGAACGTCCTCTTTTCCCACTTGAAGCTGTGTCTATATGCTGGCGAGCCACCACAGCTTCAAGTGGCTAGAATTACCTAAATGTGCATAATATGAACCAAAGAATATGTCAATCTAGCAAATTAAATGCCAATTTATTCTTTTAATTCTCTTGTTTGAATGGTTGAATGTAGAATAAAATGTAATTAAAATGAATCGACTGCAAACACATGACACTTGTCATGACAGCTCTTTTTTTTTATTCTTTATCTGTTCAACTCGCTTAGCATTTTATTGCTTTATTTGATGGATAGTTTAATATAAACGTAGGAAAAGGGCATTCCAAAGACATATGTTTGTCATTTTTTAGATCAAATATAAAAATAGTCAATGTTTTTTTTTTATATAATTCGCCAAGATTTTAGCTTGATCGTTGCCTCTGTGAAAACGTTATCCCCAGGAAATTACTTGTTTACTTTTGTAATAGAGCAATAATGTGTCTTTTTGCTAATTTTTTTATCTCGGGTCGTACTAGAGCGGAGATTATATCCATTTAATGTCGGTTTAGGTTTGTGACCTATACCAGGGTCATAATGTCTACACCCAATGCTGGTTTAATGTTGGTCAACCGTCTGCGATTCTGGTCCAACATTTAACCAGCATTGTTACTTCGGTCAATACAGATTCATGCAACCAAACAGCAACTTGGAAAACACCCGTTTACATGACACATTGATGTAACTTTTATGTTGACATCTGCTATTTTTTTTCTATAGGTCGGCAACCCATCAATAAGTAATAAATGTTTTTTTAATATATATTGTCATTGCATCGTTCCTAAAACGTTTTTGCTCATATATGGTATATGTGACGTTGACAAACGTTATATTTTGTTAATAAAGGCTATTGACTTTTAATGATTGTCGTTTTGCTTATAACAAGTCTTAATAATCATTTAATATCAATGAATAAGTGGATGTTAACGAATGGGGGTTAGGCCACTTTTGTGCACAAACATGATACAATTGGCTAGGAGGATCTCCTGAGGATGGTGAGTTGAATAAGATGACACTTCCCTCCAGACACGGAATTTGAGCCTTGGCGGTCTGAGACCAAGAACAATACATCTAGATCACTAAGGCTTCCCACAATACTACATCTTTACGAGTTGACTTCAAACCCTGGGGGTTCAGACGTGACAGCCCGCAGCGTTAACCAACAGCAGGACCCCTGGCAATATAAAATACTATGCCGTTCAAAGCCAAAAACAGTAACTGCAACTGCCCACTTTTCAAGTAAGCAGTTACTGCCTTTATCGATGTTCACTGTTATTCACCAGCAGTGCTTTCTGGGTATAAACATAGCCTGCTGTTGGTGCACAGATTACAACTTTAATCAACGTTTAAATTAATTTTAAAGTAAATAAGCCAAGAGAAACTTATTTTGTATAGATTGTTACTGTTTATTGCATGTAAAAATATAATTGCATAGAAGTAAAACTTGTCCTTGTTATTCTAAAATAAAACACTCATTGCTGCGTATTGAAGATGCTGCACAAATTTGGGACGCATCGCAATAATTATACTTGTAGAGCATCAGCTTTAGCTATAACAAAGCTGTTTGATATTTCACAATGCAGAGAGATCATAAGGGTATTGTTACATTATTGGAACTCATTCCAATAATGTTTTAATATGGTTCACAAAACAGATTCTGGGCACTGTTTTTTTGTGTCCATATAATGTGTGTCACTAATGACTATCACTCACATCTTCTCAAATACGGCAAAACGCATAGGTTCAGTTTTCTGTCATTCCATAGCCTACAGTAGGCACACGAAACATTTTTTTTCTGAATAAACATAACAGTGATGTTCCCAGCCTTAAAACGTGATGCTCATTCATCATCCAAGGATGAGTCATCAACCCAATGACACTAAATATAAAATATGTTGCCATTATGCAGAGACGTTCATTAATATTTTGAACTAGACAATCAAAATAAAGCACTTGGCGTCATGACGCACATTCATCATTCGAGGATGAGTCATCCTTTTCAGGGGGAGGGGGACCCCCTGCGGACCCAAGGGGATGGGGCGTACCAGTCTGTTACACACACCAAGGGGAGGGGGAGCGAAGCGGAGGGGGGACCGTGATGAGTCACCCTTTCCAAGAAGAGTGGGGGGACCGTGATAAGTCACCCTTTCCAAAGAGGGGTGGGGGGACCGTGATAAACCACCCTTTCCAAAGAGGGGGGCCTAGGGAGGAGGGGGGCTCCACCAATCACATCTAAGAGGAGGGGGTGGGGGGAAGATTATGTTAATGTGTACGCCAAGTGGGTACACTTCTACTGGGGGGCCTAGACTAGAATTTGAACTGAAAAAACTACCATCAGAAAGTGATGACAATGAAGTGCCCTCACTCGTAAGTGGACAACGAGATAAAAGAGTGTCATGTATTTAGACAGAAGGTGTCGAAAATCCCTGTTGATGGGTTTGGAATGCCACAATTAAACAACACCAGCTCAGACTACTAGCACCCATGGTATTGTACATTTGTTTTGACATCCCTTGACAGTCAATGTGACACCATGTCTGGCAATGGTCACAACATATGCCCCTGTCCGTCCACTCCACTTACCATTTTGGCTTGGAAGATATGGTATTTCTCCAATCTGTTTGTTGTTCTTGTGTAATTTTATCGAATAAAACAGAGACAGGAATATGTGTGTAAATTTTTGTTTTAATATTTAAGTCTTCTGACAGTGATCTTATTTTTTTATAATCCAACCTCCGTTGTTATGTATTAGATTTTTTTAAGGTTTAAATGGCAGACTTGATTGTTCCATTTTAATAATGCGGCTCCATAATTTAACATTTTTTATTATGTGTCCACATGAAGGTGATGCCCATCCCATGTCCCCTTGCATGCCACAAATTGGTGTTTTTGGTCCCAAGCCTAAAAAGAAACGTATCGCCCTATTTTGTAATTTATCTGACGGTTCAAATTTTCTAATTCCCCAAATTCCTGCAAAATAATCAGACATAGGTACCACCATGGAATTATATAATTGTGTGTAGGTTCTATATCCAACATTTTTCATTGATTGGAACCTGAAAATACATGATACTAATGATCTACCTTCTCTACTGCTTAAATAGTTGATACTTATTTCGAAGTCCATGTTCTCGTTAAAAATAAAACCGAGGTACTTATATTCAGAATCTATGTCCAGTTTATTCCACCCTTCTTTAAAATAAAATGTTGTTTTATTTACAAGATATTTTCTAAAATGAACAACTTTTGATTTACCGACATTAATACAAATGTATTGACACCAAGAACTTACGCAGTTACGCAATTCCTGCAATTTTGCTTCATTTTCAGCTATCAGAGCTAAATCATCCACGTATAAAAGATGAGATAGTATTATATCCGGACCGACATGTACACCCACATTATTTTTTTTCAACTCGTTCGACAAATCTTTAATAAAAATATTTTAAAAAATCGGTGATAAATTATCCCCCTGACGGACTCCCGATATAGTGTTAAAAGAGCTGAATAATATTATATTATCAGGTTTCACACACGAGGGTGTTTGACAATATAAGGATTTTATAGCTGATTAAAATTTTCCATCAACACCATTCATAATAAGTTTATAAAGCAATAAGTCACGATTTATCCAGTCAAATGCTTTTTGAAAATGAGTGAAGGAGATGTAGGTTGATTTTCGCTGATCAATTAGGTCTTGTATTAGTTTAGTGAGGACGAATGCATGGTCTTCGCGTGATCTTCCTTTTCTAAATGTGTTCTGTTCTTCACATAGAACCCTGCATGTTTCTAAGTATTCGGATAGGCGTGAATTTAAAATTGTAAACTTCAGATACAGTGGATAACAAGCTTATACCTCTGTACTACCATTATACTATTAAACTAGAGACTGTAGTTTAATGGTATAAAAAATATCTTTATCTCTACCTTTAGGTATCGGCGTCATTACGGCCTGTCTCCATATGGATATTTCGACACCTTGTTTAAAATAGTTAGCTACAATGGCCCAAAGTAGGGGTGAAAATTCAGATTATTTTAAAACATAGTTTGGTATACCATTGATCCCGCATGCTTTGTTATTTGTTAATCCCTTTATTGCTTATTCGACTTCATGAAAACCTATTTTTTCGTTTAGGAAATATGAACTATCATTTGAGTGTTGTATTTCAAATTCAATACGGGATACATGTTTTTTGCATCAATCCCTAAATTCAACATCGATATACTATTAATTTCAGATACATTATCATACAGGAAACAATATATTTCAAATTTACCACTAGAATAAATTCAAGTTAATGTCAAATATTTAATGTTGTGTGTAGTTCGAAAATATAACAGACACTGTAATTTAAGCTACATACATTTATTAGAAATATTCATATAATTATATCACATAGCATTGTGTTACAGTGTCTCACTAGAATTATCACACTTTGGATATGCTCAACCGTTTTATTTAAAAACTATTTGCAGTTATAATTTATTATCAAAACGCATTGTTTCCGATACATTCACCATGTTGCTCTTACAGTATATTATCTAAGTATGGCATAGCCAAACAAACACGATACATCAATCCAATATCGGTTTAATGCTGGGCCAGCGTCGCATTTAATTTGGGCATTTTGGGGCATACACTGTGACACATATTTTTTTTGCACAGACTAAAAATAGATGCACCTATCTGATGCCTTTCCGAAGGACACCCATCCAGCATAGCTATACTTTTGCTATAAACTACACAGATATAGCGGACATAACTTTTTAAAATGGAAATACACCAGTGGTATGCAAACAAAGTTGACAATATATTGATCTTTAAACACTAGAATACCCAAGTACATGTACAGGTGTAGAAGTAAATTCGCACAGAGTGTGATATCCTAAAATAGTACAATTATTTACTTTATAAAGTACAATAATATTATTAGTTAATAACAGGGTAATTAGTGATATAAATATTACAAAAATATAATAACAATGAAAATATATTAAGAAAAACAGATAATAATTATAAAAAGAGCATGTTGTTGTCAGAGACACAGGAACCTATTTACGTCCCCTCGTGATCATAATGTATCAATTCACAGTTCACATTTAGCACAGTCGACCAAAGTTTACAAATTAATAAACGCATTATGTGAACATTACGGTTTATATTGTATCTCACGCACCCATCACAAAACGATAGAATGACTTAGTAAGGTCATCAGAAGACATATTTTATATTAAATTATGTCTAATAAAAATTAACAAGAAAATAAAATTATAAGTATATATAGGATTTTTTTTGTTTTCTTTGCTAGAAACGTTGGCCTTAATTTTCACAAGTCGCACTCAAACAAATTTGTTTTCCAAATGTTTTACGAAATATTTATATTTACTAAAAAACTGCTCCTATCTCTTTACTAGCTGATTTGCATTATGTATCAACAGACCTATCATGTTATAAACATAATATGGAATTAACCTTACATTAAGTTTATGTAACTAAAAACTCTCGGTATGTTTTAAATGTAAAATCAGTAGGACGTTTTTCTTACAGCTTAGCTCCATATTTTATAAATACAACTAGATCGCATGCATACAATAGAAAACACACTTTGGTAGGCTAATATCACCACCAACAAATCAACATATTAGTAGTTTGTTTTAAAATATTTCCGAATCAATGCATGATTTCTGTTATTACACGATCAACTCATCCTAACTGTCATACACTGCTTCGCAAACAATAGACTGTGTGAGACCAATATATCTGATAGTCTCACTGAGAACAAAATGTCACACATAACACCCACATCATGCATAGAGGTTAATGTAGATAAGTAATGTATACAAGTAAAGCTACGTAGCTGTATACATGCTCTCAGAAGTTGTGAAATAATAATATTCATTAAACTTACAATACACCCCCCCCCATCACCATATACTTAACCATCGACGTATAACCTAACTTTCAAAGGATTCTATTCTGGGAGTTATCACATAGTTTTATGTAAACAACAAGGAATTCTATGAATGTACATGACTAATTCACATATGGCAACAGTAGCAAAAGCATGGTCATGAACAACATTACACTATTCGCCAGGACAATACCCAAAGTTCCACCAATACCTTCCACCTCATCACCATTATCTTTTCCTTTAAAAGGATCAGTTGTGTTGACTAGTTTTTCAGCTAATGCTTTTTTCTCCCCTTTGATTGTAGTTAATTTAACATTTGGCTCTGTTACGTGTTCTGTCTCAATTACCCCTGGTTTATCTGGTTTTTGATTGACTACTCTTTTATTTGTCTTGTTCATGCTGCTGGTGTCATCACGCTGAGATGGGATACTTTCTTCATTTGTTTCGTCTGGACCTCCCTTCTTTATGTGTTTCTTATCCATCTTTTTCCCACTAGTAACATTTCGAATCGTAGCGGATCCTTCCGTGGGTACAGTAGACGTTGCTTGTGGTGTCGAAGGTTTAGTTTCAGCAAACGGACAAGGCGACAGTTCACTGACTTTCTTCCAGGGAGTTTTATCAGTTTCAGGTTTGACTTGAACCAGCAGACATTTATGCTCTTTAAGTTTCTGACTGATTTTTTTCCCGTTGACATGCTAGCAAAGGCGGCCGTGATGTCTTTCCTCATTTCTATAAAAAATATATGTTTACAATAATAAGCATTGAACTATCGTTTGATACAAGTGCTGCAGTGAAAGTAAATAGAAAACATGTTGTTGCTGACTGTCATGCATTCATAACATGGAATTTAATTTGATGTGTATTATTTTTTTGTGCCATGCATGTTTTCCTGGATCTTATTCCTACATGTCTGCAAATTGCAACAGAAAATATAAGATACTGTCAATGATAATGTCAATGTCTTTGTCTGTGTTAACCCTCAGACAACAAGAACAACAACAAGAACAACAACAACACCAACAACAGAAACAGCAACAACAGCAACAGCAGCAGCAGCAACAACAACAACAACAACAACAACAGCAACAACAACAGCAGCAACAACAACAACAGCAACAACAACAACAGCAACACCAGCAACAACAACAACAACAACAATAACAGCAACACCAACAACAACAACCACACCACCAACAACAACAACACCAACACCACCACCACCACCACCAACAACAACAACAACAACAACAACAACAACAACAGCAGCAACACCACCAACACCAACAACAACACCACCACCACCACCACCAACAACAACAACAACAACACCAACAACAGCAACAACAACAACAATACCACCACCACCATCAACAACAACAACAACAATAGCAACAACAACAACAACAACAACAATAACAACAACAACACCACCAATAACAACAACAACACCACCAACAACAACAACAACAGCAACAACAACAACAACAACAACAGCAACACCAACAACACCAATATCAACACCACCACCAACAACAACAACAACAACAACAACAACAGCAACAACAACAGCAACAACGATAACAGCAACACCAACAACAACACCAACAACAACACCAACACCACCACCAACAACAGCAACAACAATAGCAACAACAACAGCAGCAACACCAACAACAACACCAACAACAACAATACCATCAACAACAACAACAGCAACACCGACAACAACACCAACAACAAAACAACAGCAACAACAACAACAACAACATGCCTTCCTGGCTCAAATTCATACATGTCTGCATATTGCACATATGATATAAAATATTGTCAATAATATGTCAATGTCTTTGTCTGTGTCTCAGACAACAACAACAGCAACAACAACAACAACAACACCAAAAACAACACCACCACTAACAACAACAACAACAACAACAACAACAACATGCTCTCCTGGCTCATATTCATATATGTCTGCATATTGCACAGGTGATATAAAATATTGTCAATATTATGTCAATGTCCTTGTCTGTGTTAACCCTTAGACAACAACAACAACACTAACAACAACAACACTAACACTCACAACACTAACAACAACAACAACAACAACAACAACAACAACAACAACAACAACAACAACAACAACAACAACAACAACAACAACATGCTTTCCTGGCTCATATTCATACATGTCTGCATATTGCACAGGTGATATAAAATATTGTCAATAATATGTCAATGTCCTTGTCTGTGTTAACCCTTAGACAACGACGACGATGACGACGACGACGACTGCGGCGGCGGCGGCGACGACGACGACGACGACAACAACAACAACAACAGCGACGACCACGACGACGACAACAACAACAATAACAACAACAGCGAAGACGACGACGACGACGACGACAACGACGACGACGACGGCAACAACAGCAACAACAGCAATAATCTCTATTTTTTCACGATGGTAAACCAAATTAACATTCACCCATCTTCATTAGAGCCCTCAAAACATTCAATACTAGTATGCAAAATACATAAAATAAATATAAACAGAAAAACAAAATATTTACAACATTAATAATATAACAAGCAAATATGATAAGCAAAATACAAGAAAATAAGATCTTTTTTTATTTGCTGATGATAGTAAATAAGTTAAGTGTTTTTTATATTAGTAAACATAGTCTGTATATATTAGCGTGCTTGATCAGTTAAAGCTTTATAGACTAGACTGACATGCCTAAATTTTACAATTTTTTGAAAGGGTGACTATTTTTGCTCTTGAAACATTTGTTTGCTTGACGTTAGAGGAGGTGCTTCTAATGATTATCTTACTGCTTTATTTTGAATTTTAGTTATTTTGGGGTGATTTTCTTCAGAACAAACCCCCAAAACCGAGCTACAATATTCAAATAGTAATAATCATAAAATTTATTTATAGTTTCTTATGGGGATTATTTTTTAAGGAAAGAATGATCGATAGGAGGTGCGTTTTGTAACCTGAGCACCTAGCAATTCGTCATTTGTTGCATCACTTATCTTTACACTCGCCAAACCATTGTTGAGAATTGTTTTTTGACTAAATAAATAACGATTTAGTTGTCTCTATGCTTTATACCATTTGTTTACTAATGCCCCATCTGTCCAAACTGTTTGCACATTTTTGCAATTCATTGGTTATGTCATCTCTGACTTTGTTTCCCACACTCGCAACTGCATCATCAAAGGAATCGATTGATTGCGCTCCAGTACTCTTCTAGAAAGCTTTCATTGATGAATACAATAAATAAAAGTGGTCTAAGTATCGATCAGATCACCAGCGGTGTACCCTGGTTCCTCTGGTCAACATCGGTGCTAATGCAGCTCCCGCATCAGTGCAGGTACTGTCAGTATAGCAGTAGCCTTAACCCTTTAACCGCCAAATTATTCAATTGGGATTTTCACCCACTTGAAGTTGTGTCTCGCTGACGCTATCCACAACTTCAAGTGAGAGAAAATTATTCAGATTTGAAAAAAAATGGAGTTCAACAAATTTCAAATCTTGCTGAATAATGTCACTTTTTATCTTTAACATGTTTAAAAGCTGATATGTAATGTGCTATTAAAATGTAAAAGACGAATATGGACGGCACCGGCGGTTAAAGGGTTAAATAATCGGGAATAGAGACCATGCGTCCATGACTAAGTGGAATACTGGGTGCATGGAATCCCAAGGGTAGCTATCGCGAAGTGTTGTAATATAAAAAACACCTCGACATCACTGAGATAACCTGTCAACGCCTGGTGGCAGAAGTCTTCACTCACTCATTTTATCACTACTCGGCAAGGAACGTAGCAAGACCAATCTTACAATAATGGTAAAATATTTATAATAATCGCATACATTTTTAATTATTAAATGTTGAAAACTAGGTATTCTAAATATTATATATTTAGATAGAAATATGCGCATTTGTGTATGTTATGTAATCCCAATTAAGAGTCATCTTTAGTTGTTGTTTTGTATATATTGTACTGTTTTTTAACTCAAAACCAATACCCATACCATAAAATAACCAATGGATTTTTTTTTTAATTATAACTAAAGACTTCATTTCAAATGTCTAAGGTCTTCGCGATGTGCAAAGTAAAAATCATGTGTAAAATATTAATTTATAAGGGTTCTTATATAATCTTATAAATTAAGTTATTTTGTGGTCAGGAAATGAGACGTCATTTAGTGGTCCTTTATTAGTATGTGTAATTTCCATACCATGAAATTACCGATAAAAAAACAATACAAATATAGACGTTAACTGATGGCTTTAACCGGAAAAATGCGTGCAGCTATTTCAGTGTAAAGGCATAACCATGTCTAGCGTTTTAAATTTTACCTTTAAAAAAAAATAGTTATTTTGCGGTAATGTCCTAGTATGTGTAATTACCATACCAGCAAATTTAAAATATGTGGTTATTCGGAGGACACTTAGAAGTCCTCAAGGATGACTGGTCATTTTAAGGTGACATAATCATACCAAAAAGGCGAGCACACGCAAAGACCTCAAAATGACCTCCAATCAACTACCCCACTCCTGGGGGCGGGGAGGGGGTTAGACTGATCACTTAGAGAGAAATGTGATGGAAGTAATTTAGAGTTGAAAATACATTTATCACCCAGGACACTACTAACAGTTGGCGCTGTTGGTGGAGATTGGTGACAAGCGCCTATGGTTTAATTTCCGGTGTGATTCTGGGCTATTGTGAACAGGATAGGAGGCAAGGTTTACTGGATTGAAATTAATCTTCGGGGCTCCCAAGTACTAGGTATATATGTATATATATATATATATCTTCTACAAAAAAATACATTTTTTTAGACAGACAAATAGCCAGACATATAGTATACATTTCTACTTGTAGACTTATTACCAAATCCCGACATTACAGATAGCTGCTTGTCGTCTTTGTTATCATATATGATAGACATCTTTGTTCCACCATTTGTAGCTTTGTCAGCGAACGAACACCCTCCACGTTTAATCAAAGCTATCAGTTTGCCTTCTGTATGTTTCGTAGTCAGCGGGCTACATCCAGGTCCTTTACTATCTGATGGTATTTCAATTAGCCAGCCCCATTGGCTGGAAGCAACGTGGCGTACAGCAAAAGTAACTCGTTCTTCCATTATTCCTTCTTGTGAAAATGTTGACAGAAGGATGCGTGCAGAAATTTGCTTTAATATCTTTTCTTTTTCCGCTTGCATTAGTTGCATATAATTCATCCTATCAGGTATACCTCCTCCCATTCCTGGCATACCACCTCCCATTCCAGGCATACCTCCACCCACTCCTGGCATAACACCTCCCATTCCAGGCATACCTCCACCCATTCCAGGCATACCACCGCCCATTCCAGGCATAGCTCCTCCCATCCCAGGCATACCTGCTCCCATTCCAGGCATACCTCGCTGGCTTTGTGCTATTATAATGTTATTCGCCATCAGCCACAATATGTTACTAAATGACAGTCTTGTCATTGTGAAAACGAGGACTTTCTGATGCCAAAAAGTAACGGAATGTGAACAGCAGAGTTTACATCACAGATGTGAACACCGAGCTGACTGTGAAAAAGAGAGAAGTAGTCAGCAGTTTGATTTAGAATGAGATCCTTGGGCACCAGGTTTAGAGTGACAGTCGTGGACACCAAACTGGCTTTAAATAACCGTGTTTGAGTAGGCGGATTTAAATCAGTGAATGTGAACTTTAGAATGAGCGGACGTGTGTAGTATGGTGCTGTACGCAACCCACAAAAGGGCAATCATTGCTTAATTTTTCTGCTGGTGAAATTAGAGAGTCACGATTTTGATATTTTTGACTTCCACCTGCGTGGATATGAATTGCCTATTTTGCGTCATGACCTATATCCCAGAAAACATTAGACATTGACCCGCTGTTAGTCTAATGTTGGCCCACCTTCCACGATGCTGGCCAAGAATCAAACCAACAGTGCGTAAGATTTTTGTGTTGCCGGGTAAAACGTTATAATCACAGACTTGATGGCGAATTCAAAACGCTTTTTACACGTGACTCAGACATAGCAGGTTCGAATTGGGTTATTTACTATGCCATAGGCACCCCCTTTCCACAACCACCCCTCCCCCCACTACATTATACACTAAGGTGGACAACAGAATGAGTCGAATAGCAGACGAAAAACTCAATACTGCCTGTATTTGATCGCCGTTTGGATTCTAACAAGTCGCTATGACAATATATTTAATTAATTCTCAAGCAATATATATATTTTTTTAATTATGCCACAAACCAGTCCACTGAGATATTATCTAACGTACTTAAAATAACAACTTTGTATTTGGCCCGACCATCAAAAGATGCCATTTGGTTGACCCCGAGCGTACGTCACACCTATCTGCGTCGCTGATTGGATGACATCTGGTTTTCCCAAAATAAATGGTCGATTAACCTTTTCACTACCATACATGACGGAAATTTCCGTCGTCATTCGTCAATGAACGTAACCATAAAATGACACAAATTTTCGTCAAATATATACTACATTTATGTATTTTTCGTCATTTGAAGCTGGAAATTGCGTTAGCAATTCCAGCTTTAAATGACGAAAAATAGAACTCCTACACCAGTATATCTGGATCCTGGCATGCACTCCGGCCTGGAAGTCAAAGGGTTAATGTTCTAAATTTACATGTTTAGAGTGGTTCAATTATTTAATGATGAACATCAACACTCTGGGTGGCCCCTGACGCCCAGGGCTACGTCCAATAACAATAACTAACGAAAATTGTGAACATTCCAAATATAAAGGATATACTGTGCCAACATACAAAAAGGAAACCCTATCGATAAATATACTGATGTAAATAGGAACTCCCAAGCGAAAATTGTGAACATTCCAAATATAAAAGATATACTGTGCCAACATACAAAAAAGAAACCCTATCGATAAATATACTGATGGAAATAGGATCTCCCAAGCGAAAATTGTGAACATTCCAAATATAAAAGATATACTGTGCCAACATACAAAAAAGAAACCCTATCGATAAATATACTGATGGAAATAGGAACTCCCAAACGGAAATTGTGAACATTCCAAATATAAAAGATATACTGTGCCAACATGAGTTAATGTATTTTACTTGTGGCTTCATCAGTAACTTATATAAAACGTTACCTAGCACGATACGAGTCAATATAATATTACCTGTGGCGAGGCCGACCTTGCGCCCTTCCTCCATTAGTCGCTGCACGTCACATATACCATTTCTCCAACTGCACTCATAAAAAAACACCCTTTAACCATTAAAGCGCTGATTTTTTTAAAATAAGCAGTGGAGAGAAAAGGTTTTTTTTCAATCTGATGTCATCATAAATGTCTTAGTTAGCTCCTTGTGCTTCATTTGAATACCTGTTATGGGTCTACGGCCATTTTAAATATTTTAATTATTCAGGTGCGGGGATCGACTTTAGACTTTAGTCTACAGACGTCAGATTCTTACGCGCTGAAAGGGTTAAAGACACATAATTGTGTGTCCGCACAAATAATCAGCGAATAGCTACATTTTTACATAAGCTCAAACTTGTTTTCAAAGTCAGACGAATACAAAACCTCATGTAACGAATCTAACGAATCTAACATTAACACTCTTACACCGCTGAATTAAATAATTATTTACATGTTCACCCACTTTAAACAAATATGTTTAATTTTCACCCACTTGAAGTTGTGTTTCGCGGTAGCGAGACACAACTTCAAGTGGGTGAAAATTAAACATATTTGTTTAATTTGAGACAAAACATTTGGAAATCTTGATGTTCAAACACACATTTCGTTCCCAATAACTGTGATTTTAACGGCTAGTAAAATGGATTGCAAACGACTTCATTCGTGCTTAGTGGTGAAAAGTTTAACCCTTTCAGCACGGGGACCGTCTTTATTCGTCAGAATCAGACGTCTGTAAATTCGAGCCCGGCAGTCTACCCGTTTACCGAGCATACTACCTCCCGGCCACGGAGGCTCCCCACAATAATGAATCTATACCAGTGAACAGGGAAGAAATATTTGGTTTCTTTAAAACTGGAATGCCAGAGCGGGGTTCGAGCCCGCGACCTCCGACTTCCAAGCAGGCAGGTCTAACCACTGCACCCAAGCCTTTTAGAGTTAAATGGTTCATGCTGGGGTGAGTAATGAACTTCTTGTGGTAATTAAATACAGTGATGTAGACACGTAATAATTAATTAAGTGGAAATTAATTAATGTAAAATAATTAGAAACATGACCGATGTCAGGTGAAAATAGAAGCTATAGATAGGGACATGGCGCAATGGTTAGAGCGTGGCGCTCTGCCGATGTCGCTGCCTGCCGTGCGGTTTCGAATCCCGCTTGGTACAGGATTTTCAGAGAAATATCATGTTTCTCCCCTCTCAATCTTGGGACATTGTTAAGATGGTGTGTCGTTGGGCAAGACACTTCACCCTCAAATGCTTCACTTGACTCAGGTGAAAATGAGTACCTGGTAGAACAGAGATGCCAATGTGTACGATAAGTTTAATGTACCGAAACGGCTGCAGGACTGTATGCTCCCCGGGGAGTTGAAATGGCACATGAATGAACAGGTCCAGTGACCAGGGGGTAAAATGTAAAGTCCGATGATAGGTCTTCAGACTTGATATCAAACTATAAAAAACCCTGCACATTTACCTTTAAACAACGTAACGCTTTAGAGGTTAAATAACCCACCACTGTCATAGTCCACGGATTTTTGTCTCGCGGATTTTCAAAGTTGACGAAAAAAAAGGGTTTTTCGTGCATACCCAGCAAACACAATACGTCGAATCAGTGCCGGGTTAATGTTGGCTCACAGTCAACGCTTTAAGGATTAACCCTTTAACCGCCAAATTATTCAATCTGAATTTTCACCCATTTGAAATTGTGTCTTTCTGACGCGATCCACAACTTCAAGTGAGTGAAATTATTCAGACTTGACAAAATGGAGGTCAACTGTTTTCAAATATTGCTGATTGATGTCACATTTTATCATTTAAAAGGTGGTACTTAATGTGCTAATAAAAAATAAAAACCCGAATATATGCGACACCGGCGGTTAAAGGGTTAAGGGTTCAACGCAGCATTGACTACATGTCTCGTGTTGGGCATGGCGATCAGGGCGTGGTCCTAACGTCATTGCTCAGCAACAAGTAGCCGTGCGCCGCACGTCAAATATATTATATGTCTATCTCTGTATCCAAGGAAAGTAAAATCAACTGATTCTATTATCCTAGCTATACCATAAAGCGTAAAACCAAGAATCGCGAGCGCGGAAAATTATAAAATACATTATTTTATCATTATAAAAATACACTAACGCCAAGTATAGAAAATGAGAAAACACACTATTTTACCATTGTCGAAGCACACCAACACGAACCACACACCAACACTTTACGAATGTGTGCATAACTAAAAAAGATATAATATTGTCCTATTGGTTGAATACATAGTTTTTTAAGAGATCTATCTTTTATTTTTAAAATAATTAGGTCTATATATTATGTTCATTCATTTGTTTAGTTGTTTAGTATTGTAAGCGCAATAATCAGCAGTGCTGGAAATTAAGTGTTCCATAATCGCGCTCGCTCAATTTAAAATCATCATACATGGCTTAGTTAGCCCTTTCCGCCTCGATTGAATACCTACAGTACCGGTAGTCCCTACTGCTATTCCAAAGTTGAACACCCCATCAACCCGGGGTGTACCGCGCAGATTATACCGGGTTACCCCGCGTTACTACCCGGGCTAAGCCCGGGTTTAAAAATAAATATCACCCGTGGCATTTTAGCTGGGTTAAACAAACCAACAAAATGATGACCCAGAATTGCTTGACCATTGAACCTACCAGATTCCCCTGGAAAGCAAACGTTTTATAAATATATTTCAGATCTTTACGACAGGCTCAAGGCAGCTTATCAATTAGCTTCCGATGAAGCATTATGTGCAGGTAAGTTGAATAAGGAACAGTATGATCGACGTGCACGTGCGGGAACACTCAATGTTGGTTCCGAAATCCTGGTAAAGGTATTAGCTTTTGACGGGAAACATAAAATCGCCGACAGGTGGGAGCATGAGCCGTATGTAGTTAAAGAGCAGCCTGACGCTACTATTCCAGTATATATTGTACATAAAGAGAAGTGAACGGGTAGGTTACGTACACTCCATCTAGACTAGACGAATTTTCAGGAAATGTGAATATGGACTAGACGAATTTTCAGGAAATGTGAATACTAGAGGCATTTTTGAGTGAAAGTTGGGAGCCTGACTTTTTAACATAATTAAGGTATGCTGAACACGATTAGCCCGGTTCCCAAGAAAAAAATTGAGTTTTTGATTATTTAATTAGCATAACAAAATGGCTACCACTCGCCATTTTGAAAAACTGTAAATTTAATAACTCTTAGCTAAACAAGCTATGAAGATAATGTTTAATTCGATTATTTTTGCGATGACAAATCCAATGAAATTGTTATTTTTTACATTTGAGAGCACCTAGACCTCTAAATCCAATATGGCCGCCATCGCAATTTAAAAAAAAGTGTGATAACTTTTTTGGAACTAAGTAAGATATACGCATTAAGATGCAGATATAATATAATAAATTCCACTATTTTTGGCGTGACAAAACCAATAAAATGTTTTGTTTGATTTTGAAACATCTTGAACTCTAAATTAAAGATGGCTACCCATCTCCATTTTGAAAAACATAAAATACGATAACTTTAGAACTAAGTAAGACATAGGCCTACGCATTAGGATGCAGATATAATATAATAAATTCCACTATTTTTTGCGTGACAAGCCAAATGAAATGGTTATTTTTCAATTTTGAAACATCTTGACCTTTAAATCCAAGATAGCCGCCCATCCCCATTGTGAAAAACATAAAATATGAACTTTGACGATGCATAATATACCTAATTCTACTATTTTGGTGATGAAAAATCCAATAAAATGGCTATTTTTCAGAACTGTGACAAGATGGTCGCCCAACATTTTCAAAAGACGGAAATACGATAACGTAATAAATGAAATTTCGATGTTTTTGGCATCCAAGGGAAGCTGCAGCCTCCACGTGTCTGGCTCTAATCTATGGGCGGATTGCCAGCGGCCTACCCTGATTCCCCCACGCAACAGCTTAAGCATGTTACGTATCAGTGCAGAACAGGTGTTACTCTGGGGACTATCCGACACGAAGATAGCAGAGATGTGTGGAGAAATCCAAGTCTCCGACCGTCTGGGAATGTCAAGAGGTAAATTCCCAGAACCCCTTATCAAGGTTATTGGTGAGTGAAGGAGGAAATCACTCTTACTAATACATCAAGCCCTTTCTCCCCCCCCCCCCCCCCCCCCTCACGTCATCATCTTTACATCATTCATCTCATCAATGGACTGCACTGTTTTATCATATTACAATGTCACTTAAATGACCATTACCACCAAAAGGACTAGTCCACTGTGTACGAGCTGTGGGACATATCTGTAGCCAGAAAGCACCAGGCTAATTACAGAGACAACTGGGGTACAACTAAAACCAGAAACATATATAGAGTGGTCTATATCTTTCAGCAATATTCTAATGCTACTGTTATTTTTAGTGTAAAAAAAACATGAAATAGTTATGTGTTAGATTTGACAATATATAATCTAAATATAAGATGGCTGTCATGACTATTTTCAAAAACATAAAATACTCATGAACTAGAGAAACTAAAAAGCTAAATGTTGCATTCAAACCTAATACTGACTTTTTCAGCATAAAAAGTCGGTGGAATAGATAATTTTAGATTACAGACTATCCTGGCCTCTTAATCTAAGATACGATCATTATTCAACCAATTTTAATTAGGTAAAAATAAAAAAGGTCTGGTGTCCTTTAACGACGCTCCGTTACCTTTTAATGGAGTAGTCAACAGCGGGACACATCTGTACCCAGAAAGCATCACCCTGATTACAGACATGAGGCAACTGGGATACAAGTAAACCAGAAACATACATAGAGTGGTCTATAGCTTTAACGCCTCCCTCTACAGTGCGCAAAACTGTTTAACGGCCCGGAGTGTGCAGTGCTGTCTACGGTACTGTGCACTATAAAGAACCCTTGAAGTCATTCAATAAGAGTAGGGCATAGTCCCGGCGTCGGCCTTCCGTCTGTCGCGATACTGCCATGATTGTGCAGAAAGTGACGTAAAGTAATATTCACTCACTCACTCACTCACTAACGCCTCCCTTATTCCCATTAATGCATGTTTGTCTCCCTTTAATGCCTCCCCATTGCTCTTCAACAGTTCCCCGTTCTGCTTACCATTTCTCCATTGTCCTTTAGCGATTCTTCTTCGTCATTTACGTCGCATTTCCGTCGCTTTATAACGTCTGTCCTCCACCCTTTAATATATTTGTGTCACCCTCGCCTCTCTGTTTCCTAATTTAACGCTTTTTGTCGCATTTCAACGTTTCTCCGTCGCCATCTCACACATCTCCATCGACCTTTAACACTTATCTGTCGCACTTTAGTAATAACCAATGAGCTTGGCAGCTTGTACGTTTATTCATTGCACTCTGAAGTCTCCCCGTCTAGCTTTAGCGTCTTTCGGTTTCCTTTTAGCTCGTTTCAGTCGCCATATAACGTTCAACACCTCATCATCCCTGCCCTGTGTGAACATGAATGTGATGTCTACCACCATATGGCAGACACACCTGCATCAGAAGGCAATAAAAAACGTTCCCGGATAGGAGGTATTGTTAAAAGGTGACAAAGGTGCGTTAAAAGTCAGGGTAAACTGTCAAAGGCAGACGGAAAGGCTCAAAGGTTCCACAGAAAGGAATTAAAAGGCGACGAGGATATTGAATACTTTCGGTGACTGAGGGGCGTTGAACAGCGACAGAGCTGCGTTAAAAGATAGAAAGTCGTTAAAGGGATACTGTTTAAAGCTGATGAAGAGTCATTATTGGGTGACGGGGAAAGGATACAGAATGACGGAGGAACGTTAAAGGCCGACAGACACAGGTGCTAAAAGACGACGGAGAAGTGAAATGGTGACAAATGCGCTTTACACAACGATGAACCAATAAAGGGAGACAGAAAAATGTGAAATTAAGCCTTAAGCATTAAGCCAACACTGGGGTCAATATCGTGTGCTTGCTGGGTATGTGGCACAGAAAACTCTTGAAAAGCGACAGTAGTGGTAGTAGTAAATGATTGCTTTACGTCACTTTTCGGCACAAAAGGTCTTTTAAGTGCCATTGTTTTACGATAAAAGCGTTGTAGTCAATAATGAGATGAATGATGTACATATGAGGGTGTGAGGGTGGGGTGATAGGGCATGGTGGGTTATTGAGAGCGTTTTCCTTCGCTCGCCCGCTAAGGGGTTCTGGGCATGTCTAGGGAATCTACCCTCAGACATACCCAGACGGCCGGAGACTTGGGTTTCGCCGTGCAATTTAATGCTGAAACTCCGTGGCATTTCGCGCAGCTCCACTATCCTCGGTTCGGATAGTCCCCAGAGTAACAATAGAAAGGATATCTCCCTCTGGGTAGCTCCATTCATCCCACGTGAGAGACCTAATGTCAAACACGCTATTGCCGGTTATTTAAAGCTACCACAGCCTACACCTGCGCTAGCACTAATGCAAGAGCTGCATTAGCACCGCAGTTGAGCCGAGGAACCAGGGTATGCCACTGGCAATCCGCCCAAAGATTATGGCCATATACGAGGAGGCTGCAGCTCCCCTTGGATGAGTGCTGTAGACTAGTGCTTCCGTACCATGCCATACAGCATGCAACTGGGTGACAAAGAGGCACTAAATGGCAACAGAGAAGCATTAAAGGGGTATGTGGTGGCGTTCACTGGGCGACTGGGTGACGTTAGATGGCAGCGGGAGACGTTAAAGAGCGACAAAGCTACGTTAAAAAATACAGGGAACTGTTGAAGGGTGAATAAGAAAATGTGTTAACTTTCACAGGCAAACTGGTGAAGGGAGTCAGGGTGGCGTTGACAGGGGGTCAGGGAAGCGTTTTCACCCAAACTCCACCACTATGTATGATGGCGAAGTTTGTCCAAACTAACCATATAAGGCATCTAAATTTTATATAATTTATTTCTCCTAATTAACCTAATTTATTTCCACTGAATACGTCTAACAAATCTTCTCTGTTGTATGATATGGGCGGTTGTGATCACTTTCACGTAAGTCACACTGCAAACTACTTGTAGAGACAGCATGGTGAGCGACAGGTTATCATTAATAAACATAATTGATAAAGTGTTTCAAATAAAGATTAATTAATTGTTTTCTTTACTATAAGCCTATACCTGTATACATTTAGATATTTCCTTTTTTGTCATATTAATGTGCGTAACAGCGAAGTCAAAGCCTAAGCTAAATATTCTTGTGATAATGGTGATGGCGATTGCTAATTAGCATATATATATATTGAAAATATCAATAATATTATTTGTTATTTTGTTTTACAAATTATAATTATCTGTGACTTGTGTCTTTTCCCAGTGAAAAATAATAGATGGACATAATGTTAATGTATGACAGAGCATGTATCACCTGTATAAATGAAATTACAAAAGTTGTCAACGTTTGCCATTTTATTTATGCTAATTAGATAACTTAAAAGTGAAATTGAGGTATGCTAATTTAACTTCACATACCTTAATGGTTTTAAAAAATCATTTACTCAACTTTTTTGATAGACTTACCTAATAACAGTTTCTATTTTACGTGGTATGGTAATGTATTTCCTCACAAAATCTCTGAAATAGTCAATTTGGCGGTCATTTTGTATATGCTAATTAGGCAACCTAAAACTCAAAATTCTGCTTGGGAACCGGGCTAATCGTCTTCGGCACACCTTTATTATGCTAAAAAATCAGGTTCCCAACTTTTACTCAAAAATGCTCCTATGATATTGTAGGATCTGCTTTTCCAAAAATTCGTCCAGTCTAATCGTAATAATGTATTGCCTATTTGATTTTTGCCAATGCCCAATGTTTCAGGTGATCAAGACGATGTTCTGACATAGCCTAGCGTATTGCCGCCATTATCAGTTTCCCCGACACTGACTAAATCAAGTAAGAACACACGCAATACAGATGACACAATGTCCACTTCGCAGATACCGGTAGATCTCAAGGTGAATGTTGGCAGTAGGGTGCCGTCTCAGGGTCCTTACGGTGTTGTTGCCGATAATATTGAGTCAGTATCTGGTGAGACATTCTCTGATGTAAGTAGTGTTACAGCCATAGATGGTAGTGTAATAGGTGACGCTTATATTTCACGAGAAAGTATACTTTCCATAGGAGAGGAAGGGTGTACGCTGTCAATTGAGACTAACGTGACACCTAGTGGTAGTAGCGGTAGTGTAGGTAACAGACCCGAGAAAATTTTATTGAGAAATGAATCTGTGCATGAGATTAATCCTGTTCAGAACTTGAGGAGGTCCGAGAGGATACGTTGTCATCCCGCTTGGCAGACTTCAGGAGAGTTTGTAATGAATTATTTACAGAAAGCTGAACCCGATTGGATGGGCAAGGCTAAATTTTTATCTTTACTTTTTGGTGAAAAATTGTGTGAGATGCCAGAAGTATGTCAATTTATTGTAGATATGGTAGGTACAATGTAATAAGAATAATAATGATTAAATTTAAAATATAAAATGATGCATGTTGCAGTGTCACTGAGGATGAAGCCAATGCTGGGGACACCATTTTTTTAGTGGGGAAGTATGTGGCCGGCATTATTGGAGCAACTGTCACACTGTTAAAAGTGCATGTATTCCATTTTAAAGCACAGTTAAAATTGCATTTTTACGCGCACTAATGTGATACTATTTTAATATCTGGATCTATTTTTGTAGCGTGAGATTGAACTTTCAGTGCCGTCAATTATGTCACTCTACCTCAAAGGCTCCACCCTGCTAGTCGTAACGACCGCGATGAAAGTGACATATACAGATGGCTTATGGATACGAGGGTTTAACAGGTTGAGTATAATATGAGCATTATACAACAACTGGTACAAGTGAGAGAAACTGTAGGATCCTGACTTCGTTCAGTTAAGGTGGCGGTTATCCCCGGCTTCTCGGACGCGGGAGGTTGTGGACGACCGCCTCGTTTCCGTACCTTGGTGACGGGTGCACACAATTACAAACTGTGCGGCTTTGGTATTTTTCCCGCACTTCAGGCGTTACACTCGGCGACTATGGACGTGCCGTAGTTCGCTCTCGCTAAGTCAGATAGGACGTGCCGTGCGCGGAGGTTGTGCTTTGTTGTTGCCAAATGTCAAACGAATAAACATGACAAGTGGAGAAAGAGTTTTATGATTTGTTTGGAACCGTCGACTCGACGGAGAAGGAAGTTTGAGTTTAAATGGTGAGATCGGGCAGATTCCCTCGTCGGGGCTCCCCATCACACCATACTGGTGACCCCTGACGACTGATCGTCTACGCAACAGTGTTTTCACCTGGACGCCAGTTGAAAACCACTGTTTTCAAGGATAGTTTTGATTAATTTTAAGGGATTTTTTGAAAAAAATCAACAGCATTTTTTTCATCAGGTACGTGAAAACTGTAGGTCATTATTTATATGCCAGTTTAAATTAGTCAGAAAGAGTTATCAGAGGAGAAGCACGTTTCTTTACGTCGAAAAGGGCGTAAATTTCTAAATTTTGGACGAAATCCCACGTGTTTGGCGCCTTTTCAAGATGGCGACCTTGTCGGTTTCTCTAGAAGAATCCAGAAAATTATTCTCATAGACTTAGTCTATCATTTGTTAAATGTAAGAGTTTGTTTAATGCCTTCATCCTATTAATGCCACTGTAGGCGAGTAGGAAGTGGGTATTTTCGGTAACTCAATTTTTATCGTTGATTACCATAATTGGGTGACTTGATTTTAAAGTCCATAGACGAAGTCTCGTCATTTTTCCGATTTTTTTCAGCAAAATCGACAGAAATTATAAATATCGCTTCGACTCGGGTAACCTTTAATAGGTTTAGGGCCAAAATAAATTGTTTCCCTAAATGAATGTCAATAAACGGTCTAATTTGGTCTGTTTAAAATATTCCCAGGACCGTAGGTCAATATTTTGTACTATTATCATATGTTATTTCAGAGAATGCTGAATATTGTACATGTATTTGGTAGGTGTGGGCCATTTTGGACGCTGGTGTCCCTTACTTAGCTGATCGCCTGCCGTGGGCACCCACGTGTTCCGCCATAACCGGCATGCATCTGGACAGTGAACCTGTGTCGCCACATCACATTAGCATAAATTAGGCCGCCATTTTGATTTGGTGGAGATCATTTTTCACGTGTTTATAATTTTACACGGACTGGTTGTAATAATTTTTTTTAAATTGTTTATAAATTTTCTTTTTCAAAACGATTGAGGGAGAGGAAATATAAATAAGTTGTTTCGAAAACGAATTGTACCACTAATTGTGTGAGATTTTTGCTCACTTTGAAACGCCCTTCGGTGTTTGTAATCGTTCTAGCCTATTTAGCGCCTTATTTGGGAACGCAGTAGGTAATGAATATGCTAATGTGAGGCGAGACGGGGATGCTGACCATATACTATGTACATACCGTTCCAAGCATGCCGTCACAGACTGTAAGCCACATGCTGCCTGCCGCACAGGCTGGAAGCACCGACAATACATCATATACACACCCACCACAGACGACATAAACACTACCGTTACGAAGACAGTCGGTTTATACGTCAATCAATGAATCGATGCGAGCGATTGATTCGGACGTTTATGAGAATGACTCGGTGATGAACGTACCATTATAAAAAAAAAAAACGTGGAATGTTCATCACAGACATCATTTTTCAGCGAAATGATATACTATATCATTAATCAGCATAGACTACATCATAAATGTAACTGTTTTTCTTCGCAGTCACATTTAGTCTATCAGTTTGAGAACGAAATTTTCTCACGATAGTTTATTTCTGAAGTTTCCCTTATTCCCATTAATGCATGTTTGTCTCCCCATTGCTCTTCAACAGTTCCCCGTTCTGCTTACCATTTCTCCATTGTCCTTTAGCGATTCTTTATCGTCATTTACGTCGCATTTCCGTCGCTTTATAACGTCTGTCCTCCACCCTTTAATATATTTGTGTCACCCTCGCCTCTCTGTTTCCTAATTTAACGCTTTTTGTCGCATTTCAACGTTTCTCCGTCGCCATCTCACACATCTCCATCGACCTTTAACACTTATCTGTCGCACTTTAGTAATAACCAATGAGCTTGGCAGCTTGTACGTTTATTCATTGCACTCTGAAGTCTCCCCGTCTAGCTTTAGCGTCTTTCGGTTTCCTTTTAGCTCGTTTCAGTCGCCATATAACGTTCAACACCTCCTCATCCCTGCCCTGTGTGAACATGAATGTGATGTCTACCACCATATGGCAGACACACCTGCATCAGAAGGCAATAAAAAACGTTCCCGGATAGGAGGTATTGTTAAAAGGTGACAAAGGTGCGTTAAAAGTCAGGGTAAACTGTCAAAGGCAGACGGAAAGGCTCAAAAGTTCCAAGGAAAGGAATTAAAAGGCGACGAGGATATTGAATACTTTCGGTGACTGAGGGGCGTTGAACAGCGACAGAGCTGCGTTAAAAGATAGAAAGTCGTTAAAGGGATACTGTTTAAAGCTGATGAAGAGTCATTATTGGGTGATGGGGAAAGGATACAGAATGACGGAGGAACGTTAAAGGCCGACAGACACAGGTGCTAAAAGACGACGGAGAAGTGGAATGGTGACAAATGCGCTTTACACAACGATGAACCAATAAAGGGAGACAGAAAAATGTGAAATTAAGCCTTAAGCATTAAGCCAACACTGGGGTCAATATCGTGTGCTTGCTGGGTATGTGGCACAGAAAACTCTTGAAAAGCGACAGTAGTAGTAGTAGTAAATCATTGCTTTACGTCACTTTTCGGCACAAAAGGTCTTTTAAGTGCCATTGTAATACGATAAAAGCGTTGTAGTCAATAATGAGATGAATGATGTACATATGAGGGTGTGAGGGTGGAGTGATTGGGCATGGTGGGTTATTGAGAGCGTTTTCCTTCGCTCGCCCGCTAAGGGGTTCTGGGCATGTCTAGGGAATCTACCCTCAGACATACCCAGACGGCCGGAGACTTGGGTTTCGCCGTGCAATTTAATGCTGAAACTCCGTGGCATTTCGCGCAGCTCCACTATCCTCGGTTCGGATAGTCCCCAGAGTAACAATAGAAAGGATATCTCCCTCTGGGTAGCTCCATCCATCCCACGTGAGAGACCTAATGTCAAACACGCTATTGCCGGTTATTTAAAGCTACCACAGCCTACACCTGCGCAAGCACTGATGCAAGAGCTGCAATAGCACCGCAGTTGAGCCGAGGAACTAGGGTATGCCACTGGCAATCCGCCCGAAGATTATGGCCATATACGAGGAGGCTGCAGCTTCCCTTGGATGAGTGCTGTAGACTAGTGCTTCCGTACCATGCCATACAGCATGCAACTGGGTGACAATGAGGCACTAAATGGCAACAGAGAAGCATTAAAGGGGTATGTGATGGCGTTCACTGGGCGACTGGGTGACGTTAGATGGCAGCGGGAGACGTTAAAGAGCGACAAAGCTACGTTAAAAAATACAGGGGACTGTTGAAGGGTGAATAAGAAAATGTGTTAACTTTCACAGGCAAACTGGTGAAGGGAGACAGGGAGGCGTTGACAGGGGGTCACCCAAACTCCACCACTATGTATGATGGCGAAGTTTGTCCAAACTAAACATATAAGGCATCTAAATTTTATATAATTTATTTCTCCTAATTAACCTAATTTATTTCCACTGAATACGTCTAACAAATCTTCTCTGTTGTATGATATGGGCGGTTGTGATCATTTTCACGTAAGTCACACTGCAAACTACCTGTAGAGACAGCATGATGAGCGACAGGTTATCATTAATAAACATAATTGATAAAGTGTTTCAAATAAAGATTAATTAATTGTTTTTTTTACTATAAGCCTATACCTGTATACATTTAGATATTTCCTTTTTTGTCATATTAATGTGCGTAACAGCGAAGTCAAAGCCTAAGCTAAATATTCTTGTGATAATGGTGATGGCGATTGCTAATTAGCATATATATATGTTGAAAATATCAATAATATTATTTGTTATTTTGTTTTACAAATTATAATTATCTGTGACTTGTGTCTGTTCCCAGTGAAAAATAATAGATGGACATAATGTTAATGTATGACAGAGCATGTATCACCTGTATAAATGAAATTACAAAAGTTGTCAACGTTTGCCATTGTATTTATGCTAATTAGATAACTTAAAAGTGAAATTGAGGTATGCTAATTTAACTTCACATACCTTAATGGTTTTAAAAAATCACTTACTCAATTTTTTTGATAGACTTACCTAATAACAGTTTCTATTTTACGTGGTATGGTAATGTATTTACTCACAAAATCTCTGAAATAGTCAATTTGGCGTCCATTTTGTATATGCTAATTAGGCAACCTAGAACTCAAAATTCTGCTTAGGAACCGGGCTAATCGTCTTCGGCACACCTTAATTATGCTAAAAAATCAGGTTCCCAACTTTTACTCAAAAATGCTCCTAGGATATTATACGATCTGCTTTTCCAAAAATTCGTCTAGTCTAATCGTAATAATGTATTGCCTATTTGATTTTTGCCAATGCCCAATGTTTCAGGTGATCAAGAGGATGTTCCGACAAAGCCTAGCGTTCAGCCGCCATTATCAGTTTCCCCGACACTGACTAAATCAAGTAAGAGCACACGCAATACAGATGACGCAATGTCCACTTCACAGATACCAGTAGATCTCAAGGTAAATGTTGGCTGTAGGGTGCCGTCTCAGGGTCCTTACGGTGTTGTTGCCGATAATATTGCGTCAGTATCTGGTGAGACATTCTCTGATGTAAGTAGTGTTACAGCCATAGATGGTAGTGTAATAGGTGACGCTTATATTTCACGAGAAAGTATACTTTCCGTAGGAGAGGAAGGGTGTACGCTGTCAATTGAGACTAACGTGACACCTAGTGGTAGTAGCGGTAGTGTAGGTAACAGACCCGAGAAAATTTTATTAAGAAATGAATCTGTGCATGAGATTAATCCTGTTCAGAACTTGAGGAGGTCCGAGAGGATACGTTGTCATCCCGCTTGGCAGACTTCAGGAGAGTTTGTAATGAATTATTTACAGAAATCTGAGCCCGATTGGATGGGCAAGGCTAAATTTTTAACTTTACATTTTGGAGAAAAATTGTGTGAGATGCCAGAAGTATGTCAATTTATTGTAGATATGGTAGGTACAATGTAATAAGAATAATAGTGATTAAATTTTAAAATATAAAATGATGCATGTTGCAGTGTCACTGAGGATGAAGCCAATGCTGGGGACACCATTTTTTTAGTGGGGAAGTATGTGGCCGGCATTATTGGAGCAACTGTCACACTGTTAAAAGTGCATGTATTCCATTTTAACGCACAGTTAAAATTGCATGTACTCCATTTTTACGCGCACTAATGTGATACTATTTTAATATCTGGATCTATTTTTGTAGCGTGAGATTGAACTTTCAGTGCCGTCAATTATGTCACTCTACCTCAAAGGCTCCACCCTGCTAGTCGTAACGACCGCGATGAAAGTGAGATATACAGATGGCTTATGGATACGAGGGTTTAACAGGTTGAGTATAATATGAGCATTATACAACAACTGGTACAAGTGAGAGAAGCTGTAGGATCCTGACTTCGTTCAGTTAAGGTGGCGGTTATCCCCGGCTTCTCGGACGCAGGAGGTTGTGGACGACCGCCTCGTTTCCGTACCTTGATGACGGGTGCACACAATTACAAACTGTGCGGCTTTGGTATTTTTCCCGCACTTCAGGCGTTACACTCGGCGACTATGGACGTGCCGTAGTTCGCTCTCGCTAAGTCAGATAGGACGTGCCGTGCGCGGAGGTTGTGCTTTGTTGTTGCCAAATGTCAAACGAATAAACATGACAAGTGGAGAAAGAGTTTTATGATTTGTTTTTTTAATGTATCTAAAAGTGCTAATATATAACATGCCACTTGGATATTGCACACTGATGCTTGGCATAGTATCCTATATGTAAAAAAAATTGAGCAATAACGGTAAAGACACGTTTCTCTCTTTCTACGTCTTCACAAAAGTTCACAATATCCCATCAAACATATATGCAATAAATTAGACCCATAATAGCTCGTATAGTGTGGTTTTGACTGCATAATGTGATACTTCTAGGTTTTTAATGATTAAGCATGCTCAAGGTGAAAAGATCAACTTAACATTGTGAAAATGTAATTTTGAACAAGCAATTACAAGGCATTACAAGTAAAGGGGCAGGAGGCAATGGAGAGGCGCTAAAAGGCGACGAAGAGAAGGAAGGACGACAATGAGGCGTCAAGGTGCGACTGGGTTTGATGTTATAATCTATCTATATTTGTTTGTTACACTAGAGGTTGGAACAGCCGCAATAAAAATATTTTGTGTGATCATTCCATTATTCACCTGCATTTCCGCGCATTTAAGGTGCTGAGACCACAGACGTACAGAGTAAACAGTGGTCAGTGGCTGAGACCATATAATTATGCACGATTAGTAAAGTTGAAGATCGCTAGGCGGTGCTGTAATTAAAATTAATCTAACTGCAAACACATGACACTCGGCATGACAACTCTTTTTAGTTATTTTTTTATCTGTTCAACTCGCTTTGTATTTTATCGGTTTATTTGATGGATAGTGTATTATAAACGGAAGAATAGGGCATTCCAAAGACATATGTTTGTCATTTTTTGGATCAAATATAACGATAGTCTTTATTTATTTTTCTATAATTCGCCAAGTATTTGTCCTAATTGTTGCCTCTGTGAAAACGTTATCCCCAGGAAATTATACTTGTTTACTTTTGTAATAAAGCAATATTGTGTCTTTTTGCTAAATATTTGATCTCGGGTCGTACTGAAATGAAATAAATCGGTCTTTAGGCCACCTTTGTGCACATATAGGCTAAACTGGGCCAGGAGAACCTCCTGGGGATGGTGAAATGATTGAGATGACACTGTCCTCCAGACACAGGATTCGAAACTCGAGCCCTGGCGGTCTGAGGCCGAGCACGCTACCTCTCGGTCACGGAGGCTCCACACAATACTGACTTTCACACGTGGATGGGGAAGAAACATTTTGTTTCTTTCAAACCGCCGAGACCGGGAACCGAACCCCGAACTCTGGCGTGAAAGGCAGCGGTGCTAACCACTACCCTAGGGCCCCCGCCCCAGGTCGTACTAGAGCGGAGATTATATCAATTTAATGTTCGCCATGTTGGTTTAGGCTCGTGACCTATACCAGGGTCATATAATGTCCACACCCAATGCCGGTTTAATGTTGGACAACCGTCTGCGATTCTGGTACAACATTTAACCAGCATTGGGTCTACATTGGCACTCTCTCATAGTTACTTCTGTCAATACAGATTCATGCAGCCAAACAGCAACTCGGAAAACACTCGTTTACATGACACATTGATGTAACTTTTACTATTTATTGGTTTTTTTTTCATGGGTCGGCAACCCAGCAATAAGAAATATATATGTTTTTTTATATTGTCATTGCATCGTTTCCCAAAATGTTTGCTCATATATGGTAGATGTGACGTGGATAAACGCTATACTTGGTAATAAAGGCTATATAGGCCACTTTTGTACACAAACATGATAAAATTGGCTAAGAGAATCTCCTGAGGATGGTGAGTTGAATAAGTTGACACTTACCTTCAGACACGGAATTTGAGCCCTGGCGGTCTGAGACCAAGGACAATACATCTGGATCACTCAGGCTCCCCACAATACTAAATCTTTGCGAATTGACTTTAAAACCCGGGGGCTCGGACGTGACAGCCCGCAGCGTTAACCAACAGCAGGGCCCCTGGTAATTTAAACTACTATGCCATTCAAAGCCAAAAAAAGTAACTGCAACTGCTCACTCTTCAAGTAAGCAGTTACTGCCTTTATCAATGTTCACTGTTATTCCCCAGGTAGCTCTTATTCTGACTATCTCTAGCCTGCGCAGTGCTTTCTGGGTGTAAACATAGCCTGCTGTTGGTGGACGGATTACAACTATAATCAACGTTTTGCATGATTGTTAAGTAAATAAGCCAATACAAACACATTTTATATAGATTGTTACTGTTTATTGCATGTAAAAATATAATTGCATAGAAGGAAAACCATTTCCTTGTTATTCTAAAATAAAACACTCGTTGCTGCTTATATATGATGCTGCACATATTTGGGAAGCACCGCAATAATTATACAAGAGCATCAGCTTTAATTATAACATAGTTGTTTCATATTTTCATATGAAGAGAGATCATCAGGTATTGTAGCCTACGATAAAGTTAGGTATCTTCACAGTTATAATGAATGATGTCAATCCTTTGGGGATGAAAGGTGTATATTTCACTTCGTAAAGTAAGACACAGCCTTTCAATACCAAATAAACAATATTTTAACCACATTAAGTGTTAACCGCCACTATTGTCGTTTTATAACATATTATTAACTTTTAGAACAACAATGTTAAATGCAATTTTCATCTTTTCGCAAGATTGATAACACTTTAGACTGTAATATAAGAAATATAACACCACCTCGGAATTGAAGGGTCCTATGTGTCACTCTAATGAGTGAAATATAATGCCTTTAATTCCGAGGGGACTAGAAGTAATTTTCAGCACTTGAAGCTGTGGAATGCTCTGTCTAGTCGTCTACTAAAGAAGACAATCAGAATACATTACCAGTTATTTCTTAGTGATGAGACACAACTTCAAGAGGGTGAAATTTGTAATTAGATAACTCAGCTGGTAAAATAGCACTCAAAAAAGCATCAACGACTGAAAGCACCATATCATCTCAATCACAGAATAAATAGTTTTGAGCTTTGAAAAATCCTGTAATCTAACCTTGATGAATCAAGTATAGCTATTGAGCCTACCTTTTGATACTTTAAAGCTGGCACAGTTTCAATATTTTATTATGGGAAATGAGCTCTCAAATAAGTATTATGACATTGTTGTTGCCAGGGTGAAAATGTATCGTTATACCAGTGTGCCTACTCGACGTCAACACCCATTCAATTTCAAAACAACAACAGACAACTACTACCATAAGTTATTATGTAATAAGTATCTACACCGACCAATACTATTATATTGCAGGATTATTTATACTACAATCTAAATCCATGGCGCGTATTGTAGCCTTTGATCTCAGAATGATATGCATATATGCATATTGCAGAAGATCAACTGAAAACAAAATAAAACATATCCCTGTGACCACGTGACGTTATCACAACGCTGTACCAGCGTTCTACCAACGTCATGTATCCAATGAGATTAAAATTAACAGCCAATTTATTAGGTAACAAGTGACAATTATCAGGCGTGAAAAATAACAATAACATATAAAAAATAGTAAAATTATCGCAATTCATTAAAATTTGAAAAAGATCATCACCGACGCGAAAATATCAGGCTAATTAGTTCTTTGGAAATAATTGATAAAAATAGTTGAACATCAGGTACACTCATATAATTATATGCAGGAAGGATATTTGAAAAATAACGTTGTGTACGATTAGTTAGATTGAAGCTCGCCAGACGGTGCTTGAGTCGGCGGCATGCTGATCATCCTGGAACATATGGCAACAAACAAAATAAATCAACCCAATGTTGAATCAATGCTGGTCCACCGTCTACGACGCTGGCCCAACATTGCCCCACCACTAGGTCAATGTATTGTGTCGGCTAGTTTTATCACTTTAAATTGCAGACTTGAATCAATCATTATTATAACAGTATTATTATATTAACTTTTATATTAAGCCACCATTCACCTTTGATAATATTTGTATATATAATTTATACAACAATGGCTGCCACCATTTCTAAGCGATGACACTGATGAAACAACAACGTATATAGTTTATAACACAGTTTATACGCTCACAGCTCTAACTTTTTCAGGGGCGGATACAGAATTTAGAAAAACAAGGGGGGTTCCGTAAAGTTGAGGAACTACACTAGTAAACTTAGAGTGTCAGATACCGATATTTTGACGAAGTTTGATCGATGTTGAGTCAATTTCGTTTTAGAAGGGGGGGGGGGGGGGTCTGACCATCTCTGAATCCGCCACTGACTTATTAAGTCATGTCGTGCTGAATTGTCAGTTGTTATTTTCCATTCACTGAAAACTGTAATTCTCACGCTAGTTACAGTTTCAAGTGAATGACAAATATTAACTAACATCTCAGTGATAAAAAAGTTTAACTCCGTGGCCGTTGAAGCAACGATTATACCTAGGCTTGAAAATGTAGTCTAATCTTGAATAATTCAGCGTATACCTACGTGAACATGCGTAATGTTAATTCATTTTATCAACTTATTTTATCTAAAAAGCAATATTTTTCAATTAATTCACATGTCGTAAGATCCATTTCAATCAGCGATGTAGGCCTACTCGACGTCTTCATTTACCATAAGATCAAGTCGAGCTAACTACGTCATTTGACTAAACTAAAAGGTATCACATCCGTTGAGATCCAAGCTGCTTCTCCCATCAAAGCACAAACCATTCCATTGCTGTCTGACAGCAAAAATACGGTAAAATCACCTATGATAATAATATGTTCACATGTCTGTCCACACAATCATCATATCCTATATATTAAGTTTTTTCCAGGTATTTAGGCTAATCTCCCTTTGTTTTTGTGAAATGCATGATATATTTTTTTTATTTACTGATAATTGTATCTTATATGAGTATTCAGATAGCGTACATCGGGTAGTACGTTGAATATTCTCTATTTATATTAACACTGTTAAGATCTAGTTATCTTTGAAGTAGCCAGTATGTAAGATCTTTAAAAACTGGAGAGGCTGCACTGTCGATATAATGTTCGCCCGCCGTCTGCGACATTGCTCCGATATTAATCCAGCGTTGAGTCAACGTCTCGCGTTTACTGGCGGCTTGAATACATTGTACACATTATGATATCCACTGGTGATTGATCTATTATTGGCTTTTCATGTGTAAGCATCGCAGGGAGGGGCTGCATGTTTCTTTTCTATCACCGAATTTTCATACTTTTTCGCAGTTGAATGGTCAAATTTACAAGTCAACATCACATAATTATAGCCTATATATTTCGCCAAAATTTTTAATTTATATGGTCAAATTGAAAAAAAAAACATATTTGGCGTCTTTGGCAAAAGGGTGGCTGATTGCCTACCACCGATATGTTTTCCCGATCTGCAAGACATTCCTAACACATTGATACCGCTTTTGTAATGATACAACTTTAATAATTTCCATGTGTTCATATTCATCTGTATATTTCAGGATCCGCTAATGGTTGTGATCTATACAGATGGCTTATGGATACGAGGGTTTAACAGGTTGAGTATATAATATTATGAGCATTATACAACAACTGGTACAAGTGAGAGAAACTACACATGTTTCTCTCTTTCTGTGTCTTCACAAAAGTTCACAATATCCCAGCAAACACGAGTCTTTGACCCAATGCTGGCCTGATGTTGGGCCAGCGTCGAAGACAGTGGGCCCACAATATGAAAGCATTAGGTCAACGTCTCGTGTTTGCCGGGATGTATCAAAATACGAATCATGTTGTTCTTTTTAGATTTGAACACCCCTCACCTCCCTACCACACGAATGGTCCTGATGTGCGAGATAACCTGGATAGTAGGTGTTGGATGTACTATATTAATTCTCTATTATTTGCCACATCGTAACGATTATCACTATGACAAAGAAAATGCTATTGACATATCAAGTATATTTAACATCTATTGTTGCGGTGATTTCGTGAAGTTGTGTACTTGATATACAAATTCATGTTTGTAACACCAATATTCGCTAGACAGCGCTATCCGAAGAACAAGTAGTATATCCACTAATACGTATTTTGTGAGATTTTTGTGAATTTTTGTGAATAGCAGCATTATAGAGGACATATACGTCTACTCTATATCGGTATTAGATAACAGCTTTTGGCGTGATGGAGATATCTTCAGGTTGATAATGAAGGGCATTTTACAAAGAATGCCTGAACACCCTTTAACCCCAAGGTCACTTGAAATGCTTCACAACATAAATCTGTGGAGATATGCTGCTACAGTCGATTCTTTCTCGACCGACCATCGGCCGTATTTTGCCTGTGGAGATATAGTCTATGGTTTACTGGCTTCATGGTTTCTGCTATCTGGGTTTCCCGAAGTGATACCTGTCAAATTAAAACAGAAATTTTTCATAAAAACATCCCTCTTGTAGATACAAAGGTCAGTTGCGAGAGAAAAACTAGAAAAGTAGCGTTCAGGAATTAACATAAATTTGACAATTTCGTGAAAACTAAATGTATCAGCAGAATTTTTTATCTCTCAGCTGCTAAACTCAGATCGCCTAATCAATGTAATAGTGAGATTATGCTCAGCAAACGAAATGCGTTTAATGTTAGAGAACCCTCTACGACGCTGGCCCACAATTAAACCAGCATAGTTGCAATGTCTTCTGCATGTTGAGAAGGGACTACTACTCAGCTGATGATAAACATAATATATTACATAGCAAATAATAAAAGAAAACATTCAACAATAACATTTCAGAAGGTTGTATAACAATGTATGCTTAATTTAATTGAGTAATTTGCATCAACTGTGAGTGTTCATTTTGAATGAAAAATGCGTAATTTTGTAAAATATGTAAGTGTAATTATCAAATGGAAGCAAACGTCACGAAATGTGATTCTGCAAAGAAGTTCAAAGATCGAAGATGCGGAGCACGCATGGTCTATGGAAACATGTATTAAGAGAAATCGTGAAAACACCATCACCTTCAACAAATAGAGAAAAACATATTTTAAAATATACGTTATGTACAGTTTTCCCATAATTTTGCAGGTTTTTGTGTACAAGATTAAACATACCTTATCACGGTAATTATTCACTCAAGTGATACCCTTTAAATAAGTATTCAATGTCTTAACATTTTCTTGTATGTTGTATAGAAAACCTCACCAGATTGTTACGAAGTTGAAACAAGCGAGTTGATGGCAGAATAGATGATACAGTAACACCCATGCACAACTACTAAATGTATTCAAGTAGGCCTAGCTCTACGTGAACAGTAAATTGAAATTGTGTTGATAAAAGGGCATTCATGATTAGTTATTGTACCATGAATAAAACGAAATGTTATCATGGCAGTTGAACAATCTAGTAAAACAAATTTGCAAGCATTTTTTCACTATTTTTATTATACTCTATTTGAATATTACTAATGCATTTTGTAGCCAATTTTTAAATTGAGAATAATGGTCACCATCACATATAAATCACATAATCGAACATGTGTCTTGATCAAAAAAAGTTCCGGTAACCTATTGAAACGTGAAAATTGAGTGAATTTTGCTACTCCTGCAGTTGTCATTGACCTCACGATTACTGCGAGGTTAAACCAACATTGATTCAACGTCTTGTGTCTGCAGGGGGGTGATGCAATCTGGCGAGGTGGAATAGATATATTTTGAATTGATGAGTCCTGCATGGAAGCGGCTTTGAACAAATCTTTTTGCGGGTCTCCTTGGTATCCATTATTTAAAAAACAACTTCAAACGATGTAATTTAATGATGTTATTTAAATGATTGTGTTAAACTTTAAAATTGACGTTGTGAACCTATTTGAACAGATTTTTTCCCATTTGCCCTGCAAATTCAATCAGGTCATATAAATTTAAATAAGTTATTATTAGTCCACACCAGAAGTAGAGTGACTGTAGAGTTTACGCTGCATGCGTTTAATCCCTGTAATCAAGGAGAAGTTTTGATTAAGATAAATCCAACGGTAACCAAGAAAGTGACGTTTGTCAAAAGTTAAAATAGTATCCAACTTCACTGTTTATTTTTAGATGATTATTTATATACAAGTTGAGTTTTGTGCGAACTGTCTGTGGAAGCTGTTGAAAACATGCACCTTTGAAGTGCTAAATTAAATATCATAAATATTGTGCCTCACGTTTAGTTGTATTTCGCTAACGTGACACAAGCGCACGTGAACACCACTTTATTCATTATGAAACAGTTTGAAATTATATTTCTCCAGCGAAATCTGTTATTTGATATGAAAAATCATGACAGATTAACCATATATGGTTATTCTATGATATCATGTTGGGCTACTCAGCAAATACGAAACGTTGAGGCTCTGTTGGTTTAATGTTGGGCCACTGTCAGTGACGCTGGCCCAACATTAGGCCAAAGCAGGATCGCTCCTGGGTATCACTGGCTACTTGTAATGTCATCAGTACATTGGGGGTTAGCAGTTTAAAATGACAATAGGCCTGGTTGTAAAACTCCAAATAATGAAATCATACACATTATAAATATTATGTCACTTCACCTGATTTTACTGTTGATCTCAAGTATATTTGTAAGCAACCAGACAGTACAAATTTTGTCTCAATCAACTAGTGTATGCAAGGAACCACTTCTGCATAACAAGCCCTGAAATTTTCGAAAATGGGTCGCAACAAATACAAACTCCATACAGGCACCGACATGTTTTGTGTAGAGATTTCAGGTTGGGAGATTTCGGAGTACATGAACTTAACCACGTGATATAAACCTTGGAGACCCTTTAACCCTTAAAGCGCTGAATTAATTTGTAAAAAAGATAGCAAGCAAATGGGTTTTTTAAATTTGAAATCATCATAAATGTATTTTTTTACATGTAAGAGGTTTCCTCATTTAAAAAAGTAAAGGGCAGAGATAGCAAAGTAGCATCCACGCCATAGCACATTCCCGTGACCTGGTGTCAAATTTATAAATGTCATAAATGTCTTATCATTTTAAGCACTAAATAACAGAAGGCATTCACTGATTATCGCAATCCAATAAAATTTGAAAACAATTAGCACCGTCTCAAAAAGAGCATTTCTCAGGCAACTTTGTTATGTAGAAACAACACATAAAAAATAGTTGAAATCATCTTAGGTGTATATCATCTTCCCTACATCACGACTAGACTCCGACCATCACAGGAGCCTAGTCTTGATACATGTAGGGAAGATGGTACATTTTAAGGTCTCACCACCCAGAATGCCAGCTCCATTAAAACGCATGTAAATGGCCTCAATTCCACAGGCCGATTTCACCATTTTAGCCTTTTCAACCCTATCGTATCACATAGCAGGATAAAGCCTAATATGTCCTTGTTCACAAACAGGTCCAATATGGCTATGCTGACCAGAAAGATTTTGAGCTACACCCCCCTTAGCATGTAGTCATGTCACAACAGCTCAAATTAGGCTATAATGCGTACCCTCTGTCACTTGCCAGACACACATCCTTTCAATCCACTGTAGCCTATCTCTGCGAGATTATCATGAAAAGATTATATCCGATATCCTGAACGAAGGAGATAACCTGTGCATAATAAATATCCACAAAATTATAACATCTATCTATATTTGTTTGTTACACTAGAGGTTGGAACAGCCGCATTAAAAATATTTTGTGTGATGATTCCATTATTAGTAGACACCCACCTGCATTTCCGCGCATTTAAGGTGCTGAGACCATATAATGCACGATTAGTAAAGTTGAAGATCGCTAGGCGGTGCTGTAATTAAAATTAATCTAACAGCAAACACATGACACTCGTCATGACAACTCTTTTTAGTTATTTTTTTATCTGTTCAACTCGCTTTGTATTTTATCGGTTTATTTGATGGATAGTGTATTATAAACGGAAGAAGAGGGCATTCCAAAGACATATGTTTGTCATTCTTTGGATCAAATATAACGACAGTTCAAGTCTTTATTTATTTTTCTATAATTCGCCAAGTATTTGTCTTAATTGTTGCCTCTGTGAAAACGTTATCCCCAGGAAATTATACTTGTTTACTTTTGCAATAAAGCAACATTGTGTCTTTTTGCTAAATATTTGATCTCGGGTCGTACTAGAGCGGAGATTATATCAATTTAATGTTCGCCATGTTGGTTTAGTTTCGTGACCTATACCAGGGTCATAATGTCTACACCCAATGCTGGCTTTATGTTGGTCAACCGTCTGCGATTCTGGTACAACATTTAACCAGCATTGGGTCGACATTGGCACTCTCTCATAGTTACTTCGGTCAATACAGATTCATGCAACCAAACAGCAACTTGGAAAACACCCGTTTACATAACACATTGATGTAACTTTTATGTTGACATCTGCTATTTATTGGGGTTTTTTCATGGGTCGGCAACCCATCAATAAGCAATATTTTTTTTTTATATTGTCATTGCATCGTTTCCCAAACTTTTTTGCTCATATATGGTAGTTGTGACGTGGACAAACGCTATATTTTGTTAATAAAGGCTATTGACTTTTAATGATTGTCGTTTTGCTTGGAGCAATCCTTAATAATCATTTAATATCAATGAATAAATGGATGGTAATGAATGGGGGTTAGGCCACTTTTGTGCACAAACATGATAAAATTGGCTAGGAGAATCTCCTGAGGATGATGAGTTGAATAAGATGAGACTTCCCTTCAGACACGGAATTTGAGCCCTGGCGGTCTGAGACCAAGGACAATACATCTGGATCACTGAGGCTCTCCACAATACTAAATCTTTGCGAATTGACTTTAAAACCCGGGGGCTCGGACGTGACAGCCCGCAGCGTTAACCAACAGCAGGGCCCCTGGCAATTTAAACTACTATGCCGTTCAAAGCCAAAAACAGTAACTGCAACTGCTCACTCTTCAAGTAAGCAGTTACTGCCTTCATCAATGTTCACTGGTATTCCCCAGGTGGCTCTTATTCTGACTATATCTAACCTGCGCAGTGCTTTCTGGGTGTAAACATGGCCTGCTGTTGGTGCACGGATTACAACTTTAATGAACGTTTTGCATGATTGTAAAGTAAAAAAGACAAGACAAACACATTTTATATAGATTGTTACTGTTTATTGCATGTAAAAATATAATTGCATAGAAGTAAAATCTGTCCTTGTTATTCTAAAATAAAACACTCGTTGCTGCTTATTTAAGATGCTGCACATATTTGGGAAGCACCGCAATAATTATACAAGAGCATCAGCTTTAATTATAACATAGTTGTTTGATATTTTCATATGAAGAGAGATCATCAGGTATTGTAGCCTACGATAAAGTTAGGTACCTTCACAGTTATAATGTATGATGTCAATCCTTTGGGGATGAAAGGTGTATATTTCACTTCGTAAAGTAAGACACAGCCTTTCAATACCAAATAAACAATATTTTAACCTTATTAAGTGTTAACCGCCACTATTGTCGTTTTTAAACATATTATTCACTTTTAGAACACAATGTTAAATGCAATTTTTATCTTTTCGCAAGATTGATAACACTTTAGACTGTAATATAAGAAATATAACACCCCTCGGAATTGAAGGGTCCTATGTGTCACTCTAATGAGTGAAATATAATGCCTTTAATTCCGAGGGGACTAGAAGTAATTTTCAGCACTTGAAGCTGTGGATTGCTCTGTCTAGTCGTCTACTAAAGAAGACAATCAGAATACATTACCAGTTATTTCTTAGTGATGAGACACAACTTCAAGAGGGTGAAATTTGTAATTAGATAACTAGCTGTTAAAATAGCACTCTAAAAAGCATCAACGACTGAAAGCACCATATCATCTCAATCACAGAATAAATAGTTTTGAGCTTTGAAAAATCCTGTAATCTAACCTTGATGAATCAAGTATAGCTATTGAGCCTACCTTTTGATACTTTGAAGCTGGCACAGTTTCAATATTTTATTTTGGGAAATGAGCTCTCAAATAAGTATTATGACATTATTGTTGCCAGGGTGAAAATGTATCGTTATACCAGTGTGCCTACTCGACGTCAACACCCATTCAATTTCAAAACAACAACAGACAACTACTACCATAAGTTATTATATAATAAGTATCTACACCGACCAATACTAATATACTGCAGGATTAATTATACTACAATCTAAATCTATGGCACCTTTTGTATCCTTTGATCTCAGAATGATATGCATATATGCATATTGCAGAAAGATCAACTGAAAGCAAAATAAAACATATCCCTGTGACCACGTGACGTTATCACAACGCTCTACCAGCGCTCTACCAACGTCATGTATCCAATGAGATTAAAATTAACAGCCAATTTATTAGGTAACAAGTGACAATTATCAGGCGTGAAAAATAACAATAACATATAAAAAATAGTAAAATTAAGTGTTATTACAAGCAGTAATACATTAACATAATATAAGCACTAAATAACAGAAGCCATTCACTGATTATCGCAATTTATTAAAATTTGAAAAAGATCATCACCGACTCGAAAATATCAGGCCAATTAGTTCTTTCGAAATAATTGATAAAAATAGTTGAACATCAGGTACACTTATATAATTATATGCAGGAAGGATATTTGAAAAATAACGTTGTGTACGATTAGTAAGGTTGAAGCTCGCCAGACGGTGCTTGAGTCGGCGGCATGCTGATCTTCCTGGAACATATGGCAACAAACAAAATAAATCAACCCAATGTTGAATCAATGTTGGTCCACCGTCTACGACGCTGTCCCAACATTGCCCCACCACTAGGTCAATGTATTGTGTCGGCTCGTTTTATCACTTTAAATTGCAGACTTGAATCAATCATTATTATAACAGTATTATTATATTAACATTTATATTAGGCCACCATTCACCTTTGATAATATTTGTATATATAATTTATACAACAATGGCTGCCACCATTTCTAAGCGATGACACCGATGAAACAACAACGTATATAGTTTATAACACAGTTTATACGCTCACAGCTCTAACTTTTTCAGGGGCGGATACAGAATTTAGAAAAACAGGGGGGGTTCCGTAAAGTTGAGGAACTACACTAGTAAACTTAGAGTGTCAGATACCGATATTTTGACGACGTTTGATCGGTGTTGAGTCAATTTATTTTTAGAAGGGGGGGGGGGGTCTGACCATCTCTGAATCCGCCACTGACTTATTAACTCATGTCGTGTTGAATTGTCAGTTGTTATTTTCCATTCACTTAAAACTGTAATTCTCACGCTAGTTACAGTTTCAAGTAACGCTAGTTACAGTTTCAAGTTTAACTAACATCTCAGTAATAAAAAAGTTTAACTCCGTGGCCGTTGAAGCAACGATTATGCCTAGGCTTGAAAATGTAGTCTAATCTTGAATAATACAGCGTATACCTACGTGAACATGCGTAATGTTAATTCATTTTATCAACTCATTTTATCTAAAAAGCAATATTTTTCAATTAATTTACATGTCGTAAGATCCATTTCAATCAGCGATGTAGGCCTACTCGACGTCTTCATTTACCATAAGGTCAAGTCGAGTTAACTACGTCATTTGTCTAAACTAAAAGGTATCACATCCGTTGAGATCCAAGCTGCTTCTCCCATCAAAGCACATACCATTCCATTGCTGTCTGACAGCAAAAATACGGTAAAATCACCTATGATAATAATATGTTCACATATCTGTCTACACAATCATCATATCCTATATTGAGTTTTTTCCAGGTATTTAGGCTAATCTCCCTTTGTTTTTGAAAAATGCATGATATATTTTTTTTATTTACTGATAACTTTATCTTATATGAGTATCCAGGTAGAGTAGACCGGGTAGTACGTTGAATATTCTCTATTTATATTAACACTGTTAAGATCTAGTTATCATTGAAGTAGCCAATATGTAAGATCTTTAAAAACTGGTGAGGCTGCACTGTCGATATAATGTTGGCCCGCCGTCTGCGACATTGCTTCAATATTAATCCAGCGTTGAGTCAACGTCTCGTGTTTGCTGGCGTCTTGAATACATTGTACAGATTATGATATCCACTGGTGATTGATCTATTATTGGCTTTTCATGTGTAAGCATCGCAGGGTGGGGCTGCATGTTTCTTTTCTATCACCAAATTTTTATACTTTTTCGCAGCAGAATGGTCAAATTTACAAGTCAACATCACATAATTATGGCCTATATATTTCGCCTCAATTTTAAATTTAAATGGTTAAATTAAAAAAAAAAACATATTTGGCGTCTTTGGCAAAAGGGTGTCTGATTGCCCACCACCGATATGTTTTCCCGATCTGCAAGACATTTCTAACACATTGATACCGCGTTTGTAATTATACAACTATAATAATTTCCATGTGTTCATATTCATCTGTATATTTCAGGATCCGCTAATGGTTGTGATCTATACAGATGGCTTATGGATACGAGGGTTTAACAGGTTGAGTATATAATATTATGAGCATTATACAACCACTGGTACAAGTGAGAGAAACTACACATGTTTCTCTCTTTCTGTGTCTTCACAAAAGTTCACAATATCCCAGCAAACACGAGACTTTGACCCAATGCTGGACTGATGTTGGGCCAGCGTTGAAGACGGTGGGCCCACAATATGAAAGCATTGGGTCAACGTCTCGTGTTTGCCGGGATGTATCAAAATACGAATCATGTTGTTCTTTTTAGATTTGAACACCCCTCACCTCCCTACCACACGAATGGTCCTGATGTGCGAAATAACCTGGATAGTAGGTGTTGGATGTACTATATTAATTCTCTAGTATTTGCCACATCGTCACGATTATCACTATGACAAAGAAAATGCTATTGACATATCAAGTATATCCAACCTCTATTGTTGTGGTGATTTCGTAAAGTTGTGTGCTTGATATACAAATTCATGTTTGTAACACCAACATTCGCTAGACAGCGCTATCCGAATAACAAGTAGTGTATCCACTAATACGTATTTTGTGAGATTTTTGTGAATTTCTGAGAATAGCAGCATTATAGAGGACATATACGTCTACTCTATATCTGTATTAGATAACAGCTTTTGGCGTGATGGAGATATCTTCAGGTTGATAATGAAGGGCATTTTACAAAGAATGCCTGAACACCCTTTAACCCCAAGGTCACTTGAAATGCTTCACAACATAAATCTGTGGAGATATGCTGCGCCAGTGGATTCTTTCTCGAGCGACCATCGGCCGTATTTTGTCTGTGGAGATATAGTCTATGGCTTACTGGCTTCATGGTTTCTGCTATCTGGGTTTCCCGAAGTGATACCTGTCAAATTAAAACAGAAATCTTTCATAAAAACATCCCTCTTGTAGATACAAAGGTCAGTTGCGAAAGACACACTAGAAAAGTAGCGTTCAGGAATTAACATAAATTTGACAATTTCGTGAAAACTAAATGTATCAGCAGAATTTTTTATCTCTCAGCTGCTAAACTCAGATGGCCTAATCAATGTAATAGTGAGATTATGCTCAGCAAACGAAATGCGTTTAATGTTAGAGAACCGTCTACGACGCTGGCCCACAATTAAACCAGCATAGTTGCAATGTCTTCTGCATGTTGAGAAGGGACTACTACTCAGCTGATGATAAACATAATATATTACATGGCAAATAATAAAAGAAAACATTCAACAATAACATTTCAGAAGGTTGTATAACAATGTATGCTTAATTTAATTGAGTAATTTGCATCAACTGTGAGTGTTCATTTTGAATGAAAAATGCGTAATTTCGTAAAATATGTAAGTGTAATTATCAAATGGAAGCAAACGTCACGAAATGTGATTCTGCAAAGAAGTTCAAAGATCGAAGATCCGGAGCACGCATGGTCTATAGAAACATGTATTAATCGTGAAAACACCATCACCTTCAACAAATAGAGAAAAACATATTTAAAATGATACGTTATGTACAGTTTTCCCATAATTTTGCAGGTTTTTGTGTACAAGATTAAACATACCTTAACACGGTAATTATTCACTCAAGTGATACCCTTTAAATAAGTATTCAATGTCTTAACATTTTCTTGGATGCTGTATAGAAAACCTCACCAGATTGTTACGAAGTTGAAACAAGCGAGTTGATGGCAGAATAGATGATAGAGTAACACCCATGCACAACTACTATATGTATTCAATCAAGTAGGCCTAGCTCTACGTGAACAGTAAATTGAAATTGTGTTGATAAAAGGGCATTCATGATTAGTTATTCTATCATGTTTAAAACGAAATGTTATCATGGCAGTTGAACAATCTAGTAAAACAAATTTGCAAGCATTTTTTCACTATTTTTATTATACTCTATTTGAATATTACTAATGCATTTTGTAGCCAATTTTTAAAGTGAGAATAATGGTCACCATCACATATAAATCACATAATCGAACATGTGTCTTGATCAAAAAAAGTTCCGGTAACCTATTAAAACGTGAAAATTGAGTGAATTTTGCTACTCCTGCAGTTATCATTGACCTCACGATTACTGCGAGGTTAAACCAACATTGATTCAACGTCTTGTGTCTGCAGGAGGGTGATGCAATCTGGCGAGGTAAAATAAATATATTTTGAATTGATGAGGCCTGCATGGAAGCGGCTTTGAACAAATCTTTTTGCGGGTCTCCCTTGTATCCATTATTTCAAAAAAAACTACAACCGATGTAATTTAACGATGTTATTTAAATGATTGTGCTAAACTTTAAAATTGACGTTGTGAACTTATTTGAACAGATTTTTTCCCATTTGCCCTGCAAATTCAATCAGGTCATATAAATTTAAATGAGTTATTATTAGTCCACACCAGTAGTAGAGTGACTGTAGAGTTTACGCTGCATGCGTTTAGTCCCTGTAATAAAGGAGAAGTTTTAATTAAGAGAAATCCAACGGTAACCAAGAAAGTGACATTTGTCAAAAGTTAAAATAGTATCAAGCTTCACTGTTTATTTCTAGATGATTATTTATATACAAGTTGAGTTTTGTGCGAACTGTCTGTGGAAGTTGTTGAAAACATGCACCTGCTAAATTAAATATCATAAATATTGTGCCTCACTTTTAGTTGTATTTCGCTAACGTGACACAATCGCATGTGAACACCACTTTATTCATTATGAAACATTTTGAAATTATATTTCTCCAGCGAAATCTGCTATTTGACTTATTTGATATGACAAAATCATGACAGATTAACCACATATGGTTATTCTATGATATCATGTAGAGCTACTCAGCAAATACGAAACGTTGGTTTAATGTTGGGCCATTGTCAGTGCACTGGCCCAACATTAGGCCAAAGCAGGATCAGCTCCTGGGTATCACTGGCTACTTGTAACGTTATCAGGGTTAGCAGTTTAAAATGACAATAGGCCTGGTTGTAAAACTCTCATTTTATCAGTACTCTGCATGCATCTGTACCCTTGGCATGTAGCGCTTCCATCACCAAATAATGAAATCATACACATTATAAATATTATATCACTTCACCTGATTTTACTGTTGATCTCAAGTTTATTTGTAAGCAACCGGACAGTACAAATTTTGTCTCAATCAACTAGTGTATGCAAGCAACCACTTCTGCATAACAAGCCCTGGAATTTTCGAAAATGTGTCGCAACAAATACAAACTCCGTACAGGCACCGACATGTTTTGTGTAGAGATTTCAGGTCGGGAGATTTTGGAGTACATGAACTTAACCACGGGATAGAAACCTTGGAGACCCTTTAACCCTTAAAGCGCTGAATTAATTTGTAAAAAAGATCGCAAGCAAATGGGTTTTTTTAATTTAAAATCATGATAAATGTATTAGTTATCTCTTTCTGATTCATTTGAATACCTATGTTATAGGTCTACGGCCATTAGAAATATGTGGATTCTTAGAGTGCGGGATCGACTTTAATCGACAGAATCTGACGTCTACAGACGTCAGATTCTTTCAACTGAAGTCGATTTTTCAATTTGACGTCATCATAAATGTCAGCTTTTTCTACTTCATTTAAATATCTATGTTATGGGTCTATGGCCATAATCCATAATCCATCACTTAGGAAGATTAATGTTTTCACGCAAATCTGAAGGTTGTTGATTTCGAAAACCTATATTTTCATTGTGGATTTTTTTTACTATAGTTTTAAAAAAATCAGACATAGAGAAGCGCTAAAAAAAATAACAACAGACAAATTATGTCTAGAATATAGACATATTTTGATTTATTCACATAGAATAAACATAAAAATTGAAATATTTTCACACTGAAAAACAGGAGAGTTTGCAACACAGGTTTGATTAATTAAAAAATGATACTATTGGGCCTACAGTAACGAGTATTAATAAAGAAACAAACCCTTGGACATCAAACTACAATGTAATCCATGTAGAAGGTATGGTATGACCTACGCAACTTATAGTAAGCTGACTGATTATAGTACCCGCTAAAACCAAGCCTGTAGGCAGGGCCCTATCCAAAGGGTGTCAGTCACCAACCCCATGTGGGGAAGCTTGTTTATTTTGTCAGTTTAAATTAAACATTCCAGCTCTTCTATTATTGATTCCATTCTAAACGAACCCTCTCGCCCCTTTTAAAAAGAGCTGGGTTATTAAATATTTGTTAAAAGTGTGAATTGTGGTATATACAGCTGGTAGAAAACAATTTGTTCCAGATTGACAGTAAAATTAGTGAAGTGTTATCGTGTCTGATAGGAGAAGCAGATTGAAACCCATTTGGTACAAATGCATGCAGATTAGAGATACAATTTGAGTTAGTATTGCGTGATTAGTCAACCACACTCTCACAGCGAAAGCATGTTGTTCAAAGTGAACACGGTGAGCAGCAAATGACAAAAATGGCGCCCTCCACAAACCTTCTCGTAAGTCAAATTACTACTTTTTGTTGTCGTCAGAATCATCCTCGTCAGGATCAGAGAGGGCAAACCTGTAAAGCGATCAGTTCAAACAAACCCGCATACATTCAGTGGCAGCATTCACTATAGGCCCAGAGAATGTTCTCACCAAAAGATCAGTGCTAAGTACAAATATACTAGAAGTCATTTTAATCTGTTTTTATAAGCCTATCTTATCAATGTTAGTGGGAATGTTTGGTCATTGAGATTCACAAATATTTGGTCCAAAATTAAACAAATATGAGTAATTGTCACCGACTTGAAGTTGAATCCCGCAGTAGAGAGACACAAGTTCAAGTGAGTTGAAATTTAAATAAGATCAGTTAACAGGAAAAGGGTTAAGTTCATTTGGGGCTTGTAGACCCTCGTTCATGCATTGAAAACAAAAGTGGATTTTTTCTTCTAACTCACCAGAGAAAGCTTAAGATTTTAAAGGTTTCAATTTTAAAATGTCATAAATGTCTTAGTTGCCTCTCTCTGCTTCATTTGAATACCCATATAATAAAATGTCTACAACCATTAAAAGTATTTTTCAAAACTCTTCTAACATCTCGACATCCGATTCTGACGTCAAAAGTCATTCGCCGCACTTAAAGGGTTGAACCGTGGCCTGATTGGCAGTCTTATCAATAAGCTAAGTTTTATCTGAACGCTGTCATATTTTTTTTACATGTAAGGGGTTTCCTCATTTATAAAAGTAAAGGGCAGAGATTTCAAAGTAGCATCCACGCCATAGCACATTCCCGTGACCTGGTATCCACACAAGAAAATGTATAGATTTTAAAGCTCTGAGATTACCAAAACAGCAAAAAAAAAACATTTCGAAAAATCTCAGAATGTCACACAACACATAAAAAAATACTTATTAAAACTAGCACATATTGATTTAAATTTTAAAACAACACAATCTTGAGGTAAATTTCTACAGGAAGTGTCATTACAAGACAAGTTAAAAAACAAAACAATCTAGGATCTAAGAAAATCATAGTGCAGGATATGTGTAAAAGGTAGTACAAATAACACCAAAAATAAAATCATAAAAACTGTTAGGCATACAAATGTGAAAATGTAAATTTGTTTATAGAATAATATGTTATAGATTCAGTTTCCAAATAGTAAGTAAAGTGAGACTAACGACTGCATTCCAGATGAATTGTAGCTTTAATATTTTTTCTCTCGTTAGAGAACGAATCAAAGTTTAGGGGAATACAGGAAATCAGTATTTATGTTGATTTTAGTGAGGAATTACATGTTCATCCTGTTTAATAAAAACACGGAAAAACAATCTCTACTAAAATCTAAATTTCAACTTGACTTGGAAATAATTGTCTTTCTGCCAAAGGAATGAAAATATCATGCATGCCTGCCATAAATAATAACAAAAATGGTGAGATTAGTAAATCTTTTCCACTTGAATTGTGTTTCACTCCCACAACCCACAGCTTGAAGTGGGTGAAAAACTATCAGAGCAAAAATATATCACTTTGCTGAGCAATCACATATTTTGACTCTTGACTAGATGTGTGAAGTGCAAACTTATATAACTCTTGTCTTGCTGAATTGTTTGTTTCTAGTTTGCGACATTTGAAGCTGGAATTGCTAGCGCAATTTCCAGCTTCAAATGTCGCAAAATATGTCTATAACAAATATCCAAAATTGAATTATTTGATTAACTGATCTTCCACCAAATATTTTACCAGATTAAGATATTTTTCTAACAGCTAGGACAATTGCTGTCTCAATTCTCGACTTGTAGTGGATGAAGATGACTTGAGGTGAGTGGCAAATGAAAAAAAGATATTGCTACCGGTGTTATTAAAACAGTTCCATGATTTTTTTTGTTGTAAACCCCCTAGGTGAAGGAAAATACGTCATTCTTCAGAGACGCAAAATGATGCTTTGATGCATCGTTAGTGTTTAAAGGGTTAACCCTTATTCTTAACCCTTATTAATTTATTTTAATTTTCAACCACTTGAAGTTGTGTCTCGCTATGGCGGTCCAAAACCTCAAGTGATTAAAAATTACTCATATTTTAATCTGCTGACGACTTACCATTTTTTATCGCTCCCAGAGAGGTCAAGTTCAGCCAGCTTTAGCTCCACTTTACCCATGTGCTCCCTCTGACTGGAGAACATGCTGACAGAGTTCTTCACTGAGACCTCCACGCTGTGTGTGCTCACCTCAGACGCGCTGAGCGACCAGGAAAACCTAGAAAGGAACAGGGAAACATGAAACATAATCTCACATAAGTAATCGCAAAGATATAATCTCACAAATGTAATCTTACAGAGTCACCAAGAACATTAAGAGAGATTTGGAGGTTAGCACCCAAATCTTTTCTAATTCTAGGTTTTTAGGTCACTGAGCCCCTCTATAAAATATAATCTGATAAGTCAAGAAGAACATTAAATTTTGGACACTAAAATTACCCCTCAGCCAGAATAATCTACCAAAGTAAATAACAGTGGAGCACTATTATAAATAATAATTTTCCTCCACTTGGAAGTCATGTGTCATTTTTGTCAAATTCAGCTCATCAATTTTAACCATAACAAAAAAAACATTTCTAATTAAAATGATTAGTCTCTAAAGTGGTTAGCCGGTTAAGAGTTACTGACACCAACATAACCTACCCTAGGTCAACATGTTTGCTGGACTTTCAAAACCTATTATATGTTATAAGTTTTTTAAGTTTGCTCTGTTGTAATGTTCACCCAATGTTGGTCAATTAATCATTGTTAAATTTTCAAAATGTTGCTCCATTGGGTCATGTGATTTCTTTTAAAACTTCAATGATAAATGTCTGATGTTTGCTATACGGTGGTTTTATACGTACGTTTCATCATAGGTTGGTGCGATTGTATTTTTGGCCACCTTTGTCTTACGTTTGCTACTACTTGAGCGTTCGGGCAGGATGTAACATCTGATGTACGGGTCTGCGACATCATCATCATCACAAGGAATCAAATTCCTAAAATCAGGGATGTCAATAGGTAAAGAAAAAAAGACCCAACCCCCTTCCCCCAACACCTTAATTTTTTTCCAGTTGCAGAAATCAAAATGTTAGTAGAACACAACAACAAGCTCAAATCCTCTGTAGATGAAGCATTTCAGAAATAAAAATATACATGTTCTACATTGAACTATTTGACTAACTGAGCATCTACCACAAACAACATTATCTGTTTCAGTGACATATTATTTGGTTTAAATTAAACTTGAAAACGTATATATACATGCGTAGCAGGACAAGGGTTTAATTAAGGCCGAAAATTGCGTCAGCATTTCTATCTTTCACTCATGGTAAAATACACAGCTGTAATTATCAAAGTGATACATTTTATGACTTGTTTATTATACATAACAAATACAGACCGGCACTGGTGTACACACACAGTGAGAGAGTTGCGCTGTGGCACATAGCGAGTTGTAAGCTCAACACTTCCAAACTCAGTGGAGGTCGGGTCCCTATTGAGAAAACATTGACATATAATTAAAAATTCATGACAATATTGATAACTTGCTGAAACTTGTTAAGAAACACAAAAATAAATAGATTCCATTAAAAATTGATCATTTCTATCACCGAGCGTAGGCCTACATTGACAAAGGTTATGAAAGCATGAATGTAGAAGTGACCTAATTACATGTATCCTCAATGTAGGCCTATCATTGTATAGGTATCAAGAACTACACTTGAGAGAAATCTCTTAGATATTACTGTACATAATTTGATCGTAGATTCTACAATCATGTGCTTTGACCTAGATATATATACAAGCGGGGTCCTACTAATGGAAAAATAAAAAAAAACACAGTACGAGTACATGTACTAGAAAATTCGATGAATGAAGTTGTAAGCATTTGTTAGGATAATTATAAGTTATTTTTTAAAATTGTATAATTTTCATTCATTGTGAGATGGGAAATGTAGCAGTAATTCAATAGGATAAGACCACATATATGTAGCCCAGTGCGGGACAAAATGCTCTGCATCTCCAGAATGATGACAGCAGATTTTATAAAGCAGGGTTTGCTTTCAAAGCCTTTCAAGGCCCAAAAGTAGTTTTTTTCAGGCCCCACGCAAACCAAGTGAAACATTAATACAAACATTTGAAGAATGAATTTTGTTTAATAGCAAGCAATCCTGTAGACATGTAGCAAGCCCACTTCTTGACTCCAGAGAATAAATGCATGATCACTATGGATCTTGGCTGTCATTAAAAACTACGGAATGGAATCTTGGCTGTTTTAAAAAAAATGCGAAATGTCTTTCAAAATGGTTCATTTTCAAGGCTTTTCAGGGCCTTTGGCAAAATTTAGGCACTTTCAAGGCCTTGAAAAAATAATTTAAAATTCAAGGCTTCTCAAGGCTTTTAAGGCCTCGTACAAACCCTGATAAAGTCAATGGTCAATATACTTGGTTATTTTTATAAAAATCAGGTAATTTTCTTTCATGTGGAGGGACCTCAACATGAAGTGAATGAAAATGACAGGGAGTGCATGAGTGCTAAAATGGTTAACATACACAACGTTTCCTCTGTAACGCAAATCCTGTACAGGCATCTGTGTTGGAGACACATGGATCTGTTGCTCCTGCCCGTCCCTGGCTGGGGGCTGGTGGACGTGCTGTACCTGCTGATGAGCCGGGGGCTGCCCGTTGATGACATCAGACCCTTCAGCTATTAGTTCTTTCTGGGATTTATCTGACAAGGCTTCCTCCATGCGAGGCTCTGCTGGAGATAACGGCTGTAGCTCGGGGTCTGTGGTCTGACCAGCATCCAGAGCCCAATCGGCCGGCACCTCAGATGTAAGAATCTGAGAACATGTCATTCAATAAATTGAGAATTTTAAAATAATTTTTATTCATTTGATGTTTAAACTTACTGAAAGAGATGTTTATAATTATGTCAAAAATGTTGACAATTGATAATTTTGTTGACATGGTTAATAAAGGTTGTTTCAACTGGAAGATGCTAATCTACAGAAAAAAAAATATATAAAGAATGGATGTACTGGTACAGTGGGGCCACTGGTGTGGTGGTTAGTACTACCGCTTGTCAATAAGCCAGAGCTCTGAAGTTCAGCTCTTGGAATTCAGGTTTCAAAGACACCTAATGTTTCTTTCCCACCCACTCTTAACTGTTCAATGTTGTTGGAAGCTAACTGCTAAAACAATTTCCAGCTTTAAATGAGGATAAATATTTGTAATAACCCTTACAACGCTGTGATTTTTTTGTATAAACCATGAAAACAAAGGGGCTTTTACAATTTGAAATCATGTCCTAGTTTGCTCCTTCTGCTTCATTTGAATACCTATTGTATCTTCGGGTCTACGGCCATTATCAATTTGTAAATCTATCAGTGCGGGGATCGTCTTTAGACGTCAGTCTAAAGACGATCCCCGCACTGAAAGGGTTAAGCCATACCCGCAGACAGATCCTCAATGACACTTTGCTCTGGGGTCCTGATTCTCGCAGAGAGAAGGGTCGATTTACTGTCAAATCCTTTGCAGCTAGAAGACTCTTCAGAGATATCGTAACACGACCCAGCTTCTTATCATTCTTGGAGCTGTCCAAAACCTGCAGAAAAAATTGTAATAATACTGGTACATGCATGTTACAGGATAAAGTGAAATTATTTTGTCTAACTTAGAATGGTTAGACAGGAAATTAATAAAGCAGTGCACTTAACAATTTGAATTACCCCGGTACAAGTCATGAAAACTAGCCTTGAAAATAACCAACAATGAAGATACTGACATAATTTTGACTACAATTTTAAATGCAGCTTTTATATGCTGAAAGTTTAGACAGTTCATTTTTATTATTGAAAGGTTAAAAGTTAATACAATGTCAATGTCTGAATGTAAACAAATAGTAGCATATGAAAAAGTGATGAATGATTTCAGTATTTCAAAATTTCTATTTTCAAGTCATTTAATACACATCTTAGAAATTACACAGTAAATTTCGTTCATTTAAGTTTAACCCTTTAACTGCCAAATTATTCAATTTGAATTTTCACTCACTTGAAGTTGTGTCTCGCTGACGCGACCCATAACTTCAAGTGAGTGAAAATTATTCAGATTTGACAAAATGAAGGTCAACTGTTTTTAAATGTTGCTGATTGATGTCACATTTTATCTTTAAAATGTTTAAAAGCTGGTACTTAATGTGCTAATAAAAAATGAAAACTCGAATATATGCGGCACCGGCGGTTAAAGGGTTAACATTATCTAGTGAGCTGAGTTTATCTGATAATCTCTGGCTGCGCTGAGCAGATATTTTTTGGTTTGTTAGATTCAACATTTTCAGTTTCGGGGAAAATATAATATACAATCAGAATTCACTAGCAGGTGAAGGGTATATAGGTCAAAAAGGTCATTATACCTCCAGCTCAATGTCCTGGTGATACGGATCATGGATGAGAAACTGGAAATTCTCCTCCCATTTGGGATCAGCCGTTTTGGCTTTAGGCATACTCTTCTTCACTGTGTTCCCTACAGCCAGGCGGACGTATGGGCTAGGCTCTGACATCGACTTCTTTGATCTCTGAAAATAAAGATAACAGCATTGTCAGATTGTAGCATGCCCATCTTCATACTCGACATTGCACATACTGGCTCTAAATCTGAACAATGCTACCCACAGATACAAATCACATACCCAGTAGGTATGAGACATTGGATCAACGTTGTCTGAATGTTGGGCCAAAAGCTGTAATGTTAGCACAGCATCGAGACAACGTAGGTATAATGTGTGTGTTGCATGAGTCCAGGGTTCACCACAGTGCCGGAAATGCCGGCTGCCCGACCGGATGAATTCTAAAAAAAAAAAAAAAAATTTTTTTTTTCAGTTCTGTTTTGTGGTGTCCTTTCATTTGCGTTTTAAAGAAGGCTAACTGACAGTGTCTGATTTTGTAGTTTATTGGCTTTTAGTATCAGTTGTTCATCAAAATGTGCCAGATATTACTTATTGGGCAACCACACATGCTTCAAATTTTATGCAGCAGTGTAAGGGTTAAGCTGCTCGCGCGTACTAAGTTAATATTTTTGAGAGAACAACCAGATGCTTTTTTTTCTGTGGGGAACCCTGGATTACTAATCTTGTTTTATAAATCCAGTTTCTGATTTAGCTATTCAGAGTCAACCATACATATTACCAAAAATAGTTCTATTTCTGATAGTACAATTATGTTGTTTTGTACAAATGGGATGCAAAATTTCCCACTTAAAAATAATTTAGGCTATTTGTGTAAATATGCATCACTAGTGAGTAAAGGTGTAACTGAGAAAAATAAACATAAAAAAGATATTTTGCGGCACTTGCCACTTTAGAATCTGATCTAAACATAATTGTGTATCTTTCGAGAGGGGGTTAGGTAATGTAGGTTAAAAATTGTTTATGAAGAAAAAAAAATTCTGTAATCTCGATCCTTTTGAGCGTCCAGGGGAATCTTGTCTAAACTGATATCCAAGAAGTTTTTTGGGGGAATAGATACAGATTTGTGAATGTAACACATTTGATTGATCAGGTATATCTCATATTACCAAAAGTAATTTGCAGAAATGAAACAAAACTTTGTATGCCTATGGGTGAAATGCAAAGTAATATTAGTCAGTCGTTAATATGTAATATGATAATTAAAGCATTAGTATGATAAGTAAAATAATAATTTGGCACCTAAATGGTTAACTTCTTCCTGTAAAGTTAACATGAATGTACCTTGGTAGTGGATAGACCTTACATTAGAAAATGAAATAATCCAAGCATTAGTAGTAGAAGATTGTGAAATAATATTTAACGAAATGGTGATATTTAGAAAAAAACCTATCATCTTTGCAAAGTTTGGTGTGTAATAGTAAAGATTTTCATTTCAAATGCGCCCCATATACACATGTACTACATGCACATGTAGCACAGAAACATATGGGAAATTGCATATAACACACCCTGTTCGACATACACACCTGGTATGTATAAAGAGCTGTTGTATACCTACTACACACTTATCACACAGATTGTTCTCATAAAGGTTATTGATGTTTATCAATGTATATACATCGACCAAATGCACCTTCAACTATAATAAACAAAGATTTTATGACATAATATTAGCAGTTACCCAAGTTGTGATTAGCGTGGAACGGCTGGATCAATGTATATGGTATCTATATCCTTTAATATTCGCTTTATTTTAACCACAAAATGTGGAACTAATTTTGAGTTCAGTAGATCACAGAAACCAAAGTGGCTTGCAAGCGCGATAACTTCATAACGCCTTGAGATGGGGCCACATGTGCATAAATTTATAATTGTTGATATTGATGGACAGAGCCTACGGCTGAGGGATCCTGCCTATTTTTTTAAATGTTTTTTTAAATTTATAATATTTTAATGTTAATTTATTTCATTGTACATCGCCTTGATCCACCCTGTGGGATATGTGAGTTATCAAAGAACCTTTTTATTATTATTATTATGTACATACTGTACATTATTATTTCAAGTGGGCAGGGTGGGGTTAAAGAAAATAACATATTTTTTGTCATTCGAAGCTGGAATTTGCATGAATAATTCTAGTTTCAAACGAATGTGAACTATGAAGTGACAACTCAATATGATAAGCGCTATAAGGTGAAAGTAAAAAATAAAAAAGCACAGTAATTTTTTTAGAAATAGATAGAAACATTTTTGTCATTTCAAGCTTCAAATTCCAGCTTCAAATTCATTCAAAATACCAGCAAGAGAAGAAGGGTTAAAAAGGTAATGTTATTCACTAGTGTACAATACTTAACCCTTGTCCTGCTGAATTGCTTCAATTGTATTTTTCATCATTCGAAGCTGGAATTGCTAACGCAATTTCCAGCTTCAAATGACGAAAAAAATTACTATTTATGAAAAATAGACATGTCTAAAATTAAATTATTGGTTCAACTAAGCATCTACTACTAAAAAATTAAGTGATATTTTTATTGATCTAAAACATCCTTAACCCCGTATATATCCGGGCATAGCAAGACAAGGGTTAATCCTTATCCTGCTGGTCAGGATATTGTTGTTTTAAATCTGTTTTATTAGTCAATCAAATCACTGTTATTGGGGATGAAATGTGTGTCTAAACATCAAGATTTGCAAATATTTGTGCTCACATTAAACAAATATGAGTAATTTTCAGCCACTTGAAGTTGTGGATCGCTGTAGCGAGACACAATTTCAAGTAGGTGAAATTTTAAATTAATCAACTAAGCAGGCTAAGAGTTAATAGTCTGCAAAAACCAAAAGGCAGTATCTGTTTACTTTACAAGCCTTTTCGATTCGCACGACAGAAGAGTTATTTAGATATCAGCTGAGCTATGGCTACAGCCAGAGGTGGTTCTCATATCAAAATAACTATTGATGCCTCATTATGCTGCTGTATGTGTTGATAATGTCAGGGAAAAGAAATCTAGTATAACTTGCTCGCTATTTCTAATAACTTATTTCAAATACAAAATAACCTGTTTTTGTTCAATTTAAAAATGAATTTGGTGGTTTTTATCAGATTACAGAATGATGACCAAATAGTTAATTATGCATTGCCACACCAGCAAGGTCAAGTCACAACAAATGATACTGTGATCCACAATTTACAGTGGATAAGAAATATAAGTTGATAATTTCCTATCAATGTATTATTCCATTCTAATTTTCTAGTTTGCATGGAATACTATGAAGTATCATGGTGTTTCTTATATTACATTGCTATCAATTAAACAATATCTGGATATAGTATTTAGTAATATAATACAATGGAGAGCAGTTTCAAGTGTTTAACAATTGCAAAAAACTCACCCATGATTCGCTAGTCATTGATTTCTACAGAAATAATATTTTATTCTTTTTGTGATCAGATTTTATTCTCAGAAAATAGATAGCAATAACAATTTGATAAGCAGTTTTTTTTCACACTAGAAAATTATTTTGATAAAAGGACCAAAGTGATGCACAAAATAGTGATTGAATGTCTTCATCCTTGTTAATAATTACAATTTAAATCACTGCATTTTGACAGTGATTTAAAAAACTTGATTTATATAAAAATCCTAAAGTATGAATAATAGCCTAAGGCTTTAGTACACATAGTTTGAGCTGTGCCCGCAATCTTACCTTATTTAAATTTTCACCCACTTAAAGTTGTGTCTAGATACAGCGACCCACAACTTCAAGTTGTTAAAAATTACCCATATTTGTTTAATTCGAGACCAAACGTTGGAAAATCTTGATGTTAAAAAAAACAATAATTTCATTTCATGATTTCATTTAGCTTTGATTAGCAGATAAAAAGGTGTTGCTTTTATTGCTATACAACTTTTCACTATTGTTTTGTTTTCAAAGATGATTCACATGTGAAGAGCATCAGACCGTTCTACCCGGCATTTTTTGTTGAGCGTATATTGTATCAGCATTTGCTATTGTACAATCCTCATCAAATGAATATGTTTATACCAAGTTGATTCACTCAAACGCACATTTTAGTGAATGCATGTCCTCTCCACATAGTAATAATGTGTGATTTATTACAGTTCATCAAGCAGAAATAACGCTTAACTTTATGACCACAAAAGAGTAATTCAGTACTTTGAGTTTTAACCCTTAGAGCACTGGGTTATTCGATTTAAATTTTCAATCACTTGAAGTTGTGTCTGGCCACCGCGATCCACAACTTCAAGTGACTGAAAATTTGTGTGATTTGCGAAATTCAAGTCCCCAACACATATCAGTGTTTCAAGATTTAAAGCATATTTTACTTTTAACAACTGGTTATACAGGTGCTAAAAAAATACAGAATGTCTACTGTAGTCGACATCAGTGTCCTAAGGGTTAAAACACTTACTGGCAATGACTTAGCTCCGTCCAGGGTGATCATGAGAAGCCCGGCAGACAGCAGATCCTCAGATCCAGCTTTCTTCCCCTCCTTGTATGTTCCCATCTGAAAACAAAACATGTGGTCAGCTTAGTATCTATACGTAGGGAATAGTGGATATGTGTATACAAGGCAAATTTAGCAGCTGTAGTGTAACTCTAGTTCTGCTGTATTTCTGCTACTATTTTTCAGTCATTTGAAGAATTTTCAATTTCAAATAACAAAAATATTTCATTTATGATTATTGAACAACTCCGAAATTGAATTATTCAATTATAAACTGGACATCTCTAACCAGATATTTTAGCAATTGCTGTGGTATTTTATTTAAAACTTTAATATTTGATATATGAATAAATATAGCCATGGCATGAGAAAATGAATCACTTGCAGTCTTCTAAAAATTATAGAAAACATTTTTCTAGAATAAAATATCTGAATAAATAGCTTGTATTTTAAAGTTAATATTTTCAAAATTTAATATTGGGAGAGATATAGAATACCAGTAATTACATTAAAAAATAGGTCCGGCTATATAAAAAGTTTGTGAAGTCTTATATTTCTTTGTTTATTTACAGTTTTAAAAATAGTTTTTATACATAATAAAATGTGACCCGCCACAAAAAAAGGATGCGAGGTCAATATTTTGAAAATAATTTGATAGTAGATTTGATAGCAGTGCCCTTCCTGTTCCACAAACTGGAAGAATCGTTTTAAAAATTTGTATTTCTTTTAATCTTACGAGATGTTTACCTTTTAGTTATGTAATCATTACAATTGATATGACATCATAAATAATTATAGAAATGCCGCCTGGATATAGCTTTTCACATGACTGGTCACAAATATTTGTTACTGTTCGCAACAAAACGTTGGTTTGATCTCATTAAACTATTATCATATGAGTATATGTTCATCAAATCAGTGAAAATGAGACACTTTTTATACAGTTTAGTATAATGTCAGTTAAGAGAATGATCACATGTAGCATAGTAGTTTTGCTAGTACTGAATAAATACAAAACAGTTACTGAAACAAACATCAATCAAAGATGAATTATGTATGGTTCTTTTTTATACACAGAAAACTGAATAAACACAATAATAAAAAACAGAAATAGTAATTATGTAATAGAGTAAGTATAAAGGTTCACATCTCAGAAACGTGTGTGTAAGCACAAAATATCAACTCTGTTTTATATATACCATTAATGTGTCACACACTGTCTAGTACCGGTAAACATTATATTTCATCTTATTGATAAATTGACATTCCCTTTGTGAAATAAAGTACTATGTGTAATAAGTTGGGGATTGTGAGTGTGGGGAGTTAACTGGAGTTTAACAGAATTATTCACAGCAATACAATCAAATAAAACACTATAAATGATAGCTTATCAAAGTTGCACAAAACAGACCTGATAATGATATGTTTAATGAAATATTTTTTTAAATATATTAAATTATACTTTATGAATGGATGACTCTCATATTAAACTTACTACCTGTTACTGCTAAATGGTTCAATAGTGTTTTATAATATTCGAAGAGCAGAAAAGTAAATTAATCAACATTTAAAATACTGATATGCAATAATGTGAAAAATTGGCCATTTAACAATACATATTTTATATCTTAATGAAGCAGTTCTGTAGGTTGATGCTTGATTACCAAATTTAAAAAAACTTTTTATTATACTAAAAAAAATTACAATCAGTTAAAAATAATAGACGGCTCGTTTTTTTGCTACTATGTAGCAGCAAATAAACAGTACCATACCATCCTAGATCTTTTTTTTTCATATGTTGCCATAGAAATTTTAAACAACTCACGCACATTCATATCAGAGGAGAAATCCAACAGAACCTAATATTTGGTCAGCGTCACAAATACATTGGTGAATAGCCGTTCCGGTACTGGCCAGTATCACACATTTATGTCATAACAAAACTTTAATTCATCACTTCATATTAACTTTATTAAATTTAAATATATAGCACCTATCATATTGATTAATAACCACCACAATACATCAATATATCAACCCTCATGCTTCCTCACAGATTTTTAGTATTTCATAATTTTTGTTGTGGACTAATAATTCAACCATCAATAACAGGATGCAGAAAAACACATAAATCGTGGAGCATTTCAGAATAAGATACCAGTTCCTGAAAATTTACAGCTTTTCCGGCTTCAGCACCAAGTTGAGTATCATATTTGATAAACTGCTGGTCTTTTGATAATGTCATTTCATGACTGTGATCTGTGCTGTGCCATGAACGCAGGGTGAATTTGCTCTAAAATATTAAAAGTACCATGAACTTTAATTGATACATGGCTAAGGGAGTTAAGACATATAAAAACAACCTGTTAGAGCACTGACAGTGAACATCCCAATATGTGGAGCACAGCGATATGATTCATGACTAGAATCGAGTTTGGGATATAGATGAACAATAGCTATACACATACACATGTACTATGAAAAAGCAAACAGCGGTTACTATTATAGTTACTGCTGTATGCCTTTGCAACGCAGAGCCAAGTGGTACAATAATGGTCGATGTTATGATATTCATACTTTATACTTTCACCTTGGTATAAAAGCCTTATCTGTCAATTTGTAAAGTGGCCTGTATGCCCCTCATATTATATATAAAACCATACCTAAAAATAAAACAGGAACTGTCTTAAATAAATGGTAAAAAATGTATGAGAACTTTATTACCGGGTGATCTTATAGATCTTTAAACATACCAGAAATCTTCCCAACTATTATTAAGTAAACCCAGACTTGAACAAGAGGCCTGAAGTCCTATATCATCGCCCGACAAAAATTAGGTTAGAGTTTTTTGGTCAGAAATATTTTAAAAATTGATTTGTGGTGGCCATTTTAAATTTCAGTAAAATCACCTGCTTATTTCCAGATGGTGGGTAATGTGATTGTAAAATGGGAATTATTACTGACTTTATTTTTCAGTTTTTGCAACACAAAAAATTATGAAGTTTATCCATGGCTACCATTTTGAATTTCAGTAAAACCTTAAAAAAATCACTTGCATCTCCATATCGTGGGGAAAGTGATGGTATTTTTAAACCCTTCTCCTGCTAAACTCGGAGCTAAAGGATCCTATCTGCCACTCTAACGAGTGTCAGATAGGATCCTTTAGCTCCGAGGCGACGATATACAGTTTCAAGCATTTTTTAAGCCAAATAATATGTCACTGAAAATGTATACTATGGTTTGTGGTAGACGCTCAATTAGGCAAATAATTCAATATCTTTCGTCAAATGAAGCTGAAAATTGCGTTAGCAATTCCAGCTTCAAATGACGAGAAATACAATACAAACATTTCAGCAGGACAAGGGTTAATAATTTCCGACTTTAAGTTTTAGAGTTTTTGAGCCCACAACAAAAATTGGAGTTGACCTATGGCGGCCATTTTAAATTTTGGTAGCATCTCTAAAAAATTACTTGCTCATCCGCATGTTGCCAGGAATGTCATGTTAAAATTTCAAAAAAAATTGACCAGTAGTTTCTGAGTTTCTGCGCCCACAAGAAAATGTGATGCCGGACAGAATCCTGGCGCGACTAAAATCCTCTACGGGCTGGGGGATAAAAAGCAACACAATTAACTGTGCAACTTCACTGATGCCTTGTAGGAAGTTAACCCTTTACCTATTAACAACACATAGGCTTATATGTGTAATGGGGAATATTTTCATCACTGGTAAAAGTAATTTAATGAAAAGATACAACTCATCAAAATGTTCTCAGTTTTCATTTTGACAAAATACACTTACATATTTTTTTTAAATTGGGTATGTTGAAAATGGTGTGTTGGTAAATGGTAGAAGGCAAAAAATATTATATTATGAAAGTTTACTCAATGATCATTCTTTGCCAAACAAAGTATCAATCATTATTGCATGTACTCCTACTTGTAATAACTTTTATGAACTCTGTAGGTTATTTTATTTCAAGAAAGTCCGGCTATCATAAAAAGTTGATGAAAACTATATTTGCAAGACAAATAAATTCTTCTCACATTAAATTAATTCTTCCTAATTATTTGTTTATGATTTCAAAACCCACAAAATCTCAAAACCATACATAGAAACCAGTATATTATACCAAACCCATGATAAGTAAATTATGTTTTAACCCCCTTTCACCACCAAAGTCCAATGTCTTAAGCTGTATGCGATGGCATTCAGCTTACAAAAGTGGCCTTAGGTGGTAAAAGGGTTACGCCCAAAGTCCCGACAACATTGACCATTTCCCCACCAAAGCCTATTTTCTGGAAGCTGAATGCTATTGTATATACATGTATATATATCTCTCTTATTACTATGACAAATAAGTCTGTAATGACTTTTATTTCTGTCAATAAAATATCTGTCTGTCTGTCTGTCTGTCTGTCTGCTATGGCATTTAAGTATAAAAGTGGCCATATGGGTGAAATATTACGCCAGTATGTATAATTATTATTCCTCTTTATTGATTATTAATGCCACTTCCCAAATATTACAAGACAAGACAGATAACCCCATAACATACTAAAACCCAGAATTAGTATGAATTTGAAAAGCGAAATCTGAGAAAAGCTATGTACATGATTAAGAAATCATACCGAATTTTTGCTCTGTATTAAAGAAAAAAACATTTACTTTTATTTTTATAATAAATTGATTATTTTTAATTTGTCCTTTTATCTGAAATAGAAATCATACATCGTTATCATGGTTATCAAGGGATGAAGAGGGTAACAAATTTTTTAATTGTTGCATTAACAATTGATGTTTAAAATTCAGTTAAAGCTGAAAATTAATGTGAAATTATCCTGATGTTTTATTTGATAATTCTAGCTGCGCATTTGATAAATTTCAGTCAATTGGAAAAACAAAATTGATCAAATTTGTCTGAACAAGTAGCCTAGTTTAAAAACACTTCAAGGGTGTCTGTACTGAAAGGGTTATAAAGTACCAGTTCGTATCTGGCACTTAGGCCTTTCAACCCCCACAAAGCATTGTAAGTCACCCATCACCAAACAATAAGCTTATATGTCCAGTATTGTGCCTTATATAACTATATATAACCTCTTATTTACCAAACTACTAACACATATTTTTTCTAGCATAAGAATTGGATCATCGGGCAGTTAAAAAAAATTGAAAAGTATTTTCAAAAAAAGATACCAATGAGTTATAAAGAATACTTGCAAAGAATATTTCAGAATGTTTCAAAATAAAGCAAATTAATTTTATTTCTTGCTTTCCATCATATTTTGTCATAACTTTAAAGTAATTATCCACAAGCAAAACATAATTCTTGCTAGTGGATAGTGCTCATTTTAAAATTTGTTATTACTAATCATTGGATAGTCATATTTCTATAAAAAATTACCATGGTCAAAAAAATGATTAAAAAGCTTTCAAAACTGATGTTTTCCAGCTTCACTTGATTTAAAAAAATTAAATATTTGAGACAAGAGCAAGTACTGTTGATGTACAAAGGGTGTAATCATCTATTTGATGAAAAATATTAGAAAATGACATTCTAAACCTTAATATTCTAGTTAAATTAAATGATCATACTTTTTAAATGAAAAATTAATGACCCCTAATAAAAAACAAAATAAAAAAACAAAGATTTTAATAGAGACTCTGAAGTAGTTAATTGTGCTGATGTATGAAAAAAATCATAGTTTTGAGTTTCAAGAAAACAACATCGAAACAAATTTAAAATCAGCACTTAAAGATTTAATTATTCTGAAATTATATGAATAACATAAACAAACTAATTACTACATGTGTTTGTAAAAGTAAACAGATGGAGGGAAGGGAGTAAAGCTTGTAAAACACACAGGAGAACACACAGAATAGCTTTAACATCAGCACACTTACACCCACACGAGGGTTGTAACCCGTTCTCATAGAGCGAGACTTCTCTTCCTAAGAAAGTATAAAGGCATGCAGACAAAAAAAGGCTTCAAAAATAATACACATCACAATCTATCAAACAAACGCACTGTGACTGAAGCAAAACAAAAAGAAAGTATAAAATATCCTTATTTTTTACGATGCAGTGACTTTTTGACAGAACTTTCTATGGAAAATATCTGTGTTATAAAATGAAATAATAGATAATTAATTAATTTCATTTGCACAATTTTTAAATATTTTTTATATCAATGTCTGACATTAATAAGCAGTCCATACACTGGGTTAAATTTTGAAAAGGGTCATAGAAAGATGATATAAGTATTGAAAGGTAGCAAAACTAAGCCATTCATGACTTGTTGAAAGTAAATGACTTTTTTCCTTGAGCTTAATATGACTTATCTAAAGATTTTAGCAATGTGATGCTTAAATATTGCAATAAATTGAATGACAAATTTAAATTAGATCAATTATCTAAAAGTGTGTCTTTAGAATCAATTTGATTTAAAATAAAAACAGTTAGTGCTAAACACCTAGCTATCCAGTTATGGATAAAAGTGTGCATACAGAGTTATGTACTAATACTATATCGCAAACAACATAGAATGAATCATACTCTGCTAAATTGTACGAGGCTCACATTCTAATACAATGGCTAATTGATATAGCAACACTTCATTTGGTCTAAATTTAGGAATTTTACCTTTAAGTGCCAATTTTGCGATGCAAAGCATAAAAGCAACATAACTCTAGCAGCAGTCAACATATCTCAGCAGTCAGCAAGTAATCTTTCTCAAACACATGCTTCACAAATAAATTCACAAAAAGCAGTATAAATTCAGGGATGAACTCCACACCTGTTCGCTGCATCAAAACTGCTAAAAGGCGAGAAGGCAAAATCAATTATTGCTGGTTAATTCAGCGGAGGGAGCACTGACCAAAAATTCACACTATTCAAATCACTAGTGCCATAAAAGCACAGTACCTGATATAGGTGACAGTTAAATTTGACAGATTCAACGACTGGTCAGCAAAGTAGCCAAAAAATAACCCTGGTTCCAATTAATTGTTTGTTTCTATTCTTCATTCATTTAAAGATGGAATCACTATTTAAACATATGAAAATAGTCATTGCATCTTGAATTATTTGATTAAATAGGTATCTAGTATCACAAATTATCATATCAAATTCAATGACACTTCATTTGGTCAAAAATTTCCTTGAAAATGTATATACGGCCCTAGCAGGACAAGGGCTAAAAAGGTGTTGAATAAAGAGAAATCCCATTTATTGTCATCTTTGAATCCATGTGCAGCTGTGTAAACTAAGATAGACACAAGTCTGAAGTTAAATGTCTGTTATTATCTAGGACCCTTACCAATGGGAATTCTTTGCAAATTTTGCACTGCAGTTACTGAGGTTCGCAGTAACCGTGTATCATTTGGATCTGTCACTACACAGGATGAATGTTAGAGCAGAAAGGAGTGTTATGGTAATTATTATGGTAACAGTAAATCAATACATCTTTAATAAAGGTGTAAAGCTCATATTTCATATGATTGTTGAGAAAATGTATTAACACATTGACAAATACAATAAAAGATGAATATTTTTTATGTGGGAGCCTCATTGCAGGCATTACACAGATAATGTTAACCCTTTCTGCACTGCTAGCAAAAAAATGATTATTCACAAACTCATATCACATGAATATTCAAATGAAATATATTTCAAACGGATATAAATTTTGCATACCATTTAAGCTTTTCAATTAACTACAAATTAAGCAGTGCATAAAGGGTTAATTTTTGGACATAAATTACCATAAAGAATATATGCGAGCTGTTTTTCAAACCTACCCGTTCAAGGTCATCAGGGTCTTTGCTGAGGTGAAGCCAAATTGCTCGCAAGTGAACCATTCCTGTTTTCACATTCTCAAGTGGAAGCCACTGTGAGAAAATATATTGAAAATAAATAGTAACCTCTTGTCTGGATTTGTAAAAGTTTTAGATGATATGAATGATATGAAATGCAATGTTATGAATTAACTTAGGCTTCTACATTTTATTACAGGAAATACCATTTGTAACCCATCTGCAGGTTATTAGTTGCATCGCATACTTTTTTCAACTTGAAAATAATAAATTCTGTTTTATTGAAAAAATGTTAAAAAATGTAGAATTTCATATTTTTGATAAAATCAGCCTTTTGTTGATTCTTTCTAAAAGTCTACAATTTGTTGAACAAGTATTTATTAAACACATAATTGTTTATTTCATAAATTAAATACTTATTGCATACTAAATAAGAACTGCCATAGCAAGTTTTACTAAATTTAATTCTGATATTTGAATCAGTAAATATTAGTACTGTAATTAGATAATAACTGGTATATACTCACAGTATCAAGTGATCCACTCTTTGCAACCTCGTCAATATCTATCGTGCCCCTACAATAGCAGACAAGCTGGTCTTGAAAAAAACTTTAAAAAAAAATTAGCCTTTATTATCACTTAATGTGTGCCAAAACCAAAAATTATTATTTTTTGGCTTGGGCATCAAAACTAAAATATAGGAGTTGAAGTGTGACATTTTATGTAGTATACTAACACTCCGAGCTCATCATCTTCTCCAGGATCTTCATCCAGAACCTCAAGATCTACGAGCTGACCGTGTTTCTGATCCACGACCGCCTGTACAAGAAAACAAAAAAATGATCATTTGTCAAAGAACAAATATTTTAAACATTAAACTAGATACAATTTCATGTGGGGTAAAAATCTCAATACACTGTACTGTAGGCCTACATTTGAAAAATATTGATGTTCATTTTATATTTATGGTTTTGGATAGCTTGATAAAAACACCAATATTAATTTTCACCAACAACTGTGTTCCTATTGTTCCTATTATCTCAACAGAGTAAATCTGCCAATGTTAATAGTATAAGTTTTACAGTAGTCAAATTTAAAGTTTATAGATACCATAGCATTAGCAATGATATAGAAATTCAGTTATTACTGGTAGACCAAATTCATATTATCAGTACTGTACATACAGATAATTTAAATTATGTTACATGGTTGCCTAAAAATCTTCATACTTACTTCAAAGTATTGGTCCCATACAGGATTGATGGTGTTGGATATAACTTTAGTTTTAAAAGATTGTGCACCAACTAAAAGAAGAGATGAAGAAGAAATGTTACAGCAGTATCAATGAGAACATGTGTAAGTTAAAATAAGTTGAAGGAGTACCGGTAATGCATGAAATTGTTGAGAACTTCCCCACATTTCTTTATATTTAAAAAGCTCGTGAACAAAAAATGATTTTATGGGGCGACTAAGATGAAAAACAATTTAAGGGATAACAAAATTGTTCTCATCAGTAAAAGTGTTTGATTTAAACATTAACAATTGCAAATTCTAATGAAAGATAAATAAATTTAGTATTCGACAAGTTCAAAAATAGTTAGAATGATTCTTACCATATATCTTGACATAGGGGTCAGATTTCCCTTTGCCAATCAGGTTAATATCAGCTCTTTTCAAATCTTTGGCAGCAACAATATGAAGACGCAGTACACCCTGAAAGTGAAGAAGAGCAAAATTACACACAACTTTATCATATTCTTCAAATGAATTAGTCTACATTACTAAGAGAAATATTACCTACCTGACAATTTTGTCACATTTTTATTCAGTTTACTCAGTTTCATAAAATACCCAAATATAAAAATGAAGTTCAAAATTATTCATATCAAAATGAAGTTCAAAATTTCAAGATTTTAATGGATATAGAGGCATCTTCTGTTTGATAATTTGATTTAAAATATGTCAAATTTCATCTATTACTACAATGACCCATAACTTAAAGTGGATAAAAATACATATATTAGTTGAAAACAAGAAAAAACAAAAGTGAAGCTGTAAGCTTCACACTGCATTCCAATGCATTATGTTTTACACCGCATGTATATAGATTCCAGTGTACCTGTGGCATCGGATATCTGAGTTGTGAGAGGTCAATGTTCTCCACCAGTTGGATGGGGATCTTGTTGGGCAGCACCATGTAGTACGCTATCTGATCTTCCACAACTGTACGAAGAGATGAACTGGAAGGAAAATATTTTTTTTAGATATATTCAGATTTGTTATCATTTCATGGATTTTCCAGTAAATAAATTATCTGAGCATTAGATTAGTCATCAATAGTCATCTTATTGATCTGAGACTGATTTCAAAATGGCATAATAATTTAGCCAAGCGTAGCAGAGTAGTTTAAGGTTACAAATTGTATCTCATACACCCAAATCCTCGATAATAGCATCTCATAAGTGAAGAGATTTTGCATGAACAAACAGATGGACGGCTGAACGGATGGACAACCCAACTACATAATGCCTCTGGCTGCAGGTTGGCAGCTACGCATAAAACACCCCAGACAGCTACAGAATAAAACAGACACAACAGTGGATAGCCATACATTCTTGTGATAAAAACTGTAGTATAAATACTGGAAATACAAAATGTCCCGATGAATCTTTCAACTGACCTTAATAAAGGCATGTCTAATAGATTGGCAGCATCAGTCAGATCGAAATCAACACTCTGAAAAATAAGGAAATCACATAGCTTAATTTAGACTTCTATATAATTTATATCTTAACCTTTGTCCGGCTGAATTGTTTGTTTCTATTATTTGTCCATGTAAAGCTGGAATTTCTGAAGCAATTTCCAGCTTCGAATGACGAAAAATAATTATATTTGTGAAAAATACCAGTAGTCATTTTCCAAATGGAATTATTTGATTAAGTAAACAACTCTGTGAAACGCAGTGACGTCAGCGTACAACCATTTGAATGGCTACTCGGTAAACATAATGTTACATAAGTCCCCTCCCCCACACTTCATTGTATTGGATTACTAGGTGAAAACATAGCAGGTCATTGAGTTTCATTGAGTTTCTCAGAATTGTCACAGAATATTTTATTTGGTTGAAACATGCTTAGACCCGTCTATATACGGGCATAGAAGAACAATATGTTGTCTCAACTTTTTAGTGGAGATATAATTACAATCATTGTTTATAGCACTACTCTATACTACCCTCAAAAAGAAAAAAAACATTAACTGCTTATTGAAAAGTAAGCAGTTACTGCTTTTTGACATTTGACGCGTGTGTAGGTATCCAATACAAACCGGGGGATTGAGAAAGAAGACAGACATTCCACCAATGATGGGCATGACGCTGACAAGAGGTTTCATCACCACACGAATTGTACCATGAAGCTGCAAAAATAAAGAAACAAACAAATTATACAGTTTAATAATCCTTTACCCACCGCAAAATTTCTTCATATTTTCATGCATTGTCGTCTGTGAATTGCAACCATAATGGATTAAAAACAATTTTATAAAATTCCTAAGAGAAATAAATCAAAACGACAGATCAAAACAGAATAATTATTTTAACCCTTTGGCATCCTGAGGATAACTGCCTCTTCATCCTGACTTCCTGGAGCAGTATCAGGCCTAAAAAATTATTGTTTGTTTCCGATTTCCGAGCCATACATATCAAAACATGCGCGACCCAAATCTATTTTATGGATTTCCAAAAAAAAAAAAAAAAAAAAAATTTTTTTTTTTTTTTTTAGGAAATCAATAAGTTAAGGGACGAGTTACTGGTTGTAGTCAAATTAACTAGAAAAACGTTACGAAAAGGAGAGGGGGGGGGTCAAAAAGCACCCAAAAAACAAAAAATTGTTCCGTAATGTACAGATAAGATAAGCATAAAAGTGAATTTGGCGCCAAATAAAATAAAAATAAATTCTTATCTACCGATTTGTTGAAGTGACAGAAAATAAAATAAAATAAATTTCCTACCAATCCACTGGTAAATATGACAACAAATCGGAAACAAACATATATTTTTTTTGGCCCCAGTGATATTATTAGAGTGGGTAAATTTTCAAAGGGTGTACACAATCTTTGGGACCTACTCCATTAACCCTTACAGCATGGGGATCAACTTTAGTCGTCAGAATATGACGTCTGTCGACGTCAGATTCCGACAACTAAAGTCAATCCCAGCACTGTAAGAATTAAAAAAATTATAATGGCCGTTGACCAAGAACATAGGTATTCAAATGGATCGGAAAGAGCTAACTAAGACATTTATAATAATTTTAAATTAAAAAACCCCTTTGGTTTCCATGGTTTATACAAAAATAATTCAGCGCTTTAAGGGTTAATATTTTCAACATTTTTATTTGTTCTTCAAACAAGAAAATTTGTAGTAGAAAGGACCTTTAACCCTTACAAAGCTGAATTATTTTGTATAAACAATGGAGACCAAAATGTGTTTTTTAATTTCTTTCCATTTTATTTGAATACCTATGTTATGGGTCTACAACCATTAGAAATATTATAATTCTTTCAGTGTGGGAACCGTCTTTAATATACATGTACATCAGAATCTGACATCTACAGACATCAGATTCTGACGTATAAAGACGGTCCCCGCACTGAAAAATTTGTTAGATTGGCATTTGTTTTGATTAAAATTGTACATAATTTGTACCCACTTGAAGTTGAGAATAATGACAGCGAGAAACACCTTCAAGTGGGTAAAAATTCAAATCCCAGCGATTCAAGAGTTAACTATAAATATTTAAATCCTTTTTTGTTATCAGATAAAATAACTGGTCTTCCAGATAAAATAATTGGTTCATTAGCAAATAAGGCAAAATGTACGACTCAGATTGAAAAAATATGAACATTTTTTACAAACTTGAAGTTGTGGGTTGTGGTAGCAAGATACAAGTTAAAGGGATAAAATTGAATGATATAACTTGGCACTCAAAGGGTTAAATGACCTGTACTAAAAAACAATTTTTAAAAAGCCATAGTTTCTTATTTTTTTCCAATGATAATCAGTGATATCTATTACATGTATAGTCTCAGCATTTTGAAAACCTTCCTTTGATTCAGAGTTAATTCAAATTAGCTTGAAGTTTATCCTTACCGTTAAATCCTTGATTCCAGAATTTAAACCTCTCACTGCCACCTTGATGTGTGAGTCACTGGCATAGCTGAAACAAAGGTGAGCGTTATCAATTTAGTAGGAGAAAGTTGCAGCACAGTAGAACCTGCTATGAGCAGCCATTCTTATGAGCAGCCAATCTCCTATGGGAAGCCACTTGGTCATTCCCAAAAATTACATTTTGTTTACAAATGAACCTCCTTTGGGCCACCTGCCTTAAAAGGCCACTTTCCTTGTGTGACAAGGGTGGCTGCTCATAGCAATTTTATACTGTATGTGGTTTATTTGTAAAAAAATATGGCCTCTGATCACCTTCATGACCTTTGTATTGTGCTGCTAGAATAGTATAAACGCTTTCAAGCAATAGATGGAGTCTAGATTTCATAAATAGAAATATTTTTCGTCATTTGATGCTGGACATTGCATCCGGTATTCTAGCTTCAAATGAATGAAATTTTTTTAACTCACAATTCAGCATGACATATGGTAAATGATACATTCAGAGACAATGAAGTTGTCAAAGGATGCTGAACACTGGTGAAGATATGATAGCTTGAGGTGGTTTATTCCAGAGGCGATAGCAGAGTCAAATGTTACCACCCCCTTCCCAAGGAACAACAGATGTTGCACTTATGTTGGTTTAACATTGACCAAACACCTGCTACATAACATCGACCCAATGTTGCTTTAATGTTGTCCCAACGTCTGCTACGTTGAATCGATGTTGGTTACAGTGTGTCATCTGATATTCAAAAGGGGCATGGCGCCATCTATCATCAGGGGCACCTTATCTGACATGAATGCCAGGCACGCAGCTGACCCGGGTGGGCATTTCCAACACCGACCCTCCCTAATTAAGGGTACAAACAGAATCAGTTAGGCCTACTAAGTGTGTAAACATCGCCAGTTATTACCACTATGTAACAGTTACACGGACCGTTATCAGGTATTGCGACATAAGTGTGAGCGCGCGACATCAGTGACTGGGTTGTTCTCCACTGTCACAAAAGCCTGGGTGGGTCATCTTCATTTATCCAGTTGTCTGCTAGCGGCAGACTCCTTGATATCACGTATATGTGCTATGAGTTCAGAGCCCCCCTCTTCCCTGCCCCACTCCTGCAGGCCAGACAATCTGACCTGAGAGTGACTTCCATACCACAGTCAGTAAACCGGTGACGTCATAATGAATACTCATGATGCTCGCACCCCTTCCTTTTCGTACAAGCCTCACACACCTGTTGTCCAGGTCAGACTGGTAGTCTGAGGGTCTGACCTGACTGGGCAGGGTGGGGTGGGTTGATTATAACGTAACAATAGCTCGAAGAAGCAGATCACCGTCTGAATATTAGAAGGGCAACATGGCGCTCATGAAGGGCAACATGACATATAATAGGTTCTTCAGAAGGAACCCTTCAGTACAATCACCATGCAACCCCAGGATAACCCTGCAAGGGTTCTCCTGGGGTTGCATGGTGATTGTACAAAAGGGTTCTTTTCAAATAACCTATATTGTTTAGAGTGAATAGTAGATTTTATTTTGTCTAAAAATAAAAATTCACCGAATACAAAACGGCCTCAGGCTTTATACTATCAGTAGTACTCACTGGTGATGAACTTTGTCACAAAGTATTCAGGGAGATATCTGCGCAATGGTGGCTCATTACTGGCCACTGCCTCTGACATCGAGCCTCCACAGGTTCAATGTCGAGCGTTTACTGTATAGTTGAGAAGCCACCATGCAGTAGTTTATTATCTTTTCATCTCATCTCTGGCTACGATGTAGCCAAAGATGAAATGAAAAGATATTAATGTAAGAGCCATTGTGCGCTATTTAAACACAAGGGACGGGGGCCATAATGCAGTGGTTAAAGCTGCCTGCTTCGAAAGTCGGTGATCGTGGGTTCGAACCTCGCTCTGGCATTCAACTTTCAAAGAAACAAAATGTTTCTTCTCCACTCACCCGCAAAGATTCAATATTGTGGGGAGCCTACGTGACCGAGAGATAGCGTGTTCAGCCTCATACCGCCAGGGCTCGAATTTAGAATTCTGTGTCTGGAGGGCAGTGTCATCTCATTCATCTCACCATCATCAGGAGGTTCTCCTGGCCCAGTTTAGCCTACATGTGCACAAAGGCAGCCTAAAACCCTCTTCATTTTATTTCATTTGAACAGAAATCATCAAGATTGTTTGGGTGTGTAAAGGGTTACAGGTGAGTTATATTATATATGCGGGCTTTCGTTGTCCTTCAGATAATTGTATTAGAGTTAACATGGTATTTACTGCAAATATACTAATCATTTTTGAATTAATATATCAGATATATGCTGGTCAAAAATATATAAAACCACACACGCTGAAACGCCAAAATAAAGTGGAAGCAATTTTGTTCCAAAGTGCAAAAAAATAGCAAATCAGCTGTCCCTGAAAGTATTGTTTGTCTCACTGATCGCAAGTGGTAACAATGCTGACCAGAAGTTCAAAACGGTTAAAATAAATTAGGTCCATTAAACTTGAGTGATGTGATGGTGTTAAATTGAAGCATTTCAAAACGCGATTATAATTTCAAGTGTGATTTTTTTTATATAAATATAGGAGCCGTTGCCGATTTGTCAAATTTGTATAAAAAAGTTTTAGAATATTTCTTGACACGCCGGGGAGGGGGGGATATGAATGTAATTGTTCCTTGGTATTACTAATAAGATGACTAATTTAGTACTCTCTCAACATATGATTGACTTCAGTAATTCACAAATATTTTCACCCACTTGAAGTTGTGGGTCGGGGGTCGGGAGATTCAACTTCAAGTGGGTGAAAATTTAAAGATAAATTAGCGGGCAAAGGGTTAAAAACAATTGAATTTTCATCCACTTGCAATTGTGTCTCGCCGCCGCGACCAACAACTTCAAGTGGATGACACTTAGGGGAAGGGGGGGGGGCGGGTTACTTCTATTTGTCACATTTGAGTCGAATATTACTGTTGGACAGATGCATTTCGCTATGTAGTGCCGAATTATCAGCTATTTTTTCATTCATTTGAACATGTTTAAGCTGCATTTTTCTGTTTTGAATATGTCCATTTCTCTAGCAGCAGAAATATTCTTTTCAGTATACGCTTGAAATCACATACCAGCAGCTATAATTCAACACTCTACGACCCGGGGCCAATCAGTAATATCAGACCATTATACACGATCAAAGGCCTCAGTGAGTTGTTTGTTCACTTTGTCTGTTCACTTTACAACAAGGAAATCAACAAATAATTATAATTCTACACTACATATAACCCTTTGCCTGCTGATCACGACTTTTTTAACCTGTTTTATTAGTCGATCAAATCACTGATATCGAATTGAAATGGGGGTTTAAAACATCAACATTGGAAATTTTTGTTCTCTAAATCAAACAAATATGAGTATTTTTCAACCACTTGGGGTTGTGGATCGCGGTAGCGAGACACAACCTCAAGTGGTTGAAAATTTAAATAAATTAACTTAGCAGGATAAGGGTTGATAATTTCCGCGAAAATTTCAAATCAAACAATGCAACATGGTTATCTGCGCCATAGATGATAGTAGTTGTGTGTAGGTAAGAGCTGACACTTTCCCCGCTATCAGTAAGCACGACTATTATCATGATTATCGTTTGTAATTCATTTTATTAGCCGATCATAGCAGAATTATTGGGAACGAAATATTGCAAAGTTCGATCTCCAATATGTGTAATTTTCACCCACTTGAAGTTGTGAGTCGCGCTAGCGACACACAACTTCAAGTGGGTGAAAATTAAAATAGATCTCTGAGCGGGTGAAGGGTTACAGATTTATGGCCGCCATCGCACCATGTCCTTTCTAACATGTCTAATAAGGATACGGTGACAACTGCTCTATTTACAACCTTGTTGTGCCTCCAGGCCGGTTATTTATGTGTACTAGTACTAAAACACGTTGACGCAATTTTACGCGTGAGAAAGCACCGTGAAAACAGGCAATTTATCATCAGTAATGTCTGACTGCCTTGTTTGTTCCCTGTGTCTGTTCAGTTTACAAATACATGTATGGTATAAAAAGAATTGTTGGTTGTATAACTGAGTAAAAACAGCACAGGCTTCATAAATGGTAATGAACATGACAAACTACGTTATACATGTACAAGTACTCGTCAGCACGATTATTCCAGTGGTAGTATAATAGTCATGAGGTCAAAGTTACATATAACACACAAGTGATATTCAACGGTTTTGTTCAGAAAAGCGACGACGTTTTCCCAGCATTGAAAACCACCGAATGCACATGAAGCCAATTATCGAAAGTTGTTGGTGGTGGGTTGCGCAAAAGCGAAATACAACTTAAAGTGGATGAAAAATGAAATACGATAACCATGATAACGTAGCGAGAAAAGACATTTTGCGAGGAGAACTGCCAAAACGTTAATGGAGCAGCTGCCTGGGTAAATACAAACATCCCACAAAATATCGGGTCGATTGCTGTGACAGAGATAACGCGTCCACAAGATATTTTATGTCCATCCATTTTGAAAAATGGCCGACTGATGGCCTGAGTAGGAAAAAAACCTAACCCTCAGATTTCAAGGGTATATAGTGACACATGTAAATTTTCATATAAAGATAATTGTCCAAATAACAAGAGACTATGGTCAATAACAAAAGGTGACGGCGGCTAAAAGCCTCCCCAATAACCTGAAATAGCCTGGCGCTATATCGTATGACGAAATGGCGTAAAATGAAGCACCCATTATTCCACTACTGGAGCTTAAATTGTAGAGTCAAAATATCACGGTAAAGTTTATTTGCTACATAGTATAATGGTATATTGATATTATTCCAGATTAGTGTAGTGGTTAAGCTCCCATAATGAAACAATTGTGCATTTTATGATTAAAGCATGAAACTTCCACCATTATTAGTACATATCCTGGGGTTTATTTTAAGATGTGGAGGTAAGTTAGATTTGACCCCTGGTGACCTCTGGGGGTCATTGACCTGGAAAGGTCAAAATATCCAATTGCGAAGCCAAAAAGTGGTGAAAATTGTGTATTACACTATCTATAAGATGTTTTTTGTATTCCAGAAATGTGCCAAATACTCTTAAGAGACTGATGTTAATCATAAACATAACACCAAGGTCATGTCAAGGTTACTTTAGGGTCATTTGAAGGTCAAAATGGCAACAAATATCAAAAATATCCATTTTTAATCAATTGAAACAATACTAGTGGTGCAGTCATCTATTTCAAAGGATTGGTTTTGACACATTATTGGTCACATATCTTTTCCATGTACATTTTAGGAGATTGAGGGCACTATCTAACTTGGGAGGGGAAATACACCCTTAGTATTCCCCTCACTACACCCCTTCCCCAATGTTTAATTGGACGAGCAAAATTACAGTGTGCAGCAGCTGTTAAATATCAGTTTGGGTTCCCATGGCAAACTATTGATACATAAATGAGCTATGAAGTCTGACATGGGTTGGGATTATGCTTTACTGGGGTACCGTCGAAAAAAACCCGTTAAGGTCATATCACGGTCATTTCAAGGTCAAACTGTCAAAAATCATTAAAAAAAATGTCTTTTTACTTTCATACCGGATACCAGAATTAATTTCTAGGCTGCATCATTATTTTCAGAAAGTTAGGCAAAATACATAGTGTAGTGTTTAAGCTCCCATAATAAAACAATTGTGCATTTCATGATTAAAGCAGGACACTTTTAACATTATTAGCACATATCCTGATCTTTATTTTAAATTGTGAGGTAAGCTAGATTTGACCCCTAGTGACCTCTAGGTGTCATTGACATCGATATGAAAAGACACACCCTTGAAATGATATTAACTTGACCTTGTAAGCCCAATCCCGAAGGGTGCCATCTTTGTATGTCAACTGTAGCCGTCTTGTACATCGATTGGTTTATACAAGAGTGAGAGGCAACGTTAAGCAGAATTTTAAAATATACAGCGATATGATGTTATTCCCAGTGTTATGGTCCAATACTAGTATGTTATATTGGTATCGTGACTAGGGCTATACCACACATTTAAACCAATATGTATCTATTTCGCGAATTTGTTACCAACGCTTACAAATACTCGGTGAGTGTTGCGAATTTTGAGCGAATTTCAAATATTTTCATTCATAACATTCGCTAGCATATTCGCCTATGTGTGACAGGGGGGGGGGGGGGGTATATTTTTCACACTCGAGCAATATATTTGTTTCAGTTTGTGTGTGGAGATATATTTACTTCACTTCCTTGTATATTTTTCTGCTTACAAATTTGGATCCCAAACTAAGCCTAGCCTTCATCTGGAGGCAAACCATCCAAGCAAAGCGAGGCTTCACAATCATTTATTGATGCCAGATAAATGAGGCTAGATTTTTTTTAAGATTATTAAATGATGGTGCTCATAAGCTGAAATAATTATTAATTTCAAATTTAAGCATTTATTTACAACATCAGACAATTATTTATTTCACGAAAATTTAGTTTGGAAATATATATTTAAAATATACTCCCCCCCCCCCTCCCTTGTAATTGAAGGTGTCTCCCTTATGTAGGATGCAAGTGAACAAGTATATTATTACTGTTGATTGTCTTATATGCGTAATGATGTGCCATGAAGTAATTATCACGGCGTGTAATGCTCTGAGAGAGGAATTTTCAATAAGAAGAATTAGCAAAAGCATAATAATTTCAGCGATTTCTTGGCAGCTATTTCTTTCATTATTATTATTTTCAAGGATGAGAGTTCTACATACGCCCAGATATCAATACAGGCGTGGGTAATTCAAAGGAAAAGAACTATATCAGCTAAAACAAAATATTTTTATGACAATAAGATTTTTTTTATGACAATGAGATTTTTTTTCAATCCCTTATAACATCTACTAATCCGTTATAACGGTCTACTAATCCGCTATAACGGTCTACTATTCCGTTATAACGGTCTAGTATTTCATAATAACTGTCTACTATTCCGTTATAACGGTCTAGTCTTTCGTTATAACGGTGTACTATTCCGTTATAACGATATAATATTTAGTTATAACGGTCTACTATCCCGTTATAACGGTCTAGTAGTTCGTTATGACGGTCTAGTTTCACGTTATAACGGTCTACTAATTCGTAATAACGGTCTACTAATCCGTTATAAAGGTTTACTAATCCATTAAAGAGGTCTAGTATTCCGTTATAACGGTCACGTTTTCCGTCATAACGGTCTACTATTCCGATATAACGGTCTACTATTTCGTTATAACGGTCTACTAATCCGTTATAACTGTCTACTATCCCGTTGTAACGGTATATTATTTTGTTTTGAAGGCCTGGATTACGCTATAACGGCCTACAAATCAGTTTTAACGGCTTCCTAATCCTTTTTAGCGGTCTACTATTCCGTTATAAAGGTCCAGTATTTCGGTATAACGGTCTACTATCCCGTTATAGCCGTCTAGTATTTCGTTATGACGGTCGGTCAAGTCTCCCGCTATAACAGTCTACTATACCATTATAACTGTATAGTATTTCGTTATAACGGTCTACTATCCCGTTATAACTGTCTAGTATCACGTTATATCGGTCTACTAATCCATTATAACGGTATACGCATCCGTTATAACGGTCTACTAGTCCGTTATAACGGTCTACTAATCTGTTATAAAGGTCTACTATTTCGCTATAATGGTAAAGTCTTCCGTTATAACGGTCTAGTATCCGTTATAACGGTCTAGTATTTCGTCATAACGGTCTACCATTTCGTTATAGCGGTGTTGTATTACGTTATGACGGTTAAGCCTTCCGTTATAACTGTCTACTAATCCGTTATAACTGTCTACTATCCCGCTACAACGGCCTACTAATCCGTTATAACGGTCTACTAGTCCGTTATACCTACTAATCCGTTATAACAGTCTACTAATTTGTTATAACGGTCTACTAATCCGTTAAAACGGTATCGTATTTCGTTATAACGGTCTCGTATTTCGGTATAGCAGTCTACTAATCCGTTATAGCAGTCTACCAAGTCGTTATAAAGGTGTAGTATTTTGTTATAACGGTCTACTAATCCGTTATATCTGATTAATGGACCTTTAGGCATATAGCGGAATAGTAGACCGTTATAAATTTTCAAGGATAACAAGACAGACATGGATAATTTAAAGAGAAACATTTATATCAGCCAAAACACGGTTATCTACGGAAGTGGATTTGTTTTCTAATCCGCTATAACGGTCTAGTATTTCGTTATAACGGTCTACCAAAATTTTCTAATGTCTAGACGTTATAGCTGTCTATTATTCCGTGATTATGATCTTGTAGGTCGTTATAACGGTCTAGTATTTAGTTATGGCCTTGATAACGGTCTAGTATTTCGTCATAACGGTCTACTATTTCGCTATAACGGTTTATAGCAAAATAGTGGACCGTTATAACGAAATAATAGACCGTTATAAAAGGATAATATACCGTTATAGCGGATTAGTAGACCGTTATAATGGATTAGTGGACAGCTATAACGGATTAGTAGACCGCTATAACGAAACCCCAGACCGTTATAGCGAAATAATAGACCGTTATAGCAAAATAGTATTCCGTTGTAACGAAATACTAGCCAGTTATAACGGAACTAGACCACTATAGTGCAATAATGAACCGTTATAGCGGAATATTAGACCGTTATAACAAAAGGCCAGACCGTTATAGCGGGATAGTGGACTGTTATAATGGATTAGTGGACCGTTTTAATGGATGATTAGACCGTCATAACGAAATAATGTACCGTTATCACAAAATACTAGACCGTTATAACGGAATAGTAGACCACTTTAACGGAGCATTAGGTCGTTATAACGGATTAGTAAACCGTTATAACGAGATAATATATCGTTATAACGAAATACTAGACCGCTATAACGGAATAGTATATGTGCAAAGTAGTTAATATTATATATCCTATTTGATGGCTATGAACGGTTTAGTCTAGTAATAATACAATTGTTGCCGATAAGTGGAGGAAAAGCGCCATGTCCTAATAGAAAATAATGCAGTCTATTCAGTATGAATTGAATACAGAACGATGGAATAATCGGTTTTATGGTGACAGGGTCCTAATTTAACGAGAAAATTTGGCAGCCATGACATCGATATTTTGCCGAGCTGTCTGAAAAATTAATGTAGCCTAGAAATTAATCCTAGTATCCTGTATGTTTAAAAAATAACCTGCAGATCTCCATATCGTGGAGAATTTGATTGTAAAATTTGCCTAATTTCTTACAAAGTTTGAGTTTTTGCAGCCACAATAAATTATAAAGTTGATTTTTGGCAGCCATTTTAAATTTCAGAGAAGGTTTTGAGTTTTTGCGCCTACAAAATTTCAAAAAAATGACCGCTACTTTTTATTGCACCCACAAAAATTAAGTACCGCCTGATGCCTCACGCTTGATAGATCCCGGCGCGACTAAAATCCCCCTTCCCCTACGGACGTGGGATAAAAACCGGCTCACCACTTCTATTAGGATATTAGGGTCACGCTAAGAATATATATATAATTCAATGTTCTAATCGAGCAGTTATAATCAGTATAAAATGCCGTCATTTTCTGCAATTCATGTGGTATCCTAATAACGTCCAGCTACCTGGAACATTAGACTAGAGAGACTAGATGAAGATGATGGCATTAACGCCATACCCATGGCTCACATGGCTTACACTATGCATCTATGCCTATAGATAATGATGTGGTCCCGAATTAGAAGCCACTGCTTTGTTGACCAAACTTATTGAAGGAGACATGATTGCTACATGGATGCTAGTAAAGGTATAACCAATAGGCCTAAAACCAATTACATTAAGGGAAATTACGATAATAAAACAGAGCTGTCTTAAAATTATCAGATATGGCTCACCTGTAAAACGGTAGGTTGATGTAGATAGATGTGATTCTAGAAAAATTGTATGCCTGTGCAACCACCAGACTGGAGCTCAGGCTCATTTAAGTGAAGACACGTTCAAAATAGAAATTGAAACAACTCTGAAGAAGACATGTGATCATGGTGACAGTTTTTGCCAGTTTGACCTTGAAATGACCTTGACATGACCTTCAAATTGCTTTCGGATGGTACTCCAGTAAAACACAACACCACCCTATGTCAAACTTTATAAACCCAATTATTTATCAATATTTAGCTATGGGAGCCCAAACTAATCTTTAACAATGCTGCATGATTGTAATTTGGCCGCTCAACTGAATATTGAGGAAGGAGCGTAATAAGTGGAAGATAGCCTCCTTCCCAAAGGTTGATACTGCCCCTAATGTCCTCAAATGTGTGTGGAAAATACATAGGACAAAGAATATGTCAAAACCAGTCTCTTGTAATAAATGACTCCACAACCACAGTGTGGGAATTGATAAAAAAAGTGGAAATTTTAACTATTTCCGCCAGTTTGCCCTTTAAATGACCTTGGTGTGACCTTGAAATGACCTTGGTGTTATGTTTATGATTCAGAACAGTCTCGTCGAGTAGTTGACATACGTTTGGGACACATAAACAAATCATAGACATTGTAATATACAATTTTCACTACTTTTTGGCTTTGCCAGTGAATATTTTGACCTTTCGAGGTCAATGACCTCTAGAGGTCATCAGAGGTCAAATCCAGTTTACCTCCACATCTAAAAATGACCCTTAGGATATGTTCTACAAGTGGTAGAAATTTCATGCTTTAATCAAAAAATGCACAATAGGTTACCTTATCTACTAAACTAGATGCAGATATTGGATCAATGTTGTTTTTTGGTTTGTTCATTGTCCACGACGCTGGACTAGCATCAAACCAGATTGTATTAGCGCAGAGCCTAATCAAATCCCAAAGAGGACAAATAAGCAATGCAACGGTAGACAGCAGACGTTTTTACATTTCAGTGCAGACAGTACGAGATCAGAACATGGTATCTGTCATCGTAACATATTATTTACCGTACGCAAAAATCCTACTGAATTCTATCTTTAGGAATATTTATCAGCAAACGACGCTGTTTATATTATGTACAAGCCGCGAATTGTGCCAGCAATTCTCTGCTGGAATGGTGCAAACACAGAAATACCGTCTATTCAGTATTTAGACCACGCTGCATATTGCCTGCAGGTGCTACTGGCCATGGAATATGAAACACCCTCCCATTCAACAAACACCATACACATAGAGCCAACGTTGGTTTAAAATTGGTCATCGTCTACGACGCTGGACCAACGGTAAAAGAACATTGGTTTAATGTGTATCGCGTCTACCGGGACTCTCTTGGCCGCTCACCTGAGTCAATACATGTACAATATGATACAGTTACCATTGGTTACTCTAGAACCAATCTGGGGCTAGCCCCTAGATTCTGCTGTTTTTTTAGCAGGCCACAGACTGCAAAACGTAGGCCTATTGCTCGGCATTATTTTTTCAGAATTGATTGGTTTATATGACGGTACCTTGCCGTTCCAATATGGCGTGGGTTCTTATGCCACTTTTGTAACTTTTTGTGACCCACATGGCGCATCCTGGGCCAGGAGAACCTCATGACTCAACCACATGGCGCATCCTGGGCCAAGAGAACCTCATGCGGCTACCACAAGGCGCATCCTGGGCCAGGAGAACGTCATGAGGCCACCACAAGGCGCATCCTGGGCCAGGAGAACCTCATGAGGCCACTACATGGCGCATCCTGGGCCAGAAGAACCTCGTGAGGCACCACAAGGCGCATCATGGGCCAGAAGAACCTCATGACTCCACCACATGGCGCATCCTGGGCCAAGAGAACCTCATGAGGCCACCATGGCGCATCCAGGGTCAGGAGAACCTCGTGAGGCCACCACATAGCGCATCCTGGGCCAGGAGAACCTCATGAGGCCACCACAAGGCGCATCCTAGGCCAGGAAAACCTCATGAGGCAACACAAGGCGCAACCTGGGCCAGGAGAGCCTCATGAGGCCACCACAGGGCGCATCATGGGCCAGGAGAACCCCAAGAGGCCACCACATGGCGCATCTTGGGCCAGGAGAACCTCATGAGGCCACTACAAGGCGCATCCTGGGCCAGGAGAACCTCATGAGGCACCACAAAGCGCATCCTGGGACATGACACCTCGTGAAGCCACATCAGAGCGCATCCTGGGCCAAGAGAACTTCATGAGGCCACCACAGAGCGCATCCTATGCCGGGAGAACCTCATGAGGCTACCAGAAGGCGCATCCTGGGCCAGGATAAACTGATGAGGCACCACAAAACGCATCCTGGGCCAAGAAAACCTCATGAGATACCACAAGGCGCATCTTGGACCCAACAAAACCTCATAAGGCCACCACATGGCGAATCCTGGGCCAGGAGAACCTCATCAGGCACCACAAGGCGCATCATGGGGCAGAAGAACCTCATGACTCCACCACATGGCGCATCATGGGCCAAGAAATCCTCATGCGGCTACCACAAGGCGCATCCTGGGCCGGGAGAACGTCATGAGGCCACCACGAAGCGCATCCTGGGCCAGGAGAACCTCATGAGGCCACTACATGGCGCATCCTGGGCCAGGAGAACCTCGTGAGGCACCACAAGGCGCATCATGGGCCAGAAGAACCTCATGACTCCACCACATGGCGCATCCTGGGCCAAGAGAACCTCATGAGGCCACCATGGCGCATCCAGGGTCAGGAGAACCTCGTGAGGCCACCACATGGCGCATCCTGGGCCAGAAGAACCTCATGAGGCCACCACAAGGCGCATCCTAGGCCAGGAAAACCTCATGAGGCACCACAAGGCGCAACCTGGGCCAGGAGAGCCTCATGAGGCCACCACAAGGCGCATCATGGGCCCGGAGAACTTCATGAGGCCACCACATGGCGCATCCTGGGCCAGGAGAACCTCATGAGGCCACTACAGGGCGCATCCTGGGCCAGGAGAGCCTCATGAGGCCACCACAAGGCGCACCGTGGGCCCGGAGAACTTCATGTGGCACCACAGGGCGCATCATGGGCCAGGAGAACCCCATGAGGCCACCACATGGCGCATCCTGGGCCAGGAGAACCTCATGAGGCCACTACAGGGCGCATCCTGGGCCAGGAGAACCTCATGAGGCACCACAAAGCGCATCCTGGGACATGACACCTCGTGAGGCCACATCAGAGCGCATCCTGGGCCAAGAGAACTTCATGAGGCCACCACAGAGCGCATCCTATGCCGGGAGAACCTCATGAGGCTACCAGAAGGCGCATCCTGGGCCAGGATAAACTGATGAGGCACCACAAAACGCATCCTGGGCCAAGAAAACCTCATGAGATACCACAAGGCGCATCCTGGACCAACAAAACCTCATAAGGCCACCACATGGCGCATCCCGGGCCAGGAGAACCTCATGAGGCACCACAGGGCGCATCATGGGCCAAGAAACCTCATGAGGCACCACAAGGCCCATCCTGGGCCAGGAGAACCTCATGAGGCACCACAGGGCGCATTATGGGCCAAGAAAACCTCATGAGGCACTACAAAGGGCATCTTGGGCCAGGTGAACCTCATGAGGCACCACAGGGCGCATCATGGGCCAATAAAACCTCATAAGGCCACCACAAGGAGCATCCTGGGCCAGGAGAACCTCATGAGGCACCACAGGGCGCATCATGGGCCAAGAAAACCTCATGAGGCACCACAAGGCGCATCCTGGGCCAGGAGAAACTCATGAGACCAACACATGGCACATCCTGGGCCAAGAGAACCTCATGAGGCACCACAAGGCGTATCCTGGGCCAAGAGAATATCACGAGGCCACCACAAGGCGCATCCTGGGCCAAAAGAACCTCATGAGGCACCACAGGGCGCATCATGGGCCAAGAAAACTTCATAAGGCCACCACAAGGAGCATTCTAGGCCAGGAGAACCTCATGAGACACCACAGGGCGCATCATGGGCCAATAAAACCTCATGAGGCACCACAAGGCGCATCCTGGGCCAGGAGAAACTCATGAGACCAACACATGGCACATCCTGGGCCAAGAGAACCTCATGAGGCACCACAAGGCGTATCCTGGGCCAAGAGAATATCACGAGGCCACCACAAGGCGCATCCTGGGCCAAAAGAACCTCATGAGGCACCACAAGACGCATTCTGAGTCACTTGATGCATGTGTTCACTGATTGTAACTCTCTTAAAATTATCAAAGTGAACTGTATTATACACTTGAGGTCATCATCTTCTAGGTGACTTTAAATTTGCGAGTTATCCCCTTCTTGATGACTTTAAATTTGAGTCATCGCCTTCATGCAGCGCATTCAATAGTCATCGTCCCCTTGCATCGCCGCATGAAACTCACAATGTTGGAAAAGAACAGTTTTACGGTGTTAATGATACATGTATGTGTATGAGAGCCAAACGATAAGAGTCTTCATACTAGAACAATTCACTACCTTGTTATATCACATGCATACTATAAGGAATATCGTTGAGAAGGCGAGATGTGTTTAAATCAGCACATATTAAATCATGGCGAGGGTTGATGCGGTGATGAGTTTTGAGAATGAGGTATGCCTTTTCTCGTACGTATGTCCATCGGAAACTATTCAGATATAGCTCAACACTCTTCCCGTCAAATTATCTTATTTAAATTTCCACCCACTTGAAGTTGGGTCTCGCTACTGCGATCCACAACTTCATATGGGTGAAAATTACTCATATTTGTTTAATTTAAGACCAAAGATTTGTTAAGTTGATATTTAAACACTTATTTCATTCCCAATATTAACCCTTCCAATCCTGAATTTACCATAGTCATCTTCATCCACTACAAGCCGCGAATTGCTGCCGCAATTCTCGCCTTGTAGTAGATGAAAATGACTTGATGTGGTTTAAAAATTATAGAAAATTACCACGTATTGGTAAACCAGTTTCATGCAAATTTTCGTCCTAAAACCCTCAGTTGTCGAAAATCAAGTCTGTTTTCAGGAATGTAAAATGATGCTTTAATGCATCGTGGGGGCTTAAAGGGTTAAATTGTGATTAAATCTGCTAAGAAAACAGATTAAAAACGATCATAGTCGTGCTTAGCGCTTGAAAGGGTTAACACATATTTTGTATTATGCTGTGAGAATTCAGCCCATTGGTCATTTTTAAAATTCCACGGCAAAATCAAACAGACCCGTAAGTTGTATTGGCGTATATGGGAGCGGGTGCGAGATTATCATGATTATATATGCATACGGCATCGTTGGGAAGGCGTGATGGGCTCATCTCAGCACAAATCACCACATCAAATCCGAGCCTTCAGGCGAGGACTTCAGCTGAGAAGCACATCTCGCCGTACCTAAAGATGCTGTGTGTATTTTCTCGTACGAATATCCATTTGAAAAGGCAAAATCACACTGAGTAGTGAAGCGTTTTGGAGAGAGTGTGAGATGGGCTGATCTCACCACACGTCTCGTAATGAAATCCAAAAGCATGAGTGCGAGAAGGATATATATACGTGAAAGACGATGGAAAGAGAAAAAACATGTACTAGTATGCTGTACCAGAGTAGATACAGGTATGCATGGAAAACAGTACACACTACAATGTAAAAATAGATCCAGCTTTCTTAACAGCACGAGACGTTGACCTAATGTTGGTTTGATGTCGGGCCAGCGTCAGAGACGTCGGTCCAGCATTAAAAAGACATTGATCCAAAGTCTTGTGTTTGGTTTTGTACAGAAGGCGCTGCTATGATACAATGTTTTTGTTTCACCATTACAATAATCCTGTATATATATCATGGAGACCAAACATTCAATTTAAAATGATCATAAATGTCTTAGTTAGCTCTCTCCGCTTTATTAGAATACCTATGTGACGGGTCTATATTTTTAAATTCTTTCAGTTAGTGGATCGTCTTCAGACCGAGACATCAGAATATTATATATATATATATATATATATATATATATATATATATATATATATATATATATATATAATAGTCTGTGGACGTCAGATTCTGACGTCTAAAGACGTCCCCGCGCTGAAGAGGGTTAACAAATATGACAGTTTCTTTGATATCTACGTCTACTTCAGCTCTGGCTACGTAGCTGGACCTCAAGCAGACATCAAAAAAACTATTGGTGGCAAAGATGGATAAATTTCATAAACTGGATTCCCAATATTCAGAAAAAAATAAAGTGTAGAATCAGAATGATTTTATATTATGAAAAAACGGGTCACCAGCAGGTGAAGGCTTACACCATATCGTCGCTTCGGAGCTAAAGGATCCTATCTGCCACTCAGACGAGTGTCAGATAGGATCCTTTAGCTCCGAGGCGACGATATACTGTTTTATAATTAAACGATAGAGTATATATTATATTCAGCACGGTAACAATGCATATTGTATGTACATAGACACGTGAATGTGATCAGTCACATGCGTCTGTGAAACCAAATACTTGGGTCATATGACAGACATGACGGAACAAATCACAAATATGGATATTTTCCCACAATAGATACCCGGTACTATTACTCCTCAACAAGTCAACGCCTCATCATGAATGTTTATGAGATGCACATTATATGTATGCGTGGCAAAATCGTGAAAGCCGAAGCCCGAAGTCTGGAAATGACTATTACAAAAATCATGTGTTTGACATTTTAAACCACATGGTCAGACCCAAGGAATACACGTGGATAACACGTGGAATTGTGATGAAAATAATACTATTTCAGCTACTTTCAGGGGAGGGTGGTGAGGACAAGAGAGAGTCTTGTCTACATCAATAACCCTGAAGTGCTATGTTTCTTATCCAACGTGGATATTTAGGCCTGATATTCTATAGACAATGCATGCATACACAATATTCAACAAATCAAACTGACCTCCTGTCAGTAAAGGTAAAGGTGCAGGTTTATAGTCTGATATCATGTCTGAATACTTATCACGCGACTTTACATTTTACCCCCCTGGTCACTGAATCTGTTTATTCGTGTGCCATTTCAACTCCACGGAGAGCATACAGTCCTGCATCAATTTCGGCGCAATTTCGAACACATTGTCATCTCTGTCCTACCAGGTACTCATTTTCATCCGAGTCAAGTGAAGAATTTGAGGGTTAATTGCCTTGCATCAAAACAAAGTCCCAATGTTGGGAGGGGAGAAACATCATACTCGTCTGAAAATCCCGCACCAAGCGGGATTCGAAACCGCACGGCAGACAGCGACTTTGAGAAAATTCCGCGCTTTAACCATTGCCTCTCGTCCCCCGGTATTGTCTGATGAGATGTATTGACGATTCCAGTGGAGTTATATTATATAAAGCAGAAAACACTAGATTGAAACCCAATGTTGATTTTATGGTGGGCCAGCGTCGTAGACGGTGGACAAACATCAAATCAACATTATTAGGCATACGTACTGCAGACAAGGTATAAGAACGATGACCCAGCGCTGAGTTCATGTTCATGAGGCTGTGCGCAACCACGGCGACAAACATTCGGTACGTCTGGGATTCGAACCTGGCACGTCCAGGTTACAATCGAACTGAGCCACCTGGGCCGGCGCCAGTGGGCTAGTTTACTGTTAGAACTTTGTACTGTAGTATTAGCAAGGAATATAGAATATTTCTTGGTAATATTAAATGGCAAGCTGTAGTTCTCGTGAGTATGTGCTGTCCAGAATACAGACTGCAATAAAAAGATCGCAGTTCACGGCCGTAAAACGTCAAGTAGTTACTTGTACAGTACATAGCCAGGTAACACCAGTCGTCGACTCGACGCTGGTCAAATCATAATAATAGTAGGGTGTTTGTAGAAGGTTGAGCCAATGATACTCATAGCCCACCGAGCAAACACGATACGCTGAGTTAATGCTGGGCTAATGTTGGCCCACCGTCTACGACGCTGGGCCAACATTAACCAGCATTGGGTCAACGTGTGGTGCTCGTTGGGTATAGCGCCAGCTGTAAAACTTCAAGCATGTGATTTGTCCAGAGTGGCAGACCACACCTGACCAGCAAACAACAGATGTTGCGCCAATGTTGATTTAAAGCTGGGCCAGGGTCGATAAGATGGACCAAAATTAAAATAACATTGGATCAATGCATTAAATATTGAATCAATAGCCTGATAACTGCTATTCGAAATTCAGCCACGCTGTTATACCAGTATCACAATCAACGACACAGCCAGCAATTTAGGATCGTGTAGGTCTAACTGGAAAGAAACAGACCAGCAAACTAAAGACGTTGTAACAATGTTGTTTAGAGGTTAGGCTAGCGTCGTAGACGATGGACCAACATTAAAGCAGTGTTTGCTCAACTAGTGCGTAAGACATTGAATGCCCTCCCCCGAGCAATAATAATAAGCAGAGTATACATGTATACACACAGTGCTTATTATTATTGCTCCAGGGGGTCAGTCAATATACAGACAAAAATAGCATTGAGTAATGATAGAATATATACCTTATATTACACATAGACCCGGTAGACGGAAGACCAAGATTAAATCACCGGTGTTGACGGGTGTTGTTCACACACAATTCCGAAGCTATGACCCAGCTAAAACATGTAAAACGGGCAGCCACTGTGGTGACACGATGGTGAACCAAGGATACTAGTATCGTGGAGATAGTAAATCTATCTGCATGCTAGTATCTTTGAGTGAACAAAATCTCAGATACTCGCCCAAAATGAAAAGACGATGGATGGGCAACAAATTATAAATGTATTTTTACTCGGCCTTTTATTAATGTTATACGGCCAAAGTCGTAGACCTATAATGTATGCAAAAGCTTGATATTCGGTATCGATTTAACTCTATATGTATTTCTGCTAATATTACAACAATACTGAATTTGTTATCAGATATTTGCTTCGGTTTATCTGTTCATTGCACCACACCACGCATTGCATTGCTTCCATTAAATCAGACACTTTTCAAAATAACCAGACAATTTTTTAACTATATGCCGAGAAATGTTTGGCGAGATAATACTCAACTCTCGGTGAGCCAATCGGTAAAAAATTGCACCTAGCGTCAAAGAGAAGTCGATACAATGTTGGCTTTATGCTTGTCAATCGTCGCCGACGCTGGAGAAACATTAAGCCAACATTGGGTCAACGTCTTGTGTTTACTGAGAGAATGTTACACAAAACCATATTTTTTTAATAGAATTTTTCACATAGACAATAGTAACCAGAAATTGGGATTCGTTTTATAACATGTTTTGATTTGTTGGAGAAAAAGGGTAGGTGCCAAATGTGCACTATTGGTGGGGAATTGGGTACATTTCACCCACAACGCAGAAATGAGATATCCACTATAGCGGTTAATTTGCATCAGACATCAATCTCTTTACCCATGTTAACCTTGACATCCAAATACTAACATATACTGCTCAGTAGACTGTATAAATGAGCAAATCACCGCCTCACCACCTCAGCTCACCTTCGCTCTCGACTTTTCAGGTCATTCATGTATGAGGCCAGTCTTTCACCACGACACCCTGTCTGGACAAGCCTTTTGATCGTGGAGCTGGTGTAATGGTTAACGCTGCCGCCTGTCGTGTTGCAGCTCGCGGCTTTGTGCCCCGTCCACGGTATTCAGGTTTCAAGAAAATCCTAGCCATCAAAGATTCAGTTTTGTGGGGAGGCTCCGTGATTGAGAGACCTCAAACCAAAGAGGGTACGACTTTCCCAGTAAACACGAAACATTTGTATAACATTTAAATAATGTTGGTCCAACGTCGAAAACGTTGGGCCGACGTTGTGTAAATGTTCTGCAAGTGATTTGTGATTACTGGGTTATAATCTGTGTCTGGAGGGCAGTGTCATCTGATTCATCTTCAGGAGAGGCCTACAGCCCCATTTATATCGGATTGGCCAAACCTTTGCTCACACGATCGTAATTTTGATCTACAGGGTTTAAAGCGTCTCAGTATAGCGTGTTCAGCAACATACAGTATCACTTATTGTTACATCAACGGAAATCAACCACCATCATCACATAGCGCTGGATATTGATGATAATAATAAGAACCGCTATATTTTCTAAATAAAAACATATAAACTATACCTGGTGTTCATTTTTAACAAGCTTTTTTATTTTTGGAATGGAAGGCTGTATCAATGTAATGTATTTGTCTGTATGTCTATCCTGTGTAACGTCCGTCTGTGTTGTGCAGAGCAAGGATGTGGTACCTGTTAGCAGATACTGCATTCTGGCTTTGTAGGACATTATTGTATTGTTATACCTAAGTTATGTCTTTGTATGCAAATAAAAGCAGGCTGAAAATCCCGCAAAAAAAAACTAAACCTGGTGTATTTCTACATGTCTAATTCGAGTTATTTTCTGTCATTTATATTTACCTGTAGTCTAAGAGATGTGAATTAGTGTCGCAATTCCCATATCAAGGGAAAGAAAATAACGTAATTTTATTGAAGATATATAAAATAAGCGAGAAGAAAGTCCTTACTTTGGTAAATTATATTTTTTCTGATTATTACATTGTATTTAAAATTTGTGGAGCCTGAGTAGGATTAAAAAATCATTATCAGAACATTTGTTCACTGATTTGAAGCTGGGAATTTTCCCAAATAATTCTATGTTCACAGAAATATAGATACTGAACAGTGTTTCATCTAGGATTCAGAAGGGGCATGGCGCCATCTATTATTGCGGGCACCTAATCATGCACCTCGGGCACCCAGTTGACCCGGGTGGGCATTACCCAACACCCACCCTCCCCAAACAGAATCGGTTAGGTATGTAAACATCGCCAGTTAACAGCCACAGGCCGTTATCTGGTATTGCGTCATATAGGTGTGAATGCGTGACATCAGTGACAAGGCTGGTCTTTTATTATCACAATGATCGGGGTGGGCTGATAGTTCAAAACAATAGTTCAAAGAGGCACTTCACTGTCTGAATATTAGAAGAACAACATGGCGCACAATAAGGGCAACATGGCGCTCATGAAGGGCAACATGGCAACATGGCTAGATGAAACACTGCTGAATGTGAAGTGTAGTTATTAACCCTTTTAAGCCTGAATTTGTCATTGTCATCTTCATCCACTACAAGCCGACTTGTAGTGGATGAAGATGATTTTAAGTAGTGGGAAATTAAAGAAAATTGCCATGTGTTGCAGTATTGGTGAACTAGTTTCATGGAATTATTCATTCTAAAACCCCTAGTTGTAGGAAAATTAAGTCTGTTTTCAGGGATGTAAAATGATGCTTTAATGCATCGTGATGGCTTAAAGGGTTGACAGCATATTATACAGTCGTACACTGCAATTTTCGGGTGACTAACCAACTGTTAACAACCACTAACGATTCCTGCAATTACAATGATTACTGGTACTTTCTGAACCGCAGCCAGGTGTGTAACGTCACATTGGTATTAGCCCTTGAAGCGCTGATTTAATTTGTGAAAAACATCGCAACCAAAGGGTTTTTTCAATTTGAAATCATCATATATGTCTTAGTTAGTTCTTTCTGATTCATTTGAATACTTAGGTTATGGGTCTAGGGTCATTAGAAATAGTTGTAGTCTTACAGCGCGGGGATAGACTTTAGACGTCAGAATCTGACGTCTACAGACGTCAGATTATGTCGACTAAAGTCGATCCCCGCGCTGTAAGGGTTAAAGGCTCGTATCTGCCACTTTGTAAAGTGGGAGATACGAGCTTTTAAGACCAAAGTGACTGTATGTATATTCGACTTCGAGGATACATTTAATTGCAAGCAATTTAAACTTCAAGTGAGTGAAACTTATTCAGATTTGACAAAATGGAGGTAAACTCTTTTCAAATCTTGCTGGTTGATGTCACATTTATCTTTAACATATTTAAAATGTGGTACTTAATGTGCTAATAAAAATTAAAACCCGGCACCGGTGGTTAAAGGGTTAAAATAATTACGCAAATATTTATTTCGAGATCTAGAAATGCATTTATCGTGTCTGTATACGTTGTACATAAGCTTCTAATTTTACACCGATAAATAAATATGAAGCAAGTAAAAAATACAAAACAATAATGACGGAAAATTCTTTCTTGTATGTCTGTGTATAGTAGTTTCAAATCATTTTCCACTGACAGTCAAGCAGAAGAAAATGACTATTAAAGTTAAACTTGAATAAAATAGGACAATGATGTGCGTTGAGGTTTTTTTGCTAAGTATTTCAGGTATACATGTATATTTACTATATTTTTAGATTCCACTAAGAAGCAATGTATAATATTAGGTCGTATACTATGGGGTGGGCAATTAGACAAAATTAACATGATTAGCAAAAAGGTATATTGTATGGCCGACATGCGTGTCAGCTCAACTTTTAAATCAGAACAGATAAGAGAGGCATTCATTTCTCTTACACCCCAGCAAACACGGGACGTGGTGAAGGCTGAACTGGCTTAATTATTGGACCAGCGTCGTCGACAAATTCATCAAAATTTCGAATCCTGCGACTGAAGAAGGTTTCATCTGATACATCTCCCCATCCTCAATAGGTTCTCCTTGATACATCTCCCCATCCTCAATAGGTTCTCCTTGATACATCTCCCCATCCTCAATAGGTTCTCCTTGCCTAGTTTGTTATTGCAACAAAACCCCATTCATTCATTCATTCATTCATTCATTCATTCATTCATTCATTCATTCGTTCGTTCGTTCTTTCGTTCGTTCGTTCGTTCGTTCATTCATCCGCTCGACCATTCATAAATTAATGTAGGCTTATTCATTCATAAACGTATTCCCTTCCTTCCTTCCTTCCTTCCTTCCTTCCTTCCTTCCTTCCTTCCTTCCTTCCTTCCTTCCTTCCTTCCTTCCTTCCTTCCTTCCTTCCTTCCTTCCTTCCTTCCTTCCTTCCTTCCTTCCTTCCTTCCTTCCTTCCTTCCTTCCTTCCTTCCTTCCTTCCTTCCTTCCTTCCTTCCTTCCTTCCTTCCTTCCTTCCTTCCTTCCTTCCTTCCTTCCTTCCTTCCTTCCTTCCTTCCTTCCTTCCTTCCTTCCTTCCTTCCTTCCTTCCTTCCTTCCTTCCTTCCTTCCTTCCTTCCTTCCTTCCTTCCTTCCTTCCTTCCTTCCTTCCTTCCTTCCTTCCTTCCTTCCTTCCTTCCTTCCTTCCTTCCTTCCTTCCTTCCTTCCTTCCTTCCTTCCTTCCTTCCTTCCTTCCTTTATTCATTCATTCGTTCATTCATTCGTTCTTGATTCAATAACAATCACGACCATATTCCTCTCCAATCCTTATAATATGATCTTCGAAGGTGGGACGTGTCATTAACATGTTTAATCCGAGATTTAAAATCATTTTAAATATTCCGTTTGGACAAATCTAATAGCGGTAATAAGTTTCACCCACTTAAAAATAAACAAATGATTATGAGTAATTTTCACCCACTTGAAGCTGTGGGTCGCGTCAGCGAGACACAACTTCTAGTGGTTGAAAATGTCAATAGGAAAACTTGTCCTTCACGGGGTCGATAGTCCCGCCTAACTGGTTCGGATGATAATCATTATAATACTCGGGTGAAAGACAATGTCATGCTTTAAATACTCACAGTGGTCATTTTGGACACGCTACAACAAATTTCAAATGACACTTGACTAACAGGTATGTACACCTACCTCACCACCCCAACACACAATATAAGCACGTCCAAACTGGTTTGTCGCCATTAAACTTACTAGACTGGTATCAGGGTATTGCAATCACCGCGTTTGTACACCGTGCTGTTTCAACAAATTATTTGCTTAGAATCAACAGCGAACGTGTAGGCCTACGTTGTTCTTTGTGCAACTGGAAAATTCTTGTACAATTCAAACTCATCTGCGCAGTTGTAACTTCTCTGAAAAGTAGGCCCCTTGCATTATTTACCTCTTTCGCCGCTACTCACGACTATTGTCGTTTTAGATACTAGTATATGAGTATATAAGAGTAAAACATATGTATAATGGCCGCAGACCCATAACATAGGCATTCAAATGAATCGGATAAATAAGACATTGATGATGGTTTCAAATTGAAAAAACCCTTATATCTTATTTGTTGATCAAATTACTTTTATCAAGACCGGCCTGAGTTTGTGTCCTATTTTGGGGGAAGGGGGTGTTGTGTGTGGGGAACGGTTCACATTTCTGTACACCATCTGGTGTGTTATCTGGTGTTTCTGGCGCCGGGATATTAAAGCGTCACCAGCATAATGCAGCAGTCAGAAAACACGGTACCATCACCCGATGCTGTTTCGATAACGGGGCAGCGTCGAAGACTGTGGGTCAACATTGAAACTGCATTGGTTGAATGCCACGTGTTTGCTCAAAGTACACAACAGACCCGGTGATAGATTAGTGTTGGGCCAGCGTCGTAGACGATTGACCAGCATTTAATCAGTAATGGGCTGCAATGCTGGCCAAACATTGAACCGGAATTTGGTGGGTTGGCCTACATCCTCTGTATGAGGTACATCGTAGGCAAGTATTGAATGAATGTTGGCCAGCACCAGCGATGGTGATGGAAGGAATACACGTCGAAGATATATTTCAACTTGTCTCCTTGGTTCTTTCCTTAATTATATCCTGGACAGTTAGGATTCTGGCCCATGAGGAGGACCAATACACTGTTTTTTTTATCTATATCACTCAAACAGACCAAAGCCGGGCGTCGGAGTTCGGGAACTCCTTTTCTAGCTGTTAGTGAAATGGGTATTTAAAGATGAAAATTTGAAAATGTTTCGGCTCAAGTTAACCCTTTAACCGCCGGTGTCGCATATATTCGGGTTTTCATTTTTATTAGCACATTAAGTATCACCTTTTAAACATGTGACAAAGATAAAATGTGACATCAATCAGCAATATTTAAAAACAGTTGACCTCCATTTTGCCAAATCTGAATAATTTTCACTCACTTGAAGTTATGGATCGCGTCAGCGAGACACAACTTCAAGTGGGTGAAAATTCAAATTGAATAATTTGGCGGTTAAAGGGTTAAACAAATACATGACTGCATAAGTAATTTTAAACCACTTGAAACTTTGGCTCCCGGTAGCAAGACACAACTTCAAGTGGGTGAAACTTTAAACAAGATAGCTTAGCGGGCAATGGGTTAATGAAAATTAATAAAAACAATTATTTCCAAATTATTATGATGTTATGTTTTTTGTCTGATCATGTTATCACGTGTGCGGGCTACTTTTTAGATTCGTTTGATGCAAAATATGTTAACAGGATTCCGGTGGATCTTTTTTTTCATGCAAATGTCGCTTTGAGCCTTCAAACCCTCACGATGCATCAAAGCATCATTTTGTATATCTAAATAATGACTTAATTTCCCACACCTAGGGGATTTAGAAAGAAAATTTTCATGGGACTGTTTTAATAATAACAATATTTTGTTTTGCGACAGCAATTCGCGGCTTGTAGTGGATGAAGGTGACAATGGTAAATTCTGTCTTAAAAGGGTTACATTTTAAAATCTCATGTACTTTTTAGTCACTTGAAGGGGTGGATCGCGCTAGCGAGACAGAACTTCGCGTGATTAAAAATTACTTTTATATCTCAGAGTTCCAGGGGATCAGTCATAACACATCAAAAATAAATGTGACTGCTGGTAGATTAATAACGGCGGTTGAAACGTACTTTCTGTAGTTTTACCCATTACCAGAGCAGCTTATTATACTTAAATTGTGTACATGATCAAAAGTTCAACATCTACAGCCTGTCATTTCAACCCCACTATAATCACATGATAATGTATGTGGTAATTTTTAGAGTTTTAAATCATTTAAATTTTCACCCACTTGAAGTTGTGTATCGCTTCCTCGACGCACAACCTCAAGTGGGTGAACATTACTCATACGTGTTTAATTGTGGATCAAACATTTGCAATTTGTCTTGATGTTTAAATACTCATTTTGTTCCCAAATAAACTGTGAATTAACCTGGTAATAAAACAGATTAAAAACGACTATAGTCGCGCTTAGCACTTAAAGGGACTGGCCCAGGCTAAAATCATCAAAAAATCGGTGATTTTATTTTGGCCTTTTAATATGACCATATGATGTAAACATGTCCATAGACTAGAACTGCAAAAGTTTTTTAATTTTTGTGCTGCGCCCTTACCAGTTAGGCTACATATAGAGACGAAATTCCCGTATTTCTTATTTTTGACATGGTTGTCAATAATTAGAAATCAGGAATTTCATCTCTATATCTAGCCTAACTGGTGAACGCGCAGCACAAAAAAAAAAAAAACATTTGCAGCTCTGGTATATGGACATGTTTACATCATATGGTCATATTAAGAAGCCAAAATAAAATCACCGATTTTTTGATGATTTTAGCCTGGGTCTTCCCTTTAAAGGGCTAGCGACAGCAGCTGAAACGTAACGGTAATAGCTTCTCTATTTAAATTTTGATGGGTAAAAACTTATATTGGTCTGACATTTCCCATAAAGTCAATGTCTCATATATAACTATAACTATACGTGGTAACACATGTTACATGTCTTTATTTAATGATACGGGCTATTTTGTCATGTTTAGTATCGTCTTTTTATTGGTCATGTGCTAATAACAATTTATCTCTTGCATCGCGGGGTTTAATTTTTATGATTCCCAAACATATCAAACCGGCGTCAATCGTTAAATATCCGTTAACAGGTTAAGGCTGATTGACAAAAATAATAATTACATACAGTAGTTAAGACCTTTCTTCCGTCAATAAATATGAGTTCTAGGGTAAAGCAAAATTCAGCTATTATCATATTATATGAGTTTTAGAAAACCTCAAACTATTTCGTAATGTTATGATACATGTTATCATGGTTTTAACGTTAGCAAGTTTGGTCGTTATGCAATCTGTGATTGATATGGAGTTTCCCATTGATTGACTAAATAACGTATTTCTCACACTCTATATGTGTTGTGTTTTTCACTGTGCGATGTATATCGGTATCAGTCCACATCGCACCACAGGTACTGTAGGTTGAGCCACAATTCATGACACTCAGTTAGCACGTAGGCTATGTCATGCGTGAGTTGGTCGCGTAAGAAAATAATGTTCAGCGACAATAATCTGAGTTTCAGATAATCCAAATTATTAGAAATTGATGTATGTTATACTAACATGTTAAAGAAAGCGTATTTATTTGTATGGGTTCAATTGCAGCACACGTCATGTGACCTCCTTGGTCATATACAGCAACTACTGCCAAGCAAAGGCAAACAGCAATAACTGCTTAGTTTTCAAGTTACTGCTGTTTACATGTTTACGTTTTATCATGTTTATGGCAGCACAGGCAGCGATTCCTAAAAATATCAATGTGTCTCTGAATGTTTCAGTAGTGCGTTAGACCAGGCTACTAACAATCGAATTACCAATATCCCCCCAGCTAACAGGGGGGCATTCACCCAATGTTGGCCCACCGTCTTTGATGCTGGCCCAACATTAAAACTGCATTGGGTGAATGCCTGGTGTTTGCTGGGACGCTGTGATATGCAATGTATATAAACCAGCATATACCAGACGTTGACCCGATGTTAGGTTAACTCTTACAGCGCCGGGACCGACTTTAGTCGTCAGAATCTGACGTCTGTAGACGTCAGATTCTGACGTCTAAAGTCGATCCCGGCACTGTAAGAGTGAAAGTATTTATAATTGCCGTACATGTAGACCCATAACATAGGTATTCAAATGAATCAGAAAGAGCTAACTAAGACATTTATGATGATTTCAAATAGGTAAAAAAAACCTTTGGTTGCGATGTGTTTTACAAATTAATTCAGCACTTCAATGGTTAATGTTGGAAAATTGTCGGAGACGGTAACGCAGACGGCAACCTAGAATAGCTTCTACGGCTCTCGTTTGTCGAGATACGGAGGTGTATGGTGGATATATATTGATGTGATGTTCAAATGATTCAAATCCGCTGGCGAAAAAAAGGAATACAGGGCCTATCCACTTTCAAAATATAATGTGCATATTTTATGACACAGGCGGTCAAGACGGACCATCAGGGGATCAGAGGGATGCTGATTTTGAATCCGTAAAAAATCGTAAAAGTTTGATAGCGCCCTACACTATCTATTATCATATATCATGTATATTATAGTAGGCCTACAACAACAGGACATGTATGTATGTATGTATGTATGTATGTATGTATGTATGTCATGGTCATGGTTATGCAAGCCAACCTGCCATTGATGTATTAACTTCATATTTTGCACAAGTATACGCCTTAACCCAGAGGGTGGCTAAGAGGCCTTCAATTTTAAGCACGGACTTTTGCTAAAAGCAAGAGATGTCGGCTTTATGCCAGCCTACATGCAGCTACATAACTCAACTAGCCCAGAAAACACGATACGTGGGTGGGCCGTGGGGGGACGTGATGATGGTCACGTCAGATTAGTCACGAGTGGCTAAATTCGCCACCACACTTGGAAGATTAATTACCCTTTAAAGCTCTGAATTCATTTGTAAAAAAAACATCGCAACCGAAGGTTTTTTTTAAATTTTATATCATCATAAATGTCTTATTCAGCTCTTTCCGATTCATTTGAATACCTATAGATGTTATATTCCGGCCATTAGAAATATGTTGATTCTTACAGTGCGGGGGTCAACTTTAGTCGTCAGATTCTGACGACTAAAGTTGTAAGGGTTAAATGCCGAAGATCTGGATAACAGCAATTATGAGAAAACCGAGTGATGTAGTATCTGTGAGCGATGTAGTGCGAGTGAACTACAATTATATATAAGAATATACTATACACTCTAAACAATATAGGTTCATTAAAAAGAACCCCTTAGTACTATTACCATGCAACCCCAGGAGAACCCTGCAAGGGTTCTCCTGGTGTTGCATGGTAATAGTACTGAAGGGTTCTTTTAGAGAACCTATACTGTTTAGAGTGTAGATAAGAATAATACTCACAAAATCTCCAAGTCCATGATCAGTTCATCTCGCTTGAGGCTGTCGGCGTACACTTTCACTCCTCCAACGCGTGGCGGCTGAAATCATAAAAACACTGTTCTGTTGGAATTTCAATATTTCTTTAGCGTTTATTGAGTAAACCTACATTACCTAAATGTATAAGACACTATTGAAGGTAGAGCGCGTTAGGAAGGTGCACATGGGTTGAAAAACGAATCGAACGAACGGTGAAGCGTTTGTTTTTAGGGGCCAAGCGGCGAAGATCGAGGATTGCAGTTTCTAAATAGTGTAAAAAGCGAAGTATAATATACTCATCGTAGGAGCGCGCAGCGCGAGGGCTGACGCGAGATTATGCACTAGTTCTGGTATAAACCTTATAGTGTCTCTCTCTTTTCACCTGGTGACGTAGGTGATTGTACAAAGCATTGGCAAGTAAGTCCGGGAGACAAGGAGCCAGGGCTGCTGAACCATATAGAAACAGTCGTTTGAGCGACCAGCCGCCAGAGGAAAGGGCAAGGACTGACCCTATTGAGATGTGCTCTGCTTTCTGAGCAGTGTGTTTGAAACCACCATCATTGAACCGTCATCTTTAGCCAACCGTCCGCGTCCGCCGTGCCATCACCCAAGCTAGCAATGATAAAGAGCTCATTGCTTTAGACCAGACTCCGCCTCCTGCAGTGCTATGATAAAGAGCTCACTGCCTTATATGTCACACAAAACAGCTCTTTTCAGAGCCCCTGTTCTCTGTGGGAACAGGAGTTCAGGAGTTCAACCGATATCCGTCAACCGTGTTTTTGTCTCATGCAGTGGTAAGATGAAGAGCTCACTGCTTTTGGTATGTCACACAAAACGGCTCCCCCAGAGCCCCCGTTTTCTGTGGGAACAGGAGCTCAACCGTTATTCGTCAACTGTCAACCGTGTTTATGTGTCAGCCTGTATAGTATAATATACTGATGTCGATATTCGTTTTTATATCTAGTACGCTATCAGACTAGTTAGTGTGTTACTTGTTACTTGGTTGTCATAGACAAACTTCCTATTGAATTGTCCTAAGCCATTATAAATGTAAAAACTGAGGCGGAAATCTTATCAAAAATGAGGACAATCTCTTATGAATAATAAACATGATAAAGTGGAAACATTTTCCCTTATTAACTGATAAAAAGTGAATAGTGAGGCCAAAAATGGGTGAAAAGTGAAGTGGGAAGAATCCATAATTTCCAGTACTCATGTGCACCCTCCGTTAGGGGTATAGACATTAAACCAAACATTGGGCCGACATCGCGTTTTCGTGTTTGCTTGGGAGGGTCAACATCAAAAAGGAGCTGTTGACCTGATGTTGATTTAATATTGGACGATCTGCATTAGTATACTGCCGATGAAGGTTCATCCATGTAATAGCGAGACACAACTTCAAGTGGGTGAAAATTTAAATGCAATATCACGAATCACTGGAGATAAAAGAAATCCACTTTCTAAATTAAATACATAATCACTCATAAACATGATAAATGAAACCTCTTTTATTTTAAAACAAACCCTATCAGTATGGTGGTTACAAGTACAATGTTTAATGGAAAACGAGGCCGATATTATTTAGATAGCGATGCCCGTTTCAACTCTGACATATTCAATGTTCTAAATATAAAGATCAGTCCAAAGGTTGACATTGATTACTAGTACTACAGATGAAGGGCTGTTGAAGACACTGTTGAAGAGGTAACCGTAAGAGGTAACCGTAAAGATAATGTATTCTGCACATATTGGCACATAACACCTTTGTTATTGATCTACGATGAGCATGGTGAGATACGTGATAAAAACCTATATCGTCGCCGCAGGAGATAACCCTTGAAACGCTGAATTATGTTTGTATAAACCATGGAGACCAAAGAGTTTTTCCACATTGTGATCATCATAAATGTCTTAGTTAGCTCTCTCTGCTTCATTTGAATACTTATGTTAAGGGTCTATAACCATTATAAATATTTTAATATTTTTAGTGCGGGGCCGTCTTTATACGTCATAATATGACGTCTACAGACGTCAGATTCTGACGTATGAACACGGTCCCCGCGCATAAAAATGTTAAGTCGCTTTCTGCACACTGCAGTATGACAAAATAACACAGGAAGAAGCACGAAATCAGGATTAATTTTAGTGCACAGTTTGGGCTCACGAAAAGTAATTATGATACAGAAATCAACACCATTAAATTGTAAGTATCGTCCCTAGGGAAATATTCGCCTGGCGTATATGCTGGAGGATTTCGTTGAAATAAATTAGATTAATTAAATTTAAAGATAATTGATTAAGTAACTAGAAATACATTTATTGATCTTTTAAAGTATGAACATGATAAAAATGAAATGAATGAATGGGGTTTTAAGCCACCTTTGTGCACATATCTAGGCTAAACTGGGCCAGGAGGACCTCCTGAGGATGGTGAGATGAATGAGATGACACTGCCCTCCAGACACAGAATTCGAAATATGAGCCCTGGCGGTCTGAGGCAGAGCACGCTGTCTCTCGGTCACAGAGGCTCCCCACAATATTGAATCTTTACGAGTGAGCGGGGAAGAAACATTTTGTTTCTTTGAAACTTGAAGGCCAGAGTGCGGTTCAAAACCCGCGATCTACGACTTTCCAAGCAGCAGCTTTAACCAATGCACCAGAGCCCCCACCCTACTGCGAGGTGGAGATTGCGGTGCGATAGACACGGGCAGTTAATCCTTTCGAGCCTGAATTTACCATTGTCATTTTCATCCACTACAAGCCGCGAATTGCTTCCGCAATTCCCGACTTGTAGTGGATGAAGATGACTTGGTGTGGTTTGAAAATTAAAGGAAATGGCATGAATTGGTAAACTAATTTCATGGAAAGTTTTCTTATAAAACCCTTAGTTGTTGAACAATCAAGTTTGTTTACAGGGATGTAAAATGATGCTTTAATGCATCGTGAGGACTTAAAGGGTTCACGAAAGCAGACAGCAGACGCTGAGCCATGGTTGGATAATGTTGGGTCAGCGTCACAAACAAACATCAACTATACAACATTGGTTTGATGTATCGCGCGTGTGTTTGTCGTGCGTAAGGAATTTATACGGCCATATGCATGGAGTGTCAGATTTACTGTTATGCGCTGACATACCACCATTATTTTGGTATAGGCCTACATGTACTTCTGTTCTAATAATTCATTTATTCAATGTTGGGTCATCGTTTCCCATGAGCTCGGTGAACTTAATATAGGCCGGACTTGAATTCTACATGTTGATAGATCATGTATATAATCACCATGATCATATACAGTGACCCATCAATTAAATTTTCGAGTAGGTTAGCTTCTAGTTCTAAACCCTTCATATTCCAAAATAGAAACATTTGTTTATTTCCTGATATTCATTATTACTTTAAATGTAAACAATTGCATTTATATCACTGTCTGTGATATAAATTATTATTTTTTTTTGTGCACACAATAGTATTGTCAATGTTGATGTAATATTATCATGTAGGCTACATATGTATATATAATGGTGATATCTTGACGAAGTCGTGGTTATCATGGTTACGTCTTGACGAAATCATGGCGATAGTATAGTGCCACATGTGGAGAGCATATAAAAAGATGAGATATTTTACGTGGAACCACATACCTTGTGGTTGCCGAATGAGATCGTGGATGAAGAAGAGGTCACTCTTTTGTTCTGTTGGTGTATTACTGAATGCAGAGAAAAAATAGAAAACGCCCAACAAAGCATCGCCATAGCATCGCCGATGCGTCGCAGGGCAGTTCGGGAACATCGGCGAGCATCGGCCATGGATCACCCAAACCATCGACGATATTATCACATCGAATAAACCATGTAAACAGCGCCGATGTTTGTACGAGCATGTTGGGAACGTCGCCGATATGGCTGCGACATTTTTAACCTCGGTGTACCTCACCGAATGTTCGCAAATTGTTCGGCGCTGTTCGACGATATATCGCCGATGTTTCTTGGCGACGATACTTCGAGGGCATTTTTTCTCTATGTCCCGATGCCTTGGTGAAGCGTTGGCGAATACTCGCGTACGTCGCTGATCCTTTGCCGAAATACCTGAAGACAGGCGCATGGTGGTGCTGCCCAAGCTGCGTTGCCCAAAGTTCTGCATCGCTTAAAAAGCCGCGTGAGACCATAATGACATTACTGTTGGACCAGCGTCGTAAACGGTGAGCCAGCATTAAAACAACATTGTTTCACTATCCAATGTAGGCTGGGTAGTTCTCTGAGAGGTTATAAGTTGTGCCAGCTATAGTGAGCCGTTGACCCAATGGTGGCTAGATGGTGGTCCACCGTCTGGGACACTGTCCCATCATTTATAAGGTCAACCCAGCAAACACGAAACATTCACCCAATCTTGGTAGAATGTTGGCCCATCGTCTACGACGCTAGGCCAGCATTCTACCAAGATTTGGTGAACGTCTCGTGTTTTCTGGGATAGTGTTGTATTTCGCGGGATATAATAAAACGTGACTTCCTTCCCAGCAAACACGAGGCATTGACCCAATGTTGTTTTTATGTTGGCCCGCCGTCTCCGACGTCGTCCCAACATTAAAACAACATCGGGTCAATGTATCGTGTCAGCTGGGTTGCTCTCACCAGTATGACGTGGGGCATGCACACAGACACCGGCTACTGTGTAAGCTACATGTAGACTGTGTGATTTAAAAAACTGCGCCTCAGAACACGCCCATCAATGATACTCTGCAAAAACGTTCAGGTCTAAAACAGCCTGCTGTCTGATCATGCTGATCGAGGAATATAAAATTGTCTATATTCCTTGGTCTGATATATATTTCGTCACACAAACTTGGTGCTTGAAATGATTCGTGTCACACCAACCAGCACTATATATCAGCTTCAAGTGTTGCCCCAATCAGTCGATCTTGCATAGGATCTATAAGATAGTTGGGATTGTATTTGCTGAAGTATAATAAATGAAGATCAAAAGAAAGATTAGTATTAGTTGTACCAATTTCATACACAACATGTCATGAGTTGTGTTAAAAATTATATACTAGCTTTAAATGAATGAAAAAATTAGATACAAACAATTCCGCAGCACTAGGGCTAAGAATGATAACCTAAATATTTATGATATGGTTACCAACATCTAATGAAAAATGTTATTACTCACTATGTCACCAAGATCTATCCTTTCGAATCTGAAAGGCTGTAATGATTTTGGCATAGACTGTTGTACTTGAGGTTCCACTGTGTTCTTCAGTAGATCTTGTACGTACTCTCCAATGTAAGGCCACATTTGCTTGATCATCTGAGCACATAAGCAATTAGCTTTTAAAAAAGCTGAACCACATAAACATATAGTACTTAGATAAAATATATAAATTTGTATTCCATATCTATGTATATCATTATGTTTAGGTCCAGATGCTATTAATTAAAGGCAGTGACATTAACATGGTTATAATTATTAGAATCAACTAGCTCTCTAATCATGCTGATACAATCATGACTATATGCCTGGAAAAAAATAGTTTAAAAAAATACATGATAGGTCTCTCACTCTTACCTTGTTGAGCCATTCTGCCCTTTCTACATCTGGAAAATAGACCTGAACAGAGAACATACAAAGTGTATGAAAATTAAACAGTTAATATATTGGCTACATAATGTATTTTAATTATTACTGATACTAATAGAAAGGAAATCAAGACTGATAGGACAAATTGCGTGAGCCACAGAAAAAAAGGAGTTTTGATTTACCGGTACTAGAACTCACTGTTCCAATGTATAAATTAAAAATATACATTCTGATAGTAAACTTTCCATACAATAACGCTGTATACAGTCCATACTATGTGGACAGTAAGCAGCTGGGCTGATAATGATCTTTACCAATACATGTAAACACAGTCCACTGCTACTATTCATAAACCAAACACTACACCCAATCTATACATATTGATATTCTGACAATAAGCCGAGCTGGATTATTATCTGTATCTGAGTACTAAGGTCTACTGGTACCACAACATGTATAACTGAGTTAAAGAGCATAATTAGAAAAATAAATTAATTGTTCACTTCCCCTTTGTAGCACTTAGATTAATATAGGCCTACTATAAAGGCAGACATCAGTTAACATCGTTCCCTTGGATATGAAAGGGTGTATCTGCCACTTCGTGAAGTTGCAGATACACCCTTTCATATTCAAGGGGACGACATGGTTTCCCAGTAACCACAGGACATTGATACAGTGTTGGATTAATGTTGGCCCCGCGTCGCAGACGGTCGGCCAATATTAATCCAGCATTGGATCAATGTTTTGTGTTCGCTGGGTGGCAAATGCATAGTGATGTTTAGAATCGTATCTGGTTATAAATCTCTAGCCAGCAAGACGTTCACCCAATGTTGGTCCAATATTAGGCCAGCGTTGTAGACGATGGGCTAACATTGAACCAGCATTGGGTGAAGATTGCGTGTTTGTTGGGCAGCTAATAATCATGATAGCATATTTTCTATTTTGCGACATCTGGTTTTGATTTGTTGTGATGAAGTATATAACTGTGATGCCTTAGCCATTAATCTAAGCCTAACCGTTGAGTTTCATCACCCAAGTCCACATTAAAGTTGAATGTCACAGCATGGTCCAATGGTGTTTATCATTATGCAAATAATTTATGGTCTGGTGTGGCAAAGGCCTAAATATATGATAGATTTATGTTAATTAGCTAGCTATTGTGTAATGTCACTGGTCACATACACGGCTGACTAGCGGCGCGCCTTATTGAAACAAATCTTCTGATGTCAAGGTCTGCACCTTCAACTGGTTGATCTAAGTTCAAGACCTTGATTATTACGGTGCCCCCTCCCCCCACCCTCCACGCCTGCCCACACACACATTTGTTCCAAAGGGAGCATGACCCTATGATCAGTCCAATAATATTTATAGCGTACACTTAGTAGTCTAATAATGGATGGCTTATAGGCCCCCCTATCTATATGATTATCTACTCATTGTAGTGGCCTATGTAGGTCCAACATTGTATAAATGTTATCAGGTTATACAATTTTTTCGTGTTTGATGGGTGGGCATACAATGAATGTACATGTATAGCCGACAGGGAGAGATTGTTGTGGTCACAAAATGAATTCTGTATTGATAAAATGCGGACAAGAACGGAGAGGACATAGTTTATAGGAATAAGAAAAATATATTATAAGGCCTAATGGGCCTACCACGTGATATATTACGATGATTAAGAGATGAACAATCAATTTATACACGTAGAGGTGTGGATCTGTCTGGATCCACGCCTCATACATGTGTCATGTAGCCTGTAGGCCTATGCCTATCAGTTGTTGAACTTATATATATTTCAACCTAGGGCTAGACGAGATGGTGATATAGCATAATTAGACTAGTCTACTCAAATTATAAATAGTGACCCAGCCGACACAAGACGTTGGATCAATGTTGGCTTAACGTTGGTCCAACGTCGTAGACGATGGACCAACGTTAAGCCAACATTATACATATGTTTATATTACAGCCCAGGATTATATTACAACATAGGCCTAGACTATATATATATAATGTTTATATTAGGCCTACAGCCCAGGGCCAGGGTTAGTGATGGTGATATAGCATAATAGACTACTCAGATAGTGACCCAGGCGACACAAGACATTGGATTGATGTTGGCTTAACGTTGGTACAACGTCGTAGAATGTGGACCAACGTTAAGCCAGCATTGATTCAACGTGTTGTGTCGACCGGGGAGTGGGGAGTTTTAGAGTTCACTCACCCATGACGGTAGCTCATCCACACGAGCCAATATTGCCTGTCGTTCATTTTGCACTGCTTGCTGGGCAAATTTTTTCTTGGCTTCTTTAACTTTCCTGTACTGTTCATTGACGACGAAAAAGAACAACCCAACAATGACCCATGTGGCGCTAAATCCAAAGTAACCAACCACCCACACAAGAAAAAGAAGCCCTGCCGTCTTGAAATATTGCACGATCAGTGGCATAAGTTGAGTTCCTTGTGTCTGTTGCCGCTGCACAGATTGCGCAGTTTGGGGACTTTCTGGAGCCGATCGTGCAGTCGGAGTTCCAGGTTGCGAAACGTCTTCTGCCATGATGGTGATGTGATATCGGCCTTATCCGGCGCCAAGATATAGTTGGATAAGTCGCGAAAATTGATCGTGTGCCGATAATGATCTCAGCTGCACATAGCAGTTAACTTTTCTACCGGCAAATCGCCTTCGTGACTTGACGGCAGACTTTGCTGTCAGACTGGCGCTCAGTCTGCTCGTATGTCAACATGGAATAGTCCACAGTCACGCACATGCAGGGGTGGAGGGGTAGTCGTGGCTGCTCACCTGTGGCAATCAAGGTTGCTGCAAGTGATCATTATTGAAATATTTGAGCTGTTTTCTTATCCTAAGAGTAATATTGTCTATATTATTAGATTTACTTAACAGCACTCAATATCGACTGGGATTTGTGCGACAGATGGACCAATGTAATTAACGTCTGCTCCTACATGTATTGTATACTTCAATATGAATGTCATGTACAGACAACCTGGAGAATCTACTGGAGGTCTATGTACAGCGGAAGGCCACTATATGTTTTTTCTCTGTTTTAGCGTGGAACGGTTTTATGTTTTTAGATGAGCGCGCGCATTAGAATAAGGCCGCGCATCACCAATAATGGCAATATACAAAGCCCAGTGCGCAAAAGACAGTTCGTGCGTTTGACAGTGGCGCATCCAGAATGTGCAAGAGGAGGGGGCGTAAGCCACATTTTGGCTGAAAAAAGGGGTGTTAGCTTCACTTTATTCCAAAAAAATGCATGAAAATGCAATATTTTCACAAATAAGGGGGGGGGCGTACGCCGGGTACGCCCTATGCTCAGGCGCGGATCTAGAGGGGGGGGGGCTTGTGGGGCTTAAGCTCCCCCCCCCCCCATGTGGGGGATTTAAAATAAACGGCCCTGCAGTGGCATAAAACAACCAAAAAAGTCAAATATTTTGGCAGAAAATTGCCCCAAAATGCAGCAATTCAAGCCTTAGATTTCAAAATTTCCCGGGAAAGCATGCTGCAGGATCCCTCTGATAGTGTATAAGTTGAAAATTAGGAGATCCCGTCATTCAAATCCTGGATCCGAAATTGCCCTTTTTTAGACACATTATATCTAAAAAAAAAATTATGACTACGATATTAACAATAAAGCCTAGGGAGGCTAGGCGGAATGCTACATCCCGGTGGTAGGCCTACATTCTCAAACACTAATTTGTTTTTTGTATCTATGTTGCAAAAAAATATATTATAAAGTTATGTAGGTCTACTTATAGTAATATCAAAGGCCTAAATTCCTTTGATAAAAAGGGTAGGCCCTACAATAGTAATCTCGTATTTTTATTTAAATTTTACTTAAAACGCACCCTCTGCCCATAACCCCTATTCACTAATTTCTCAGCAGCAAACACGTGGGCGTTTTGAGAGTTATGGTTTGGCGTTTTGAGAACGAAAATGAAATGAATGAGGTTTAAGGCCACATTTGTGTATATGTAGGCTAAACTGGACCAGGAGAACCTCCTGAGGATGGTGAGATGAATGAGAAGACACTTCCCTACAGACACAGGATACGAAATTCGAGCCCTGGGTGTCTGAGGCCGAGCACAGTCTACCTCTCTGTCACAGAGGCTCCGCACAATATTGAATGTGAGTGGGGAAGAGACAATTTGTTTCTTTGAAACTTGAATGCCAGAGCGGAGCTCGGACCGCGATCTCCAACTTTCCAAGCAAGAAGATTTAACCACTACACCAGGGCCCCCTTTAAGACCAAAATTGATTTCTGGGCATAACCCCATATTAATTTACTACAGAAAAATAGTATATACATGAAAACCTAACTAATCAAAACATAACAATAGTTGATTCAGCTGTAATTCTTTGTATGACATCTAACCTAACAGGCTGACCATTAATGAAGTCATGCATTAAGGGAGGGGGTTTTAGGCAAGTTTCCCTAAAGCTTTGTGACACAGGGAAATTTTAAAACACCGGAGTTTGTGTTCATATTGCTTACACAGAGCACTGTGCAGCCTGTTCCAACCAGACACAGACGGCACGAGTGTATCAAAATGCAGACAGCTCTCTCAGGAAACACGAGGACTTGACCCAATGTTGTTTCAATATTGGTCCAGGGCCGTAGGTGGGGGGCCAATATTGAAACAACAGTGGTCAAATCCTCGTGTTTGCTGGGCTCCACACAGGTCTACACCCACTCCTCCCCTCCATAATATTTTCGCCAGCCGATCAGGGTACTTTCAGCAAGACAGCCGGCCAATCACACGCTTACTACAATACTTGAAATTGAGAGTATGACGTCACCCATCTGCAAATTTTAACATGCGAAGTAGCAGTGTCTACGGCGGGCGGTGTAATATTGCTGGGAGGGGGGATATTACAAATCTATCTTTTTTGACAATATTACAACTAGTTCTTATATTCGGAAGCGATAAGGATTGGTCTTATATTGATCTTATATATATTAAATTGATTGTGGCTTGACTTTACCTTCCATGAATTTATATGCAATAAATTACAATGCATGCTTTCAATCGCATAGCATATAGTGTTGAACCCGGGTTAAAGCAGTTTTGCTTCACTGAACCATAATATTTACAGTGCGTCGGACTCCACTCATGTGGACGTTGACCATGCCATGCATGTGGTGGGCCCACAATGTTCACTCGACAAATCAAGAGGACCTATCTACCTTTGATTTGCGTTATAGGCCTATTTTCAATAACAGGGCTTATGTAAGGCCTAGGCTACCTGCTATTTTATAACTGGCTCGAAAGGGGTTTTATAGCAAAAATAGTTTTAATGAAATTGTCACACAGATAGTTCTGATAAAAAAAATCAGTTATGGTTGATATACATAATCTCACGAATACTAAGGGATCTGATATTTATGCAGTAGCCAGGGTAAGAAAACAGACAAAGCGAGGCTTGAGTGAGTTCGAGCCAAAATGATCAGTTCTCAGATGTTTTAATGTTAAAGTAAAACGACAGACTTGTCTGCCTCTGATAGGCCTACTGGCTATGCAGCCTGCTTCCCCGGGCTATGTATCACAATATTTAATCACAACTGGATATTCATTACCTTTGTCAGATATTTTATTGACAAAGTAAAAAGTCATTTCTGACTTATTTGACATTTAAGAGGATATGTAGCCTACATACAAATAGTTTGTTCAATATTTATCATTTGACCCTACTATAATTCTTCCAATTGTTCCATTTTATGTAAGTTTTGAACCACACTTAGATGCCACCAGATGTCACCAGAAGGCAGTAAACGGAGGCTTAAAATTCAAATTTTCTTGCGGGGGGCATGCCCCCAAACCCCCCTAGCACAGATTTAAATTGAAGCCCCCCCCTTTGAAAAATCCTGGATCCGCCCCTGATGCTGGATCCGCCACTGTTTGAAATAAAAAACATTCATGCTAAGCTATGTTCTTTGGTTGTTTTTTTTCATCGCCCTCATTAAAGGGACATGCCCAGGTCGAAAATCATAAAAAAATCGGTTTTTTTATTTTGCCTTCCTAATATGACCATATGATGTAAACTAACATGTCCATGGATAGACTAGAACTGCAAAAGTTTTTTAATTTTTGTGCTGCGCACTTACCAGTTAGGCTAGATATAGAGACGAAATTCCGGTATTTCTTATTTTTGACATGGTTGTCAATAATTAGAAATCAGGAATTTCGTCTCTATATCTGGGTAAAACCAAAAATTGGGGTAATTTTGTAGCATCAAAAATGGCAGTGAGGTGACCATCAAAGAGGAGGAAAACTAGTTTATGGGTTTGGTGCACTGATCCCAATGGAGCATAAAAAAGTCCCTGGCTGCGCTAGAAATTTTTTTTTCGCTTTAAAAACGTCATTTTTAAAAAGTTACAGCATTTCACTTACTACTCCGTTACCAAATCCAAACCATTTAAAAAATAACGTTACTTTGTTTAGCTTGACATCACACTTTTAAACGTGATAGCCTTATTGAAGCATAATACTAAACAACCGTAGCTCAAAACTGCTAAAAATTTAAGAAAATTTGATAGGATAAACAAAAATCCTTTTTTCAACTCCGTTACCAAGCCAAAAAATACTAAACTCCGTTACCAAATGTTTGGCTCGACATAAATATAAACTGTATATTTGTTTATCATAACATCGATCATAAATGGGTGCTCTATTTATATGGGGACAACGAGCCATGTTTTAAAAGACTATATCATCAATCATTATGACTGTGAAACCCATAAAATTTGACAATTCACCACTCCGTTCCCTTTTCTTGGTAACGGAGTAGAGTGGAACGGAGTAGTAAAAATAAAAGTATTCTTGGGATTAATGAAAATATATGGGCAATAATTCAAAGATATATCATGCGGGTGGAAATAGTCCCCATAGCAACTGTTCCAAGCATGCAAGTATAAAACCAAACTCGTTTTTATACCCACAAGGCTAGGAACGGAGTAGTAAAAACAAAAGTATATTTTCTAACTTTTTGGTAATACCTGTTTCGAATAACTTGTCACTCAACAATATTAATTATTTCAAGGCGAGAAACTCGTATAAGACCCTTCAGTGTGTCAAACTACACTTGATATGATTTTAGTTCATGATTATTCACTTGATGGGGCATGCTACAATGATGGTAACGGAGTAGAGTGCAAATGTGGGGACATGTATATTCATCAAAATTATATATATCGATATTAATTTTAAGTCGAAATTTGATCATTGATTAGTTTAAGTGAACAATGTCTAGCCATGAAATGTAATTGGTAGAATTATATTGTGATTTTGTATCCTACAGTGAAGTTTCAAATAGTGGAATTTTCTCCGGGGACATGCCATTTTCCACGTTTCCATGACATAGAGCTCTTATAAAACCATATATATATATATATATATTTTACAAAAAATGTAAACATAATTAAGTAGTAATGCTTAAACGTGAAGTTGCACCATTTATTTTTAATATTATTATATTTAAATCAAAATGCGGACCTTTTAAGTCCTGGGGACAGTAATTTTACGTAAAATTACCCCAATTTTTGGTTTTACCCATCTAGCCTAACTGGTGAATGCGCAGCACAAAAAAAAATCAAAAAAATCAGGCGCTGATCCAGAAGGGGGGGGGCGCAGGGGGCGCACGCCCACCCTTTTTTGCGCCAAATTCTTTAAAAAGTCTCCTATACCCGCCGTCAGATTAACTTGTATCGCATGTTTTTCGCCGATTTCTCAGTCAATTCTCAACCGATTTTTTTATTTTCGAGTCCCGCGGCGACTACCGTGAAATTTTCATCAAAAAATAATATATAGTTCAAAAGTTAGACCATTTGACATGTAGTAAATTTGTAATTACGACGTCCCTCTATAAACCCATTAAACTGGTTAAATTAAAATTTGTTTTTAGCCCTAAATTGCATTACATGCCAGATGGTCTAACTTTCTAACTATGCAATATTTTCCAATGAAAATATCACGGTAGTGATAGAAAAACATGCGAAACAAGTTAATCTGACGGCGGGTATAAATTGGCCTGAATATGCTTAAAAACTCGCCACCTGCGCCCCCTCCTTTTGCAAATCTTGGATCCGCCCCTGAAAATTGCAGTTATAGTCTATGGACATATTTACATCATATGGTCATATTTAAGCTAAAATAAAATCACCGATTTTTTGATGAATTTAGATCTGGGCATGTCCCTTTAACTTTATCAAAAACTAGAAGTGTCTAATTTTTTGTGAACACCAATTTGGAGATGTCTCCCTCAGCAGCATAACTATAAAGGTTGATAGAGTCTAATAGATGTATAGTGTCAATGGCTTTTGTAGGCTAATTGATGTTTTAAATGGCTCCTAAGGACAGTAGAGACTATAGGCCTATGTAAGGCCTATTAAGCGGAATTTATTATTCCGTTTTAGTGCGAAATACTTGTCAACTCTCCCAGCAAACACGACGTTGACACAATGCTGGTACAATGCTGGCCCAATGTATGCAACGCTGGGCCCAGCACTGGTTCAATGCCTCGTGTTTGCTGGGCTGCGTTCAACCCAGTAGGCCCTAAACACAAAACATTTGTATAACATTTGTACAATGTTGGCCCAACGTCAAAGACGTTGTACAAATGTTATACAAATGTTTTGTGTTTGCTGGGAGTAGCAGCTGGTCTGGTATTGCTTAATACTGCTGGCTTAATACTTCCGACCTTGACCTAATGTCTTGTTAGGCCAACCTCACCGGAGCTGGCCACTGGCCAGTATCCATTCAGTCGTAGTCAGCAGGCCTACCTCATGCTGCCGGTACCCGCATGCATGCTGGCCTTAGGGCCTACGGGCAAAGCTGAGTTGATTTTGGCCCGCCGTCTGTGGCACTGGCCCACATTCAGCGTGGCGCCAAACACAGCATGGTAACTCAATACTGGGCTAATGTTGGGTCAGCGTCGTAGACAATGGGCCAACAATAGCCCAGCATCGAGTCAACGTCTCGTGTTTGACCACCAGCAAGATTGAAAGCGCTGGAGACAAATGAATGGGAGACAGACTCACAGCACAGACTCAGACAGACTGAGCGGACAGGGGTAAAGCAATATGTCCCCAAAAGTCTCTGTCTAGAGAGGGGAGACATAATCAGCCTATTGGTCAAAAGTTTTTTTATTTCGCTGCCCTCATTAACTTTTCCAGAAATTTTTCCAGGAAGGGGGGTTCGAATTTTCGGATTTTTTTTTAAATAAGGTAATTAGACCTCCTATGAAATACTGTTTGGGTTGATATTTGGCATGGATTGATCGAAGGAGAAAGGGAAACACAGGTTAGGGGGAGGGGGCACTGGGGATATGACCCCCCGGATATAGCCCTACATAGCCCTATCTATCCTTATATGAGCATGTAGCTAGGCCTATGTTAACTACTTTGCACTTTGATTCAAAATATATGAACATAATATGTATAACTTGATTAAGAACTACAACAGGAGTTCCAGAACTCCGAGGCCCAGCTTCAGGCTGTTTGAGTGCCATAGACAAAAATTTGGCTTATTATTTTGTAAACATATCTGGGTAAAGCCCGCCACTTCAAGAATCGTGTGACCCCAGCAGTGTTCTCGTTTGTAGTGACATCCACTTTTGTTTAGCTAGTTTTATCATTTAATTTAGGGGTACTGGGAAGATTGCTAGTAGTAGTACTTTTCGCCCCCATCTGGGGAGGGTCATTAGAGATCTATTCCGTCTGTTGAATGCTGTGTACGGCATTGTACGGAAGCACTAGTCTACAACAATCATCCAAGGGCAGCTGCAGCCTCCTCATATCTGGCTATAATCTTTGGGCGGATTGCCAGTGGCGTACCCTGGTTCCTCCGCTCAACAGCGGAGCCAATGCAGCACCAGCATCAGTGCTGGCACTGATGTAGGCCGTTGTAGCCTTAAATAGCCGGCAATAGCGTGTTTGACATTAGGTTTCTCACGTGGGATGAATAGAGTTACCCAGAGGGAGTGATCCTTCCTATTGTTACTCTGGGGAATATCCGACCCGAGGATAGCGGAGCTGCGCGAAATGCCACAGAGTTTCAGCATTAAATTGCACAGCGAAACTCAAGTCTCCGGCCGTCTGGGAATGTCTGGGGGTATATTCCCTAGACATGCCCAGAACTCCTTATCGGGCCAGCGGAGGAAAACGCTCTCAATAACCCACCATGCCCTATCACCGCCACCCTCACATCATCATCTGTAATTCATTCATCTCATCAATTGACTACAACGTTTTTATCATATCATAATGTCACTTAAAAGACCTTTTGTGCCGAAAAGTGACGTAAAGCAATGATTTACTACTACTACTACATTTAATTTATGCACAAACCTTTCAGAAAATGTATAGCTATCCATAGCCTAGACAAGAAAAAATGTGCTTTTGACCACTGGAATGCCATAAAAATGTCCCCAGCCTAAATTTTCGTCCTTGACAGGTCAATGTTCATGAGTGGGTGCAGTTTTTGGAAGATAAATTGTTTGAGTTTGACGAACATATATTAGTGATTGTATTAAAAAAGAGAATTCCCAAAGGTAGTACAAATTGAATTTATGTTCATGTCGCCACAAAATAACAGAATACGTTACATTTGAGGTAGTTAGTTGTTTTTATCTGCCAACAATTCTAAGATCAACTAAGGGTCCGTGTGGTGAATATGTAGTCAAAAGTAAGTACGTAAGAATTTGACATAAAAAATTATGTGGTACTAACAGTGCTACTCTTCCAATAATCAATAAACACAAGCATACGCTATTTATTTTTTTAGAAAACAGAATACGTTGCATGGACTCTGAAGATATAGTGATATGTACACTAAACAACAAAAGGCCCTTCAGTTACTCACCAGGTATGTCTCCAAGCAGCAAGTAAAAAGTAGCCTGGCCACTAAACCTAGCTTCACAGTTGTGCAAAAAGAAAAAAAAATCCAGAATACGTTACACAAAATACGTTACATTTTGTAACGTATTTGGTAACGTATTTTGGTAACGTATTCCGCTCTTCACTAAACAATGTTGTAATAGTGCATTATGTTTCGTAGCAAAAGTACAAAACACCCACACTTTGTATAATACAACTATTTACTGGATATACTGACAATAAATATCATTACATTATCATAACATGAATTTTGTTAGTTATGTAACGTATTTTAGTAACGTATTTTGCATTTTTATTTGAAATATTAACCAACAGGCACAAAATGACAGAAACTCAGTTTATATCGTTATAAAAATAATCAAAAATGTGCTTAGACAAAAAACACATCGACTATTCTATGTAGCAGTGTGTTATAACTTTCATTATGCACACAATTTATTTTATTGCCTAGGTTTATTCTAAACAAGATTGAATGGTTATTGAACATGTACATACTACTGTTCTTATTAGGGAAAAAAATAAAATAAACAAACACTAATATTTTGAACAACCTTTATATCTCGTGTACTGCAATGTATCAGGACCATTTACACTTAGCAACATTGAAATTACATTAATATATTTCATTTTGCATGTTTTTATTTTGCATACATTTGCACAAAAATGCTCAATACATATCAAATATTTTAGAAAATGTTTAAATGTAACATATTCTTGTGTGTGTTTTTTGGTTCTTTGCCGATCTGTATTGGTCTCCTTTATCGGCCAGTATCTTAAATGGCAAAAATATAATCAGGGAAAGAACCAAGGACGCAAGTTAAAATATCAAAATATATCTTCAACGTTTATTCCTTCCACCACGATCGCCTATGCTGGCCAACATCCATTCAATACTTGCCAGTGAATGGTGCTGCCACGTGTCTCTAGATGTAGGCCTACCTCGTAGCCCATTGCCTGTTCAATACCGACAAATTGACTACGACGCTGGCCCAACAATAGGGCTACTTCAACACTGGGTCTGCTGTATACTTAGCGGGAGCACCCCAGCTAACATGTGCCATTCACCCAATAGGCTACACTGCCAGACGCTATAGGCACTGCTACGCTGTATGTCAAATTTTGCAGATGGCTGGATTCAGGATTCATTTATGTTGTCAAAAACATAAAGACGTGTACAGAAATAATATAAAATATAATATACTCTAATCATCCACTCATGAAATCATCCATGCTGTCGGGGGATCACCACTGTGGTATCAGCGACTGGTGCGGCTGATGATTCCACTAATCATCTTGGTGTTTCGAGCTCATGTCAGTCAATGCATTTTTTAGATTGTTTTTCAACATGTTAAATGTAACTAATATTATTATTTTCTTTTTTATACATACTCTCACTCATTGTGTAATTACTCGGTTTCTACGCTTTCCAGAGAGTTTTTTTGCTATATGCAGTAGCCATTTTATCTCTGGTTTTGGTGCGGGAAACTTAAAAATATCATGCCAATGCTGTTTAACTGTAGGTTGTTTTAAATAGTTCTGATGCATATTTTATTTAACCTGTGCTTGTTTTAGTATATAATGTCGTTTGATTTTAACATGTTTAAGTTAACTTAGCATGCATATTTTACCGAACTAATCCTGTTGTATATAGTCTTGTACATATGTTCATTTTTAATGACGCATAAGTCTGCTTAGACTTACCGTCGTCAATAAATATCTATCTATCTATCTACAAAATAATGTTGACAAGGAGACCCTCGTTAAGACAACTGTTTGTGGCTAGCACAAGGGCCACCTGTTATAATAACATAAATATTTTTAAGAATAGGCACGAAGTAACGTTAACATTTTATTTATTTTAAAACAAACATAGAAAAAAAATATACACTGATATATATAATTGTAGTTACCATTATACACATCACTACTACGGCACACAAGGGTCGCATCTGCTACTGGTCAAAAACGTCCCAGCAATCCAGGAAACACGAGACCAGAACCGCGGAGACCCAGTGTGGCGGCCTTTTTGAGATGCACACGTTATTTGTGCCTGTCTAGGACTATAACACTAGTGCTTTGTGTACCAATATGCCTACTGTTTCAATGTTGGACCAACGTATTCGAATTGGCCGCCATTGAAATAGCATTGGGTGATTGTCCCATGTTTGGTGACACTTTCCCACCCCCGTCGCCAGAAAAGCTACTACCCAGACAACACAATACATTGGCCCAATGCTGATGTAATGCTGGATCACCGTCTGTGACGCTTGGCCAACATTATTCAAACCTTATCCCTTTAAGCTCTAATCACGAATATAATCATGAATATAATTTTTTTTCACATTTTTTAAATAGGAACTATTAGACCTAGCGACCTCAAATGTTATATTTGACTTGTTCATAAGGATTGTTTCTCATAAATGTCAACTGTTTCCCACACACGACACCACTCTTTTCGCAAATTAGGACACAAGCATTATTGCAATAAACTTAATAGGATCCTGGCCTCTGGCCAGGCCTAATAAAAACCTTTAGATTGTGAAATAAGGCATTGTTGAGCTTACGTAGACATATATCAAATCAACTGAAAACCCGAAAATTTAAATATGAGCACCACAGACCGGGTGCCCCTAAATATATGAGCATATGTATATCTGCTTCCATCCTAACATGGTTGTACTACTTTTTAACCTCCAATGCCATTAGTGAGTGGGCCTATATAAATGATTACAAAACACAATATTTCTCTAAAATCTCTGGCCCATGGTCTCCATGGATTCATATTCCCGATGTTTGAGAAAACGTGTTTGTTTGCATCAGCGTGAGTTACTGTTTCGTAGATCTATATTCCATTGTGTTGCAATTTAACTAGGGGTCTGGCTGGACAAAGTGTTGCCAACTGGTGGCGCCAGCATGTATTCGTACGGAAGCTCATAGACTAAGTTTCAATATAGTTATACTACGTTTATTACTGAAATTTATTAGAAAAATTAAATCTTGAGCACGTTTAAACAATGTCGACCATACGTCAGAAGCAAACCTAAAGGACTCTAAAGACAGCTTCTAAAATGACAATTCTACAAGAAATATTTATCTTTCAGATTTATCTTTCAGATTTATCCAGATAAGTCATTTTCGTGCAATTGTTTTTCAATGAGAAAAGTGAGCATTATAGTCATTGATTTAAAAATAAACGATGCGATGTATCATACACAAATCTAAAATGGTAAAGTAAAACAACTTTATGTATCGTACCTTCTGAACTTTGAACAAGCAGAGCTCAGCTGTGTTGCTTATGAATAAAAGCGCCACCTGGTGAGTATCACGCCGACATTTTTGAGCCTTTGTTTATTCACCAGGTGGCGTTCATCTTCACTTTCTCTAAATGAATGTTTCACATATGGACCACTACCGGGGCTTTTAATGTTATTATAGCTATAACTTGAGTTTATAGCAAGTTTGTTAATTACAAACCAATATCACTGCACAACAGTGTGAGTGAAATTATAAAATGGTGTGTATTTAATCATGTCCATCCCGTTGTCAGTCTACAAACTAAATCTGCTCAACACAGTTTTATGAGAGCATCACTCCACCACCACAGTTGCGGCATTTGTGGGATAAAGCCTGGAATTCGATCAGATCTATGATAAATCTATCAATGTTAATCTATTTTTGTCAGAAATAATCCCAGAGTCATGATACCCACGTTGTATTTACCTGTTCGCTACGAAAATCCGACTCTCCAGAATCCAAGTTATCTGGACAGTGGCAATTCAAGCTGACAATTCAAACCCCACGCATGTGCATTTCCCCCTACGAAACATTGAAGGCACTAAACGTATGTATAATATTCCCTGATGCAGATGTTACGTAGGCCTAAATGTTCTCATCATAAGAACAGAATAGGGAATTGGTAATTGAAAACATCATTAGAACATGCGTAGCCTATATTATATTCCTTGATGCAGAATAATCCCTGAATGTTATGCACATTTTCTCATATAACAAGAACAAATCGGGAACATTTTGAGATTGTTGCCAGAATGTTTTGTGTTACGTGGAGGCGATCAGTGTGGTTTGTGTGTGTTTGAGAAAAGCTGATCCCTTGCAAGTTTCAGCCGTGATGCCTTACCCACTAAGGCAATATTAGGCCTATCAGCAATGCCCAGTGTTTCACCTAGTATTCAGAAGGGCATGGTGTCACCTAATAATGGGGACACCTTATCCTGGCATTTCCAGTAGGCCCATGCACCCCCGCCTTAGTTAAGATTATAAAGAGAACCAAGATGCATCGCAGTGATGACCACTGTATGCGTGTACACGCCGTCATTAGAGCATTAGGCCTATTGTTTTCCTGCAGTGTGGTGTCTGCAAAACGCCGGTTAATGACCAAGTCCTCAACCGCACTGCCAAACTGTTAGCATTAATTAGTAGCTCTTCATATGAGAAATCGTTTTTTCGCCCATGCAATTGCCAATTTGATCCAAATTATCAGTTTTTATCAAGCATTATTATTGGATAATTATACATACGTAATACGTGTAAACACACACTATATTGGGGGCCTCTTAATAGGCTTATCATGCATGACGGGCACCCGGTTTTGGCATTTACAGTAGGCCCTATACCCCGTCCTAATCAAGATTATGAAGAGAACACAGACACGCCAGTGATGACCACTGTGTGCAGACCTTCTTCTTTTTTCTTCTTCTTATACTGGTCACAACTTCCAGCGGGAAGACTAATGGACCAGGGTTTGTGTGGTGCGCAGCGATAAATTGAATGAAAAAAAAAGTATATACAGGTATCTAGGCCTGGTTTGTAGGCCTAGTCTATATTAAGTGTCTCTGTGACCATTTATTAACAAATGACTATGGCTTAGAGCAACAAAGTTAAAAGGGTGCTGGGTAAAACTGAACCAACCAATTGATTTCCAGTCGTGTAAACAAAAAGGAAGAAAAGAACTGGAAGGGTGCAGATTAAAATGGTGTAGCAGTTACAAGGTTAGATGGTGCAACTATATGGTCAGGCAGAGTGTTCCATTGACATACTGTTGCTGGAAAAAAACTGTGCCTTTAAGAATTTGTGCTACATAGGAAAGGCAAGAAAGCATGTTGGTGAGTCCTAGTATTTGTTTGGTGACTGGTAATATAGAGGTCCGGTGGTATGGCAACTAGCTGGTTTACAATTTTATATAAAAAGACAAGGCGAATGCAACTCCTGCGCTGGGATAGCAAAGGCCACTGGAGATGATCCAGCATATGAGTAACACTACTGGTTTTGTGATAGCGCCTCATTACATATCTCGCAGCTCGCCTCCGGACCATCTCCAGTCTCTGAACAGCACACTGGGTATGTGGGTCCCACACACTGGCACAATATTCCAGGCGGGGACGCACTAGAGCCTTGTATGCCATGGATCTGATTTTCTGCGACCTGGTTTTTATGTTTCGCTTTGCAAATCCCAGCGCCTGGTTTGCCCTGCCTGTTATGTTTGAAATATGTCGGTTCCAATTTAGATCAGAGCAGATGGTAACTCCAAGGTATTTGGTTGAGCTTAGCCTTCGTAATGTTTCATTATGCAGTGAATAGCTGTAAGCTACTGGATTACGTTTCCTGGTCACCAAGAGGACTTCACACTTGATTGGATTAAACTTCATTAACCAGGTTTTCTCCCAGAGGGTCAATTTATCTAGATCTTGTTGGAGGATTTGAGAATCTGAAATGGAATTTATTTCTGAATAAACGATGGCGTCATCAGCAAAAAGTCGCACTTTAGATGTAAGGGAATTTGGTAGGTCATTGATATAAAGAAGGAATAGAACGGGTCCTAGGACTGAGCCTTGAGGTACCCCGGACGTAACCGAAACATTTTCTGATATTGAACCCTCTAGTACAACTCTTTGCATCCTGCTAGACAGGAAAGAGTTAATCCAACCAAGTATCTTCCCCTCAATGCCGTAATATTTTAATTTCTATGAAAAACTTTGTCGAAAGCCTCGCTGAAGTCCAGCACTACAATATCAGTTTGTTTTTTCTGATCTAATTTTTTGGATAATTCATGAATTAATGTTACTAGTTGTGTCTCTGTGGATTTCTTTGCCCTGAAGCCATGTTGCCAATCATATAATATTTGGTTTGTTTCAAGGTGGGTCATGATGTTTCTAACCACTACGTGTTCCAGTAGCTTACAGCATATGCATGTCAATGAAACAGGTCTATAATTATATGGTTTGTACTTTTCGCCTTTCTTAAAAATAGGTACCACGTTTGCCTGTTGCCAATCACTGGGAACTATTGATGAGTCCAGTGATTTTTGATAAATATAGGAGAGAGGTTCAGCAAGCTGGTCTGCATAATCTCTAAGTATCCTGGGGACTATTCCGTCTTGTCATGGGGCCTTCTGGATCTTTAAATTTTTTAGTAACTTTAAAACCCCATTTTCACTGATCTGAAAGTTTGGCATGGGATTAAAAGGACTAGGTCCCATGGTTGGTAAATTTGAAGGATCATTTGGTGGATGAAAAACAGACTGGAATCGCTTGTTTAAGAGATTTGCTTTACCAAGTGGGTCAGAGATGAGGTTTCCATTTTCTTTTAGGGGCCCAACGCCGGAAGAGTCCCTCTTAATTCTTTTAGCCATGCCCCAGAGTTTTTTGTTTTCTTTGTCTAAATTGGGTTCGATTAGGTCTTCTATGTATTTGTTGTAATTTTTTCTGATTTCTCTCTGGACAGTACTTTTCAAGTCTTTGAATTTGTCTATGTTTTCCTGTGTGCTAGAGTCTTTCATGGTCCTAAATGCTTTGTCTCTTTGTCTGATTAAACGTTTAATGTTATTACTCACCCATGGGAGGCGGTGTTGTTTTTTAAGAATTTTTGATGGTATGAATTTTTCAGCCCTACTATTTAGCATCTCCTTAAAGTCATCCCACAGATCTGAAACACCTTTGTTGGCCTTATATCTATTACATTTTTGTGTCCATGAATCCAAGTGTCTTTTGAAACCGTCTGTATCCATCTTTGCATAAATAGGTATTTTGCGTCCGGGTATTTCATTAATGTGAGGGTGTGTGTCAATTTCCGCAAAGATGGCATTATGGTCAGAAAGGCCTGGTATGGTTTTGATTCTATTTACAGCTTTTGGAGTGTTGGTTAGCAATAGAATGTTATTTTTACGCGTGGGTTTCAGATTGGACTGGCAGAGTCCTGCGTCGTCGAAAACAGAGAGTAGTTTTTCAGTGACATACATGCCGTCATTAGAGCATTAGGCCTACGTAATACGTGTAAGCGCACAACATTATGGTACGACCACGACCAAGGTGTTTTGCACAGGTTATGCAGTTACAATCGCCTGGGTGGGGTTAAATGGGACATGATGATAGATCAAAGGGGCATGATGTTTTCTTAATATTAAGGAGACAAAATGGTCGTAAAAAGAAACATGGCGCCTACGAAGGGCAGCATGGAACAACGCCATGTTAGAAATGGCTAGATAGAACACTGATGCCGACTTCAAGTGAGCGAAATATGTAGGCCTACACTACAGCACCTAAATCTGTTTAATATTTAAATTGACACAATATTCACAATGATCTAACCATAAACCTTGCTAGCGAAAGCAATACATCCGTAGGCTTATTTTGCTGAGTGAGGATTGTGACAATTATTTTTTTTTTTTTTCATTTTTGACATAATCAGAATTTTTTTGTAATTTTATGAAATAGGCCTACAATGGTACGATATTCTAAATGAGACGCACTTTCTGTATATGCATACGGCATCGTTGGGAGGGCGAGATGAACTGATCTCAGCACTGGTCACCACATCAAGCCCGTGATGAAGTGATTAGAACTAAGGTATAGTCTGACTCTCGAGATTGCATAGATAATTTTGTTTGAAGGGTAGGGTTCCGAAAGGTTCATGTAGCTTGTTTACATGGCTAGCTAACCCAAACAAACAAACTACAATATCTAGCTCTCTGATTCGTTGATTATTAACTTATTGCAAAACAAAACAACCCCCGGTTTCGGTTGGTATTTACAGGTAAAATCCTCATTTTTGTATGATTCATTTTGTTATCGACCCAATATGTGCAAATTAAACGGTTTTTATAATCCATTTAATTGTATCCCAGTTGCAGTTAATGCCATTACAGCGTTTGAATATGTCTTAAAATGTGGAATATCTCGAGACTCTAACAAATCCCGGATGTCTCATTTTGTCTGACTCCACAAAATCATTGCCAAAGGAAAATCACACAAATTGTGATTACACTCATTGCCATGTCACAATCGGTAGGTATGAAAAGCGAGGGAGACCTATAAAGCGAGAGAGGATCAATAAGAGGCTTCATATGGCAGTGTAATGCATGTATATGATATATTGATCGATGTCACAATAAAATATATGCTTGTATTGTTCGTATACAATTATTATTTTATATTTTGTTTTATTTGGGAGACAATACAGGTCCAGTTTTGTGATCGAAAGAGACTTCGCTTCGTTTGAAAGTCTCTTTCGCTTTGACAGGTGGCTGTGAGCGACACCTGGTGTGTACCCGGTAACCACTTAGCCGCTCGTGTTCCTGCTAATACACGAACATAAAAGATGTATGTATACATGTATCTAACGTTACCACTGGCTCTTCTACGCGAATCGTTAGTTATCAGCCAAAATATAAAAATAAGAAAGAACACTGTACCGGTATTTAACCTATAGGCTATTATACTATAACAATACCTTGTAGTGATCAAGATTACAATATAAACTGGGTGCATCTGGATTTGTATGTCATTCAGATATATATACATCAAAGCTCTCTGTGTATATAAGAGTCGGTCTAGGTGAGATGCAAATGAGAAGAAAACCGCCTAAAACACAATTAACTTAACAGTAGATAAAACACCACCTGAAACGCAATTAACAACAACAGTAGATAAAAAACCGTCCAAAATGCAATTGACGACAACAGTGGGTAGAACACCAGCTGCATTTTACACCTCCGTGACCAATTAACCATCTTCATCCTAAAGACCATTTTCACATACGTATAAATTTAATAAATGTCACACTAATAAAATTTAACAAATGCATATAGGCTAGATATTTTTGGTTAATTTATTATCTGATAGATAGGTAGCTATAGGTATACCGCGTTGCCTACGTACACGAGTAGGCCTACCGCGATTGAAAGAAACATTCATAGTAGAATGATAACATACATTTTTACGTTTATTCAGGATTCTGATACAATAAAGGATATATTTTATTCTTCAAATTCCTAAACTGATCATATTTAAGCGTACTATCAATTACTGAAAACCCTTTTAATAATCTCGATACATTTGTACGTAACAGGTATGGACTATATCTACAGTACTATAACTTAATATAAATGATAGCCTACATAGGCCCTAGGTCTTATTGTATAGTGTAATTATTTGATTTTTTATCGTTACTTTCTTTTAAATGATATTAACGCCAATCCTATGCAGCAGTGATTTGATCGAGTTTGATATTCAATTGTAGTCCACTTGTCATCACTGAGATCACGACAGCTTCTTGTTGTACCCTGGTACCTGTCACTTGTGACGACCCGTTCTATTCACCAGCCGGCGCAACTGACAAAATGGCGGCCGGCCGCCAGCGATCTTATAATTGTCTCCCTCGTTGTTGTTATCGTTCATTTTCTCAACTGTTTTAATAATTTTAGCCGGTTTCGATACAGTTATATGTATATTATGATGTTTCTAACATATATTTGTATATTTAGTGATAAATTGCCATCTCATATACAGACATTCGGCCTCTTATTGATCCTCTCTCGCTTTATAGGTCTCCCTCGCTATTCATACCAACCCGTCACAATCATGTCAATGAGTCATTGCCATTATCGTGTGATTTTCCTTATATTTATTAAATGACTGATCATGCTGAATGAGTGAGACAATCATGGATTCATGGTTAGCGATGTATGACATGTTCGACATAACTGTGTCACTGGCAGTGTGTGTGTGACGGTGTCAGTGTCACTGTGACTGTGAGTGATCTATTGTAAGTGTGACATGACTCATGAAAATTAGCCCTTGATCAAGTTTATGTTTAACCACCAAATTAATTAATTGGAATTTTCACCCACTTGAATTAAAATCAAATCATGATGACATGACATAAAAGTCATAGGCTATGGGTAGCGCTAAGGCTATGGGGTATGGCCTATGCCATGGATGCAGGGTTTCCACAGTGCCGGAAATGCCGGCATGCCGACCGGATGAATTTTGTGCCGGCCAGCATGTAATAGGTCACATGCTGCTGTTATCCAGCTGGTAGATTAGCTAATAATCCCGTCGCCAGAGTCTTACTGTGTTGGTTCTGTGTGTACATGTAAGACAAAATACGTGCTACAACCCCCCCCCCCCCCCCCGATGATCCCCCCACCTCTGGGCCACCCGTCATGTGCTGTATACTACATAACATAGATGTAGGCCCAGGGTGTGACATTAACATTTTGTATCACTAGACCAGCAGGTCTAGTGACCTTAGTTTATCACTAGACCTGGTGACATGTCACTAGACCAGGTAAGCTCGAATCTGATACGGTATGGACTTAAAAAAGAAACAAATTATGTACAAGTGATGTACAACCCGCAATCATTATGATTTTTATAAAAAATAGCTAAAAATACCAAAGACAAACATATAGCATAATACCATAATAATCACTTGTTATTTTACATTGAAGAGTCAATTTAGATGATATCAAGTCACATAATCAAATAATATAAATAACATATTTGCATCTGGAGTTTACTTGGCTCTAGATGGCTTAAGCGTTCCGTCTGTGTATATACCGTATTATCCCTAATAAACGCACTCACCCCCCCCCCCCCCCCCCGATTTTGCTGTACCCTGTATTACCAGAATATCTGCTGGCTTGAAAAAATCTACCAGACACCAGCCTGCTTCATGTAGCTGTGTCAACATGGTTGAGCCACGGTCAGCGTGTTGTGAGCGTGGGTGTAAACGCGGTATGCTACTGTTAATGTAGCCTAGTTGTTGTACATCTTGTTTTAACACTGGGCCAGCGTCGTACAGGTGGACCAGAATTGAATAACACCTGTGTGTGTTGGGTAATTAATCGTTGAGTTGTGTCAGAATGACGACACCATGTCAGTTTTGCTTACAACAAAAGTAATAACAGTTCATAATCATTGCACTAGTGATCATTGATTTACAAGCGCCCCTGTTAAATTCCCAGCGATAATGCGACACCAATTTATAGGCTTAATGCTAAGTAAGATTTGAAGCATCTGTTTTTCGCGCTAGCTCATGTCTTAGACTGTTAGCAGTTGGCGTCCACTGGTCATCCAAATATGTGAGGTATGGATCTGTTTCTACTATCGTGACTATAGTAGCGCCGAGGGACATACGACTTGACACGTGCTCAACTCTGAGCGCACATGTATACACGAAGTCCCTGCAGGGATGATATCGTTATACCACCATTTCATCAATGGCGGGCTAAGGTCGGCAAGAGTAGATGACGTCATCGGGACGGTCTGCTTCTATGCAGACTATCTGAGACCTACACACTGTGTGAAATTAGACGTAAATTTAATCAGTTAGGCCTACGTCTTTTTAAAGCATTCATACAGTATGCCGCAGACGCATTTCCATTATTCTGATGTGTCTAAAAACAAATACCATATTAAGATATTTTCGTACCCAAATGAGAACATTCAAAGATGAAATGTGATGGTAACTGCGTCGTCTAAGCCAATAAAGCGGGCCGTGGCTGCACAGGGTGTCGGCCTGTATTACCACACCAGCTACAACTGCTGCCAGCGCGTTCACAGTGGCGGCGTGAGAGTGGATGGAGGCTGGCACGTGCAGGGATGTCGCGTGGCTTAATGACAGCGCCGCGTTGTCCTAATACCGCTAATGCAGACTATCCATTCACTGGTCAGACATGCTGACAATACTTGTATAGGCCTAGTAACGTTACATAGCAGATAAGGCTTTGAATATATACTCGACCAGCAGGTCGAGTGCCTGAGAATGTGTACTCGCCCGGTGCCAGGATTACTGGACTGGGTCGAGCGGTCGAGCGTTAGTGTCGCACACTGTAGGCCTGCGCCTGACAGAAGCAGTGCTGACAGCTAGTGTAGAAAGTGCTGTCACAGGGTTTACCAGTCCACCGCTGTGCCAATGTCAGTCCAGCGCAAACAGCACTGAGCCGGCATTGGCGCGACGCTGGCGGACGGGCCAACGCTTCTAGCGTTGCCAGTCACCATGACACGTTTGTTGTCACTCACCAAAGTGTCACCGCGTTGATGAGTGAGTGATACCAACTCACAAACCTTGTCAGGCATACACAACAACACTTATCAATAACAGAATAATAACTCTCACTAAAAACCCATAAAACACCAAGCAAACATGCATAGGCCTACACTCAAATACACAACTCACAAACCATCAAATCAACAAGACAAAATAACAGACAGACAATTCAGAACAAGCAAACTTTCTTATTTTCACAGATTAAGATAAGACTCTTCTAGGAACTTTCTATTTTCCAAACTATCAACTTCAGACATTTTTAGACCATTCCACTCAAATTCAATCAAAATTACATAACTCTGACGTATGCTGTGTATGCTGGAGTATGGTGACGGCAAACAGACAGTCAAGCAAACAACACAAATGAAAAAAACTTTAATATTTTTATCGCGCGCGCGCGTGCAATAGTAAATATTTTATTATGCTGCTCGCGCGCGCTAAGTGAAGATTTTTAAGATAACGACCGGATGATTTTTTTTTCTGTGGGGAACCCTGATGGATGATATGATAAGGGAAATTGCAGGCCTTCAGATTTGGCGTGAGTGATTGCTCACGCACACCATAACTCAAGCAAGTGTAAGGTCACGTGAGCGAAATACAGCTCACCTCATTGTAGTCAATGCATTTTCAACCGGTCCCGCCCTATTGAAAAAACAGGCGAGGCACCAGTTTGATGTCTTCACACCCTCATCTGACTGTCTAGTGGTGTACAAATACAATCAATTTGTGACGCTGAAAAAGTGTATGGCCGCCACCGTCAGAAGGTTTTCAAGGTCACGTCAGGAAAATATAAGCAATTGAAAATTCGAATCAAGCTGGTATGAACAGTATAAAAGGCGGCCATTTTCTTTGAATTTCCGGAGTCTAAAAACAACATCCAGCTCCCCGTCTGGAAACGGAGTGCCAGACAGGTGCCCGTCTAACCTCATTGTTGTCAGATTTTTTAAAATTGCAAATTTTAAGGTTTATCAACCAGTTAGCCATTGCATTTAACTATGGTGAGTGATCACTCGCCTCACCACTTTGAGGTGCGCTTTTTTTCACTCGCCACCAATTTTCAAATCTGAAGGCCTGAAATGGTTAACTATTTTCAAATATTTGGTATGGAAATCATGGTTAACTATTTTCAAATATTGCTCATTAATGTCACGTTTTATTTTTAACATGTTTAAAACGTAACGTTAGTCATGTTAGTAGCCTACTTAAAATTTTGTCCCAAAATGTGCCTGAAAGTTTCTAAACATTGTAAGGGACGATAACGGCAAGGAAATACCACGGCAAGTACTTAATGTGCCAGTAAGAGAATGAAAACCTGTCCCATTGTTGGATCAATGTTGGCCACCATCTGATATGCCACCCCAACATTAGGCCCTATACCAACATTGGTTCAATGTCTCCTATTTGCCGGGGTATCCCTTTAATTGATCAAACAAGACCCTAAGTACGCCATGGCGTAAAAACATGATAAATTTCACAATGATAATTGCCGCCATCTGATCATGCTGATTACGAATACGAATCAGATGTTTTTTTAGGTCATATACAGATCAGTGGTACAATTAATATGGAAGGATCATTGCAGACCCGAGACTTAATAAGTAGTAAACACACTGTATACAATTTAGTGAAAGTACAGCTATAGAATTATAATCACATGTGGGTCTCTTGAGTGCACAAACATTATATATTGTTGATATGTTGAGCTCTTACGGTCAAATTACCAGAGGAGGAGGCAAGATTGTTGCATCTTCCGAATAATCACGATGATCACAATATTATTATTTAATTTAGTTACTAATTGTGATTAGTTACAAGAAAAACAGTTTGCAATAAAAAACTTTGCAAAAAATACAGAATACAAAAAGATTGTCGTTATCAGCTTTACTTTATTTAAAGGGCGGGGGCTCTAGGGTAGTGGTTAGCACCGCTGCCTTTCAAGCCAGAGTCCGGGGTTCGGTTCCCGGTCTCGGCGGTTTGAAAGAAACAAAATTGTTTCTTCCCCATCCACGTGTGAAAGTTAGTATTGTGGGGAGCCTCCGTGACCGAGAGGTAGCGTGCTCGGCCTCAGACCGCCAGGGCTCGAATTTCGAATCCTGTGTCTGGAGGACAGTGTCATCTCAATCATCTCGCCATCCTCAGGAGGTTCTCCTGGCCCAGTTTAGCCTATATGTGCACAAAGGTGGCCTAAAGCCCGATTCATTTCATTTCATTTACTTTATTTAAAGCTACCAAAAATTAAAAATACAATCATCATTATGATGAAGACGGCCAGATGAATATCACACTGCGCGGTGTTCATCTCACAAGGTCCATAGATATTATAGTGTCTTATCCAAATAACCATTGCTGGTTGTCGCTTATGGGTATCCGAGCGTGAAGGCGCGACTTTCACCGTAGGTGTGAATGATATCATGTGTTTTTGTGTGGACATAAACTGCTTTAACCCTTACAGCGCAGGGTTCAACTTTACTCTTCAGAACCTGACGTCTGTAGACGGCAGATTCTAAAGTCGATCCCCGCACTGGGGGATAAAAAATCTTTCTAATGGCCGTAGACCCATTACACAGGTATTCAAATGAATCGGAAAGAGCTGAATAAGGCATTTATGATGATATGAAATTGAAATAAACCCTTTGGTCTCCAAGATTTTTATTAAAATATTCAGCGCTTTAAGGGTTAAAGGGACTGGCCCAGGCTAAAATCATCAAAAAATCGGCAATTTTATTTCGGGTTCGTAATATGACCATATTATGTAAACATGTACATAGACTAGAACTGCAAATTTTTATAATTTTTGTGCTGCGCACTTACCAGTTAGACTAGATATAGAGACGAAATTCCCGCATTTCTTATTTTTGACATGGTTGTCAATAATTACAAATCAGGAATTTCGTCTCTATATCTAGCCTAACTGGTGAATGCGCAGCACAAAAATTATAAAAATTTGCAGTTCTAGTCTATGTACATGCTTAAATCATATGGTCATATTAAGAACTCGAAATAAAATCACCGATTTTTTGATGATTTTAGCCTGAGCCAGTCCCTTTAAATGTGTGCACATCTTAGCTTGATGTGTGCACATGGTGTGTTTTATATGCAGACACAAACTGTTTATGTGTGAGCAGGTTATCATGGTTATGTAATTAATTGGCATTATGGACAGGAATGTACTTATCTATGGTGTTCAAACTTTAAGTTATATGGTCAAAATCAGAGGTATGTTGGCTAAGTTGAAAGTTGTGGTAGAAACCAGAAGTAACACCGAAATTGGAAGTTATGGTGAAGAACAAATTAGGTGCAAACCATAATTCATGGTTAAAACAGCATTTAGTTTCTGGGTTTTTGACAACTTGGTTGGATCTCTAAGTCAAAGAGAATTAATAATAGTGATATTATATCACCCTTGCTTTAATGGAAAAACCCATTTTCAGGTGTTTGAACCTATTGCATTGGATAGTGTGAAGATGCCTGCATTTATGATCGCTAATGTTTTAAGGCCCTACTTGACCTAAAAAGTTTGAGGTTTATCTGCCAAAATAAACAATGTCACTTTAATAAGCAAATTGCAGTGTTTCATATCCTTTCCACTGCCGGGTAGATATACCACAGCTCTACCACAGCGTATCAAAACGTATACAAAAATCAGCCCTTTCACAAGCACTATGATATACAGCACTCACACCACAGCGTTCTAATTCGTATCCAAAAGGTTTCCTTCTCTCACACAGCGTAAAAAAACATAATTTATCTCGAAATCTCTCTTATTCATGTATAGAGCAGCTGCCGCTATTACGTTTTTTTTATGCTACGGCACACGTGCGAGGTGAGATATAATGAGTTGGTACGTTATGAGTTTCCGTCTACACAGCATCTAGGGTTACTCTACATAATGCATCTGGACAGTCTGTGACGCTGGCCCACCATTGAAAAGGCATTTTGAATATATATTGCGTTTGATGGGAAAGTATTATGGTGTACATGGTGTATGGCACCCAGTGTAGTCTTTTGACATGAATCCACAACGTATTAAGTCGTAGCCAGATGAAATGCCATGCAGCAGCCATAGTGTATGGTTCTGTTATTGAACCCCCTGTTCATTATCAAGATAATTTGTGTATAATTAATTTAAAATATATGTTATGAAAACCAAAATGTCTTGACAAGACAGGCTTCAAACTAAAAGTTGCAGGCGTAAAATCTGGTAATAAATTTAATATCTATAGCTATTCATTTATAATTGCTAATTAGTAAACATTATGATAGGTTAGAAGCATGCCGACAAGTTTACTGAAAAGAAATGGGGAAATACTCTCTGTATATCAAAGCTTAAAAGTGTGAGTATTTACCACCTTAGCAAAAATTATTTCAATATTGAAAAAAATTGAATGAGGATGAAAACTACTGACAGGTCTGCTACATAAGATGGTGCTTGTGAGAAGGCCATTTTTCAGCTCCCGCCGTCACCGTAGGTGAGACGGAGGGAGCTATGGATTCTACCTCCGGTTTTTTTTGGCCTCTTCTTTTGCCTATAACTTTGTGAGAAAATAAGCTAGGATAACAATTTTTGGTATGTGGGTTACTTCCAGGTGGCTAATGGACAGGTTAAAATATTTTTAATCTGAATTCAATACGCAAGGTTGCAGAGGAGAAAATGATGATGTGACGGCGTTGGGCCGTTGGGCCGTCCGTAAACAATTCGTTTCCGGAGCATATCTCTGAAAGTACTTGTCCGATTGTCTTCAAATTTTACACACAACACCCCTAGGGGGTCTAGTTGTGCCTTTTGGGGTATTTGAACTTTGACCTACTTCTGGTTCAGAACTATGACCTATTTAGACGTTTTAAAGCGCACTTCCTTTCCGGAGCAGATCTCGAAAAGTACTGGGCCGATGACAGTCATATTGCACAAACATGTTCTCCGAGGTCCCTAGTTGTGCCTTTTTAGGTTTTTGGACCTTGACCTTGAAGTTGACCCAGCACTTTGACCTAATTTATAGATAGCTACACCATTACTATAAAACAAATTGTGAGGTTTCAGGAGAGGATGCATCTTAAAAAATTTCTGGTCGATAAAATTAAAAATGGCCGCCTATCGGCCATTATTCACCTCGACAGGCCTGATATTGCGGAATATCATAAAACCGCTCAAGATAGCTACACCATTAATATCAAATAAATTGTAAGGTTTCAGGAGAGGATGCATCTTGAAAAATTTGAAGTTGATAAAATTCAAAATGGCCGCCCATCAGCCATTATTCATCTCGACAGGCCTGATATTGTGGAATATCATGAAAACCGCTCAAGATATCTACACCATTACTATAAAACAAATTGTAAGGCTTCAGGAGAGGATGCATTTTGAAAAAATTCAACTCGTCCTAGTTCAAAATGGCCGCCAATCGGCCATTATTCACTTTCACATGGCCGTTATTTGGTAAACCGTGCTAGATGGCTAGACCATTACTATAAAACAAAATGTGTGATTTCAGGAGAGGATGCATCTTGAAAAAATTTGACTCGATAAAATTTAAAATGGCCGCTTATCGGCCATTATTCACTTTCACATGGCCGTTATTTGGTCAACCGTGCTAGATGGCTAGACCATTACTGTAAAACGAAATGTGAGATTTCAGATGAGGATGCATCTTGAAAAAATTTGACTTGATCAAATTTAAAATGGCCGCCTTTTCGGCCATTATTCATTTTCACATGGCTGATATTTGGTAAACCGTGCTAGATGGCTAGACCATTACCTGATTACTATAAAACAAAGTGTGAGTTTTCGGGGGAGGATGCACCCTGAAAATTTTTAACATACGAATTCAAAATGGCCGACAATCAGCATTATTTACCTCGATAGGCCTGATATCAGGTAAACCGTGCTAGATAGCTAGACCAATACTATAAAACAAAATGTGACGTTTCGAGAGAGGATGCCTTTTAAAAACTTTCGACTCAATCGAATTCAAAATGGCCGCCTATCGGCCACTATTTACTTTCACATTGCTGATATTTGGTAAACCGTGTTAGATAGCTGGACCATTACTATAAAACAAAATGTGAGATTACAAGAGAGGATGCATCTTGAAAAAAATTGACTTGATCAAATTCAAAATGGCCTCCTATCGGCCATTATTCACTTTCACATGGGCGATATTTGGTAAACCGTGCTAGATGGCTAGACCATTACTATAGAATGAAATGTGAGATTTCAGCTGAGGATGCATCTTGGAAAATTTCGACTTGATCAAATTCAAAATGGCCATTATTTACTTATCGGCCCAATATTTTGCAAACTGTGTTAGATGTTAGTCCATTACTATAAAACAAAATTTGAGGTTTCGGGGGAGGATGCACCCTAAGTTTTTAACTAGTTTATATCGAATTCAAAATGACCGTAAATCAGCTATAAGTTACCTAGATTGGCCTGATATCGGGTAAACCGTGCCAGATAGGTAGACCATTACTGGGATACTGATTAGGATCATTAATTTCAATGGAGGTTTGCAATCTCTGACAGACTGTCTAGTTCCTATCTTACTCTTAGACTGAGCTTCTTAGACCTAGTTGTCTTGCGTCTTGATTTTTGACCTAGCCTAGGACTACATTAAAAACCCTACACAAAATTGCTTAAATCAAATTCTAATTCGTCGCGGGAGCTCCCGGACTTATGTAGTCTTGTTTCACTCAGATTTAATACACTGTGGCCAGCCTACACTGTATGGTACTGTTTCTGAGAGGGCCGCAAAAACGATCCGGTTTAATACGCTATGGCAGTGGAAAGGATATAGGATTCAAAACGGGCATGGCTCCACCTATCATTTGGGGTACCTTCCAGGGCTGGAAATAAGGTTCATAATGTTGGTTGTCCAGCGCACAACCAACATGAATATTTTCGTTGTCCGCCACAATTTTAAGCTGTTCGCCCAAAAATGGAAACAGAATTTAAACTATAATTTTGATCATGACCACAATTATTAACTATGTTCAGATGTTTGACAGTCAAAAGAATTATGGTCAAAATTTGGCTGGGCATAAGCTAGACTAAGTCTAGAAGTAGTCACGGCCCACAGTCAGTGACTGTCACTGTTGGATGAAATTCTGTGGTTGTCTGGACGTCAACCATTAGAGCAATATGGGTTGTCCCTCTTGTGATTTAGTTGTCCCGGACAAACAGAACACTTGTGTTTCCAGCCCTGACTTGTCATGCACGCTGTGCACCCAGTAAGAGTTTTCAACACCCAGTGCACCCTCCCCAATTAAGGGTATAAGCAGAATTAGTTAGGTATGTAAACATCGCCAGTTATTACCACTATGTACATAGGCCGTTATCAGGTATTGCGTCATAGGTGTGAACGCGCGACATCAGTGACTGGGGTGTTTTTCCATAGTCACAATTGCCTGGGTGTGTTCGAATATGATATAACAACACTTGAAATATGCATTTCACTGTCTGAATATTAGGAGGGCAACATGGCACTCATGAAGGGCAACATGGTGCTCACAAAAGGCAACATGGTGCTGTGCCATGTTAGAAAGAGCTAGATGAAACACTGAATTGTCCTCTTGTTCATGTTGTTGTTCAATTAATATTCAACCCCTGTATGCAGACGAAATAATTGTTATTGCTTACTGACTATCGAGGCCATTTTAGTTGATTATGTGGGGATAATTCTATACATGTATCACTATTCACTCACTGCACCATTGACAAGTGGATTGTAAATATTCTGTTTTAAAACTTGGTTGTATTTTACAGAATTCTACAGTGTGTGTTTTGAGGATATCAAAGCATTGACACAATGACTACTCCATCAGCTCCACCACCATCATACGAGAGCGTGGCAGACCCATACCCACATACTCAACCAGGTCAGATAGCCTTATCTACCATGTCTACTAACATCTCTCTGTAGCATGATTGTATCATAATTTCTCTCCTAATCTGTTTGTTTTTGTTTATGACTTTTCACCAGAATGTCGATACTTATCTCTCTACAAAATAGTACAATAGTTTTTATGGACTAAGCTGAAAAGTGGAGCTGTCCAAAATTGTCTTTCAAGTAAAGGATAAAAAATTATTTTTCAATATTGTCATGATTTGACACAAGAAAACACTATTTGTTGTATTAAGTGGTGTTAAATTTTGATGTCATTTTCTGGTAATATTATTTCAATATGTTTGGAGGGCCATTAACAATTATCAGTGTTAATTTTTTTTTAAATTCTTCATTCATCTTGAAGGAACCTTGAGTGTTACATATATATGTTAAACATAAATAAATGCGGTGATTCATCATGTTCTGTGCATCAGTAGGCCCCTATTGGTAGTTGGGTGATCCATTCCAATGCAATGTACATTTTGGGACAATGTCACATAATTTACTCTTTTGGAAGACCCCTTGAAAATGAGTTATAGAATTTATATTTTATTCACTGTAAGTGGATTAAAATCATCATGATTACGCACATTAAATTTTGATCAAAATATTCAATTTTTATTTTTTCTTAAAATTTTCTTATTTGTAGGGAAAATCCTGAAAGCGTCTATATTTTTGTGATTAGCACTTGAAGAGTTAAATTGATGATAATAGTCGTAATTGGCTCTTGAACTGAAGGATTATTACTTACTAGTATTCCAGCCTATTCTCACTATTGATACATTAATTTTGTCTGCATGTCTTTTGATTTATGTATTTTTAATAAACCCGAGAAGAGTTTATTATTACTTTTATTTAAAATAGGACTGAGCATTTATTTTTCTGCTACAGTAGAATTATGTATATATATATATATATAGGTTCATTGTGTTTTGTTTGCCTCATCTTTGTTTCTGCTTCTATATCTAGAGGTATTCAGAAAATATGAAGGTACTGCATATTCTAGTGTTCCAACTGAGTGTACGGATCAACAAGGTATAGGGCTCTCTTTTTTTTTCTCCCATCTGCTTTATTCCTGCAATTAGTTAACCCCTTGGAATCTATGTACATGTACCTCAGATGTTACCTCAGATTTATCTGATTTAGTAATAGAAGTTGAAAATCTAAGTGGTTGAAAAAGATTTTATAACATTTATTTCTCATATGGTTTGTAGATGTGGCACTGGCAAAGTGTTTGATTTTGAAGAGTACCACATGCTCGCAAAATTAACAGTGTGACCTTTGCCCTTGGTTTTTTAATATTACAACACCCTTATATTATGTTGTACTGATCACAGAATGTCCTCTACATATGTGTCTCTGTAGATTAGACATTAATCTTTTTCTATCCTGTGCAATTAATACCAGATTATTCAATAATTGGCCAATAATATTCCAGTAATATAAACTGATAAATGTCTTTCAAGTGAAGTAAACTAGAGGCTCCTTATATTTTATATTGGGAGCTACAGGGTCCCACTTTGTATACAACAAAATCAAGCACTCCTCTTGTAAAAGTGCAGACAAAATTAGGACAAGGATCAATTTTGACGCCAGAATTTGACATCATTGAAATAATTAAAATATTTATTTTCTATGTATACTCATAAAAATAGTTATTTAAAAGAACCGGGAATAGCTTCTAAACTGAGCCATTTATGAAGAAAATGATCCTTTGTTCTTTATACTAGGATTAATCAATATATTTGTGTACCGGGTACTACATTTTATCAGTATTATGAATTTTAATAAGGACCTTACAAATAGAAATGATACCACTCTCAACTACTTGAATATTTTGAACCTAGGTTTGAAGCCTAAATAACTATATCTCGTCCATGAAGCCTCCCTGGCAAATCGCAATACATAATATAGGTTACCTGAAACTTTTTTCTAACTACAGCTGTTGAAGATTCATTTAAAATAGTTCCATTTTTGTCTTATTTGACACTAGACATCCCTCATTTTTAGCTCGCCGGTAAATTTTTATCAAATTGTGGCAGTTGCACTTAAAGTTTGCCGTCATCAGCGTCGGCGTTAACATTTCTGTTCTGTTGCTTTTAATTTTATTACACCTCAGCCATTAAGGCTGTGGGGTGTAGTGGTCACCAGAGGCGGGCAGGCGTGTGGTCTGGCGGGCGGGCGGGCGGCCGGTCAGAAATTCAGCTTTCACTAAAAAGTTAACTGATGAATTTATAAAATTTTTTTATAGACATGACCTATGTGCCTGACCAATTCACCCCATATATTTTTTATGGCACCGAACCATAAGTGACCATTTTACAAGATGGCCGCCTAAAAAGCTTGTGGACACAATAACTTAGGAATGGTTGGTTGAATTGCATTCAAATTTGGTATGGTTGTTCTCTAGGTATTTCTGATCATCTGATTACCTTATGGGATGAATCCAATAAAAACAAAATGGCTGCCGCAGCCATTTTAAAAAAGATGGCCGCCTAGAAAGCTTGTGGGCACCATAACTTATGAACTGTTGGTTGGATTGCATTCAAATTTGGTATGGTTGTTTGCTAGGTATTTCTGATGATCTGATTAACTTTTTGGGATGAATCCATTAAAAACAAAATGGCTGCTGCAGCCATTTGAAAAAGAATTGACATGGTGGTAGTGGGAGTCATTTTCTTCTCATTATTTCTTGACATTGATAAACAGAGCCTACAGCTGAGGGGTCCTGCCATCAATTGTGGCTATTTTCAAGATATGTATTGCAAACAAACACATTCATATTAAGGAACTTTTAATGTCATAACATTATAATATTACACTTATAAACACTTCTCATATATATTTTCTCAATATAGCAAACAATTCAGAGTCAATTGAATATAATCAACATTTCAATTGATTGTCGTTACGTTTTTTACATTTTTAGACCGCCTTTTAATTTTAATTAAAAAAGGTGGGCTATTGCAATTGAAGTTCGGCGTCGTCGGCGTCGGCGTTAACATTTACTTGTGGGCGCGATAACTTGAAAAGTTTTTCATGTTTCCTTCCCAAATTTGTTTTGCATGTTACTAATGACCACTTCTCGGACAAGTTCAATAATGGCTGAAAAAAAATTCAAAATGGCCGACTTATTGCGATTTTTCACCTTTTACGTCAATAATTTGACCTTGTGGGCGCGATAACTTGAAAAGTTTTTCACGTATCCTTTTCAAATTTGTTATGCATGTTACTAATGACCAGTTCTCGGACAAGTTCAATAATGGCCGGGGAAAAAAAAAAATGGCCGATTGATTGCGATTTTTCACATTTTACGTCAATAATTTGACCTTGTGGGCGCGATAACTTGAAAAGTTTTTCACATATCCTTTTCAAATTTGTTATGCATGTTACTAATGACCAGTTCTCGGACAAGTTCAATAATGGCCGAAAAAAAAAAAAAATGGCCGATTTATTGCGATTTTTCACATTTTACGTCAATAATTTGACCTTGTGGGCGCGATAAGTTGAAAAGTTTTTCACATAAACTCTTCAAATTGGTTATGCATGTTACTAATAAGTAGTTCTTGGACAAGTTCAATAATGGCTGAAAAAAAATTCAAAATGGCCGATTTATTGCGATTTTTCTCATTTTACCTCAATAATTTGACCTTGTGGGCGCGATAACTTGAAAAGTTTTTCACATATCCTCTTCAAATTTGTTATGCATGTTACTAATAAGTAGTTCTTGGACAAGTTCAATAATGGCTGAAAAAAATTCAAAATGGCCGATTTATTGCGATTTTTCTCATTTTACGTCAATAATTTGACCTTGTAGGCGCGATAACTTCAACATTTTCACAAGTATCCTCTTCAAGTTTGTTATGCATGTTACTAATAAGCAGTTCTTGGACAAGCTCAATAATGGCCGGTAAAAAAATCAAAATGGTCGACTTATTGCGATTTTTCACATTTATTTTACGTCCATAATTTGACCTTGTGGGCGCGATAACTTGAAAAGCGGCTGGTTTTTTATAGATCTGCTTGTAGTCTATGCAAGTATTATATAGTATATCATATTATACATGTATCTATCTTATTTAACATACCATTTATATCTTGGGTTGTTATTTACGTGATGACATTCGTCTTTACTTTCTTTATCATAATTCGGCGGCGGGCTATTATCGAGTGTGCTCTTGTTTTGTAATTACTATGCTGTCATTCAGTTTATGTGCAGCACTAAGATGTTTGTGGCTTTTATTCATAAGTTGATATCATTCTATTTCCCAATCGTGACCTGTGGCCCTCATGATAGCAATTCTAAAAATCAAAGTGAGGGTCTTCAGATCACATGTAAGTAGTGTAATGTGTACAAATATACTTATCTTTCTGTCTGTACATAATGTTCCTATTGTATTATAGATGCTTTCCTATGATCAAATGTGGCCTACATATCAGCATACCGTACGAACTGATGATGTAATTTACAATAAGAAACCTAATACTTTCCACTGTATTTCTGGGTTTTTTCTGTTTTAATAATCATATCATTGATCCTGGAACTACTCTTAACTCTTACAGTGCGGGGCTCGACTTTAGTCGTCAGAATCTGCTGTCTGTAGACGTCAAATTCTGACGACTAAAGTCGATCCCGCATTGTAAGAGTAGAAATATTTCTAATGGCCGTAGACCCATAACATAGGTATTCAAATGAACTGAAAAGAGCTAAGACATTTATAATGATTTCAAATTGAAAAAAACCCATTGGTTCCCATGATTTTCATAAAAAAATCCAGCGCTTTAATGGTTAATCTTGCTTATGATGCCTATTTCTCTTTTTAGCCTTTTTATTTAACCTTCAAACAAGGTCATTTGAAGGAAAAATCTGCATTAATTATTTCTTTTAGATTGGCGTATGTTTTTATTCAAATTGTACAGATGAAAGTAAATTTTACCCAGATAAAATTGTGGGTCGCGGTAGGTTATAGCAAGACACAGCATCAATTTTAATTTTAACCCTCACACTGCTATGGGCGACTATATCGCCCAAAATAAACCAAGCGCAGCCTGCTGTCGCTAAGTAAATTCTTAAAAAAAAAAAAAAAAAAAAAAAAAATTTTGCTTTTTTTTTTTCACTTTCGTTTTGTGGTGTCTTTCTATTTGTGCCTTAAAGGTAGCTAGCTGACTCATTTTGTAATATAATGGCTTTTAATATCACCTTTCATCAAATGTTTTTTTTAAGAAAAAATGTGCCAGATATTACATGATGCAAATTTTATGCAGCAGTGTAAGGGTTAAATTCTATAATTAAGCACTTTAACCCTTTCACCACTGAAGCCCGTTTTTATGTACTGAATGCCATAGCATTCAGCACATAAAAACGGGCTTCAGTGGTGAAAGGGTTAAGGGTTAATTCAATCAACACTCCTGTCTTCTACTGGCGAAACAGATTAACTATTTTAGTTGTTTGTATTCAATTTGTTTTAATGAAATAAATAGTGCATCTCATGTACATGATTTACATGCTTCAACAAAAATGTATAATTTTGTGAATGTTTGGTCAGGAGTTTTCTATTGTGACTCATTTTCTTGCTAGCATTTTTAATATTTTTTCAACAATCTTTGGCAAACTCAACTGACCTAGAGAAGTATTTTCCATTTAGTGTCACATCATGTCACATGGCTAGACATCAACTGATTTAATCTTCTTGTCTGAACGGCAAGACCATGACAAATTCTTAATTGTCTCCACAAATGCTCTTGTGTCATCCATGATTTTTTTCTGGTTGCTTATTGTAAAGGTCTGTAGGCTCAGGTAGACCTATGCCCACTAATTTGAAGTCTAGCCCATTCCTAGACTAGCAATTGGGTCATTAAGGGCGGGAAAGTGAAGACATTAACTTTGGTGTCATTTTCTGTCTCTACATAATTTATAGTTGTCACAAAGTATACAGAGGCTGGCACGGCACCTTCAACAACACTGTCACTAGGATGGCATTTAGCCCCATTTGAGACGGCATTTAAGGGTTCTCTAGACCAAATCAGACCTCAAAATATGTTTTTAAACAGTGACTTCGTCACAGGAAATGACGAGCCGGTTCAGGTGTTCATGTGTTCTGTAATTGTTGTAAGCCTAGGCCTAACCGTGTATTATTGAATCAATAATACAGAGTAACTAATAATCGCACTAAAAAGCTGCTCGAAGCTTGATAACACTTGTTCATATTAATTATAGTGATATTTGCACGGCTGGTAACAAGACATATGTTTAATAAACTTTGATAACATCCAATAACATCCAATATAACTTTGTCATAGCACCATCACAATTGCTCTGAACTCTTATCAGTCAATCTTTACCCATGTAAAGTTGTGTTTCGCCATCGCGATCCACAATTTCAGGTGACTGAAAATTATTTGGAATTTTAAAATTCAACCCTTCTCCTGCTATGCCCGTATATATACTGTTTCAAGCATAGAAATATCACTAAATTTGAGAAAATAATTTTCAGTAGATGTTTAGTTGATCCTATACTTCAATATTGGAGATGTCTCTTTTTCATAAATATAAATTTTTTTCGTCATTCGAAGCTGGAAATTGCGTTAGCAATCCCAGCTTCGAATGAAGGAAAAATGCAAGCAAACAATTCAGCAGCACAAGGGTTAGGTACAAAAACCTGGGTGTCGTTTTTTTCAAGTGGTGAAGAAAACACTGACATATAATTTCAGTACTGAAGGGGTTTGATATATACCGGTACCCTTGTTCTGTTTGTCAGTCACGATTTTCATTCATTTGAAGCCCTGCTGGAATTGCTAATATTGCAATTTCTAGTTTCGTTATCACAGTAGAACCAGCTATGAACAGCCACCCTTGGGGCAATCAAAAAACTCATAGGAGGTTCATTTGTATGTAAAATGTTATTTTGGGGAATAGTCAAGTGGCCTCCCATTGGAGGTTGGCTGCTCATAAGAGTGGCTGCTCATCATGCTCATAGCAGGTTTTACTGTACTTTACCCTTTAAGTGCTATGCATGACAATTGTCATTTTAAATCTGTTTTATTAGCCGATTAAATCACTGTCATCATGGTCATTGGGAATGAAATGAGTGTTTCAACATTTGCAAGATTTGCAAATGTTTACTCACAAATTAAACAAATATGAATAATTTTAAACCACTGTGGATCACAGTTAGAGATACACAATTTCAAGTAGGTGAAAACCTAATTAAGATACTTAGCGGGAAAAGAGTTAAACTGCTCTTTGGGCCGAATTATTTTCACATATGAAGGGGAAAATATATTATAATATACTGGTACATGCAGGATTGTGCGGAGAAATTAGCCAATAGTGGGCAGACATGGCATCCAAAGAGAATATTTTTGTACTCTCAATGATCAGCTGGGTACATGTATATAATATGCTGATTGGTTGATCAGAACCGAGATGCTTATCGCCACCTCCATATATATATGACAGGGTTTTTTTTCTAATATACTTGGCAAATGTCCAGTCATATATATTAAATCTTTACATACGGCTTCAGAACTGTAAAATTTATCTTTCTTTATAGGTGGTGGTTATGGCACTGGAGCACCAATGCAAGGCTACTCCAACCCACAGAATATAGGCTTTGCACAGCCTGTCAATGCCGGTTACCCTGCACCTAATACAACAGTCATACCACCACAACCTGCACGCACCAATTATCAGCCAGAAGCAGCGGCTTATGATGACGGGCAGCCGAAGCCAGACACTCATGTGATGATGGCGGATAGTGAATGGGCAGGAAACTCATTCTCTGATAAAGCTATCCGCCGTGCTTTCATTCGGAAGGTCTCTATCGAGCTACTTCTAACCCTTGTCATGCTGGACCCATATATATACAGCTCCAAACATGTTTTAAAACTAATAAAATGTCATTTTAAATTTTAAATTATCTTGTGATGCTTAATTATTTAAAAAAAAATTGGAATATGCCTATAAGTGTTTTTCGTCTTTTGAAAGAATGAAAAATAGAAACAAACAGTTTAATGAATATATGTTTATCCAAACTGTTCACCTTATATGTTCATGTAATGGAAACATTTATCTGATCTTGGTTGTTTATGTGTTGCATGTAATGCATTGCTTTGATTGTTGGCCTCTCCACCTTTCGTTTTAATATGATGATTAGATTGATGTAGCCAGTTTGGCTTAAGGCCAGTTCATGGTTCCCACGGGTCTATGAATATGGGAAAAGTCCTTGAATTTGAAAAAAATAATTCCAGGCCTTGAAAAGTCCTTGATTTTTGTAAAAACTTTAATAAATCGGGAAAAGTCCTTGATTTTGATCAACCTGTGATGTTTTGCTGAATTGATCTTGAAAAACGTCACGCAGCGGCGACAGCGAGTGATCAAATGAAAGAAAAAGCTACACTTGAATAAGGATGTGGTCTAGGAATGTAGTTTGCCTATTTTATCAATATGAAGTCAAAACACAAATATTCAAAAACAATGTCTGAAATTTGATAAAAAAAAGTAATAAAAACGCCAAAGTTGCCGTTTTTCATACCTTTTGGCCTAAACTTATTTGTGTGATCATCAAAACACTTTTTTAACATGCAAAAAAGGTCCTTGAAAGATATTGAGATGTTATTGAAAGGTCTTTGAAACGTCCTTGAATTTTGTATTTGAAAAAGTGTGGGAACATTGTCTTACCTAGGATTAGAAAACTGCCCGTGTTTTTTTTCCAATTTTTGCATAACTGCCCGTGCATTTCCTCTTTTATTGTGTAATTTGGACAATTTTTGCCAATCATTTTGACTTTATACCCGTCCAAAAAACGGGTACACAGGTTGCTGGCTAACACAGTGTGTGGGAACCATGCCAGTTGTTAACAGTTGTTAATGGTGATTCACCTGCTAATATTGTGATTTGGTTGTAGGTCTATCTCATCCTGGTTTGTCAGCTACTCGTTACTGTTGGATTTATCTGCTTCTTTATATTCCAGTAAGTATTTGTATGTTTCCACATAATCTTTCCGAATTTATTTTCATATTTCTGTTTATTCAATATGTTTAATATGCCCTTGACTTTTTTTAATCTCTCAAAATGTCACCAAAAATAGAATTTATTTGTGTGGCCTGCATGGAATATTTTGTTGGAAAATTACTGTGCGAACAGTAGCAGCGTATGCATGCTGCTCGGGCACAATCCTGCGGTCCCATTAAACCCAGTGTTGGCCATGACACTGGCTTAACAGTGACGCAACGTTGTGTTAAGTCACATGTTTAGTGTGAAGCAAGCTGAATCTAAGAAATAGGACAAGCATGTGTATCAGTCCTGATGTCACTTGCTTCATGCGACCATTCATACATCATTTATTGATCATTTACTGATTGCACCGTCCCAGTCAAAAAGTGAAGTTAAGCACTAATTTTAATTTCCTATAATTGTCTTGGAAAGAGAAATGCTATTTCATTTCTTGAAATGTGTGTGAATTCTGCAACACTACCAATGTCTTGTCATGCTGAGGGATTGTTTAAGAGTTTCCCAGCATGTTTGATTCTTGATGTTTGATGCTGTATATTTTTTGTTTGCAGTGCACCTACAAACTATTGGGTGAAACACAATAATTGGTTCTACTGGTGTTCTTAGTGAGTATAAGGAATAATCAGTGCTAACATAAGTTTTACTGTCAATTGAGTCTAGTACGCCTCTACATGAAACAGTACTACACATAACATGTATTAGTTTCACTGTCAATTCAGTATAGTAGTTCTCCTCTTATGCATGCACCCCTAGTGCCAGCTTGGAAGGCATGCATAGCTGGGGGTGGGGGTGCAAAGCATTTCTATGTTTATATTTCTAATTTTATTGTTCCTTATCTCATTTCTAACATTTATCTAAGTATTTTCAAAAGGGGTCTTTCAGCTACATTTTTTATTATTATATGACAGGAGTGCATATCCTCAACCTGTACTTTGAGTTTTTTAAAGTCAATGTTGAAATCATAAATATCATAATAGTGTCTCCTAAGATATTTTTTTATGATTTCATATCAGCTGCAAGGCTAGATGACAAAAAAATCTGTGGTATAGCAAATAACTTATAGATGGGAGGTGTGTAAAAGAATAACTGCTGATTAACACTCCATTGGGGAGCCGTTAACCCAGCTGCCACAGGCTGCCGTCCAGGGTTGTCTGAATGCTCGGCCTTGCTGCTCTGGCATTTGCAAGTTCTGAGCTTGTACATATATGACATGAAATGTTATCACTATTGTACCGGCAGACACGAACAAGGAGTGAGAGCGGGAATCAACTTTTGATGTTAAAATCTGAAAAGTCGATGCCTGCACTGAGACAATTAAACATTTATTAATATCCGTAGTACAATTTGATAGGTATTCAAATGAAGTAGAAATAGCCAGCTAGGCCATTTAGGACGTTTATAAAGTGAATGCCCCTTTTAGGTCCATAGTATTTATCCATAGTATAATTATAACAAAATATATCAGCACTCAATTGTTTCGCTCCCAGTTCCAACGTGAGTAAAATTTCGCCACTTTCATACCTCTTATTTGTTTTGTAGTGGTGTTTTTCTGGTGACATACATCACACTGGTTTGCTGTCCAGGTGTCAGACGTACTTGGCCGATCAACTTCATCGCCCTCTTCATCTTTGTATGTATTACCTTCATTCATTTCCCGGCAAACATGACACAATAAACCAATGTTGGCTTAATGTTGATCCAGTGTCTTAGATGGTGGGCCAACATCAATCTGTCATTGTAAATTACTCTTGGGTTTGCTGGGTAGTAACACTTGTTGATGTAAGAAAAAAAAACCTCTATATTTTACAATCGCTGATTCACCCTAAAAGCTCTTTTATCATACTTTATTCACACTAATTACTTTTGAATAAGGTTTTTCGAATTGTACAATCCATCACAATAAGGACTTTTGTGGAATCTGCCAAAAATTTTCTCTGCAAATTTTTAGTTCATCTAGCCTTTAGGCCTAAGATGAGCTTATGCCATCGTGTTGCGTCTGTCCACAATTCACATGAAATGCTTCTCTCCCTCAGTTCTTATGCGATTTCAATTTTGTTTGGTTTGTTTGAAAGAGCTTGTGCCTGTGCAATAAATTTCCTCACAGATTTCACAAATTTTAATTATTAGTTAACTTGTGACTTAATTAAGACCTAATTAGGGCACTCTGTCTACAATTCACAAGAAATGCTTCTCCTCAATTCTTATCCGATTTTAATTTTGTTTGGTTTGTTTGAAAGAGTTTGTGCATGTGCATTAAACGTCCTCACGGATTTCAGAAATTTTAATCATTAATTAACTTATGACCTAATTAAGACCTAATTAGGTTATGACCTAATTGAGACCTAATTAGGTCACCCTGTCCACAATTCACAAGAAATGTTTCTCCTCCCTCAATGCTTATCCGATTTCAATTTTGTTTGGTTTGTTTGAAAGAGCTAGTGCCTGTGTATTAACCTTTCTCACAGATTATAAATATTTTTATTATTAATTAACTTATGACCTAATTAAGACCTGAGTAGGGCACACTGTCCACAATTCACAAGAAATGCTTCTCCTCCCTCAATTCTTAAACAATTTCAATTTTGTTTGGTGTGTTTGATAGAGCTTGTGCCTGTGCATTAAAATTCCTCACGGATTTCAGAAATTTTAATTTTTTTTTTAACTTAATTAGGACCTAATTAGGGTACTCTGTCCACATTTCACAAGAAATGGTTCTCCTTCCTCAATTCTTATCCGATTTTTAGTAGAGATTTAGCTCTACTGTTAGCATGGTGTTGGTCTGAGTGGTTTTCTGTATGATTTATTTCACGACAATAACTTTAAATTTCTCGAATTGAGAACATATCTATCTCCATGTTTGTGTTAAGAATAACTTTTTTTATTGCACCACGAAGCCACATTTTGAGATTTTAGCGTAGATGGTCCGATGAACACTGATACAAACGACGCCTTATTTCCCCAGCTCTAATACTATGTCAGCCATGTGAGGTTGTGCGTGGCACGTGACCTCAGCAATACACCAGCAATACCAACCTGACACTGTGGGCCTCAGTTGATACACTGTGCTATCCCCATGAACGTATGCAGTATTCATATACCTACGCCTGTGTGTACATATCTGTATAAGACACATGACCTGTAAGGAACATCAACCCTGCAAACACGATACTATGATCCAAGTGAAGGTTGTTTGAATGTTGGCCCGCTGTTTCTGACGTCGGCCCGACATTAAAACAACATTGGGTCAACGTCTTGTGTTTGCTGGGAAGTACACCTGGCTTAATAGTAATACGGCAACGCTGACCAAATGTTGGGCCAGCGTCGTAGACGATGTGCCAGCATTGAAACAACGCTGGCTCTATGTGATTGTCCAGCATTATAGTGTTTGCTAGGTCAGTCTGTCTAGTGTCTGTCCCATAGGCATACATGTAGGCCTACACAACAACACACAGCTGACACACAAGGAAAGACGTTGAATCAGTGTTGGTTCAACGTTCGTCCACCTTCTACGACGTTGAACCAATGTTAATCTAACATTGATTCAACGTCCTGTCTCTGCTGGCCTGCCAATAGACATGTATATATAATATGCCTAACGGACACTCACTGCCCAACAAAACAAACATTCACCCGATGTGGCATTAATGTTGGGCGAGCTTCGTAGACGATGCTCTAACATTAAACCAGCAAAAAAAATTCATTGATATTAATTAATATATTTGTTGCTTAATTGTGAAACAGCTGCATATTTTAGCTTTCCTTAAACCACTGATCCTGAAGCCCAGCTCAAGCACTACTTCAGTGCCATCAGGCTCTAGTAATTTTGTTTGGTTTCTTTGAAGGAGCTCGTGCCTGTGCATTAAACTTCCTCATGGATTTCAGAAATTTTATTTAATAATTAACTTATGACCTAATTAGGACCTAATTAGGTCACCCTGTCCACAATTCACAAGAAATGTTTCTCCTTCCCCAATGCTTATCCGATTTCAATTTTGTTTGGTTTGTTTGAAAGAGCTTCTGCCTGTGCATTAAATTTCCTCATGGATTTCATAAATTTTAATTATTATTTAACTTATGACCCAATTAGGACCTAATTAGGGCACTCTGTTCACAATTCACAAGAAATGCTTCTCCTCCTTCAATTCTTATCAGATTTCAATTTTTTAATGTTTATTTGAAAGAACAAAGAACTGCCTCACGGATTTTACAAATTTCAATTCGTAATCAACTTGCCCTAATTAAGGATGAGCTTCTGTGTCATTGACACTCTGCTTTTTTTCCTATACCTCCAAAGTTTAAACCCACCAATATTTACTGTTTACAGTTACAGAAACCAGTTTTAGAGAATAAAATATGCAACTGTAATACATGTGAACAAATTTGTAGACGTTTTAGCGATACACTGCTTCAAATTTTATTTATATAATGAATTCCTTTGAGGTTTGAGGGGCCATCTTTATATCACTTATGAAATATCAAAGTATTCACTGATTTACTACCTATTTACAAAGTGAATTTTTGTGTGCTTTCAAAATTGATCTTAATCTTCAATTTAAAGAATAAATTAACATTAAAAATTGCTAGATTGACTTATGTTTCGATTCAAATTGTACGAATGCAATTAATTTTCGCGCACTTGGAAGTTGTGGGTCGCGGTAACAAGACACAACTTCAAGTAGATGAAAATTTACATTTTGTAACATAGCGCTTTATGTGTTAATTATGGATTGTTTGTTTTTTAGACTGTGGCGTTCTCCTACATGACTGCCACTATCAGCAGCTACTATGACACTAAAATTGTGCTGATTGCTGGCGGCATTACCACGGCCGTCTGTCTCTCCATCAGTCTGTTTGCCATACAGACCAAGGTTAGCACTGTAGCCCTGCCACACAGCATAGTTTTAACCCTGGTCCTGTTGAATTGTTTGTTTCTATTTTTCATTCATTTGAAGCTGAAATTGCTAAAGCGATTTCCAGCTTCAAATGATGAAAAATATTTCCGTTTATGAAAATTAGACATTTCCTGAATAGTGTTATTTGATAAATTGAAAGTCCAAACAATTTCACCTGAAACTGACCTGATACCGAAATATAAAGTCCTAGCAGATGAAGGTTTTATAAGAATATCCAATTTAAGGTGTAAATTGTGTGAGGTGTGAAAATTTGAAAAACTTTTTTTAAGTTTTTATTCAATATACCATATTACACTTCTACTTATTCGTTTAGTATAATGTTTTTTATTATTTCTAATGTTCTAGGTTGACTTCACTCTCTGCAGTGGATTACTCTTTGCCGGCTCCATGGTCCTGTTCTTCTTTGGCATCACCTGCATGATCGTTTTCTTCACCTGGGGTCCCAGCTACGTGAGTTAACCTACACAATACACACTTAACCCCCAGAGTACAGATATTTCAGTGATTTCATCAGCACTTGTGTACTTGGTTACTGTAAGTCTCCACCCACTATGTGACGGAGACTTCTTATTTTTGTGCAGTCTATTGTTGTTATTATTATTATTATTATTCAACAATTTGATTATGTACACACTCTTAAGTCCCCAATATTCATCTACTCTGCACTAAGTTTTTCTGAACATTCTCTGATGCACTACCCTGGTTAAGTTTAAAAATTGGCTAATTTGCAAATTCAAGATGGCCATCATGGAAGGTGGAGACTGTCATATCTGCCATGCAAATATAACAGTGAGATATCACCAATATTGAATTAACTGAGTATCCACCAAAATTTTTTTTTATCAAATTTAGTGATATTTCTATTGATCTAAAACATGCTTGAAACTGTATACTGTAGATCTGGTAATATTCCTGAAGTTTTAATTTTTGCGAATTTCACAATGAGGACAAATTTGTGAATTCAAGAATCTCATGAAAATTATGATTATATTAGCACAAAACAAGAAAAATGAAAATTTTCTAAACTTCGTGAAAAGTACCACAATCTGAAATTCGAGAAATTTTAAACACGCGAAAATTACCAAATCTACAGTATACTATATATACGGTTCCAGCAGCACAAATGATATGTTTTAAACTGTCACACTGATAAAAGTTGTAACTTAGCCCTTTTAATGCTAGGCCCATTCATGTTTCAACAAAAATAAAATTCTACTGAAATTAAAAAAAAAAGGTTTTGGTTGATGCTTAGTCAATCAAGTAATTCAATTTGGGTGATGTCTATTATTCAAAATTAGACACATTTTTTGTCATTTGAAGCTGGAAATTAATGCAGCACAACGCTTAAATTTCATAGATTCATTTGATATTCAGCCACTGTGACCCACAATTTGTGTGTAACTTCAAGTAAATGGCGAATTAAATTTATTAGCTGAGAACTCTTTATCGGTAAAATTCTTATCTGCTGTAAATTTTATTCCACTTTCCAGAATTGTATGAAAATACCTTCAGATAATAATCTTGTTTGTTTTTATTTTCAGATTCTCACGTGTGTATACGGCGCCTTGGCCGCCTTGCTGTTCTCGCTGGTGAGTTATAAATAGTATATAGGAAATCACCATAATAGTACATGTATCCACAAAGATTCATCTACATTATGCTCACTACAATATCTACAAAGACAGAAATAATCCTTTGAATGCCAGTTACACGTTTAACTCTAGAACCCCTAACATGACTGTACATAATTTGTTTTTAGTCTCCTGTTATCCCTCCAGCAAATATGACTAGAATGAACAAAAATGCCAATTTGGCTTCATCTTGTTAATCACGTCATCTCACAGTGAATCGAAATATGTTGACATTTTTGAGTAGCATATGCATATCTCAAGTCATCAGATATTGACTGCCATTAATGATTTTCAAGATATTAATCTGGGGTCTCTTCGAGCAATTATGCCGATGGAGTTATGATTTTGGCATTATCTGCAGTTTGTAAATGGTTGAAACCGTATATATATGGGCTTAACAACACAAATGTGATGTTACAACTACGATACAGGCTGAAACAGAGCAGCATTTTAACTGTGGCAAAATCCCAGATATAATACTGGAAAAAGTAGTTTAACTACCTTCAATGGAATGAAGTATAATGCTGTATTGAATGTTGGTATTGGCATTTGTCATGTTTGTACTAGAGCTCTTGTATTGAAATTAGATGTTCTCCTTTTCTTGACAGTTCCTGGCTTATGACACCCAGATGCTGGTTGGTGGCCGCAAGCATGAGCTGAGCCCAGAAGAGCACATCTTTGGAGCTCTGCAGCTCTACCTCGACATTGTCTACATCTTCATCATCATTCTCTCCTTTTTCGGCGGCAAAAATTAATTACCCACAGCAAGACTCAGTTGAAAAATGCACCATCTATTCCAGATATATAGATAGAGAAAGTATTATTAGAATAACTGTCTGATATTTATCATGTTGATCAACTTAACCCTTTAAGCTCGGGGACTGTCTTTATACGGCAGTCTGTAGACGTCAGATAAAGACGGTCCCCGCACTGAAAGAATTAGGATATTTATAATAGCCGTAGACCCATATTCTATGTATTCAAATAAAACATTTATGATGATTTCCAAATGAAAAAATAATTTGGTCTCCATGGTTTTTACAAAAATATTTCAGCGTTGTAAGGGTTAGAGAATAATAGCCCCTTACCCAGTCCCTACTTCTTAATATTGTAATATTTTATCAAGAGAAGTTCCACTCAACTTCTGATATTGCCCCTGTACTCATCAACTCATTTGACAAAGATGATTTTTTGCATTTTATATTGCACTGTACTGGTGATAATGCAATTGGCTGTGCAATAACATGTCCAGCATTTTTGTCCTGGTCAAGTTTACAAAGCAATTAAGAATTGGTTTAAAATTACTATCTCAGGTTTTTCGAAACAAAATTATACTATTTTTGCAAAATATTGAAAAAGTGTGTTGTAACTTGAGCTGGTATTCTTGATTGGGTTAACCTATATCTGATCAAGATAGCACTTTAACCCTTGAGCTGCTGGAATGATTGTTGTTATGTATTTTTCATTGATTTAAAGCTGGAATTGCTGATGCAATTCCAGCTTCAAATGACTAAAAATAGTTATATTTCTAAAAAATAGTTATCTTGCTTTCTTTGATTGTGGTGGCTGTAGGCTTATCTATCACTAAACATTTTGTCAATGGCAGTAATAATTTTTTTTCTGTGAATCCGTATATGGAATTGTATACTGTAGATCTGGTAATATTTGCGAGGTTTTATATTTGGCGAGAACAACAAATTCGCGAAAATTATTATTGGCTTAGTGTACTAATGATAAATTTGCGAATTTTTAACTTCGTGAAAAGTCACAAAATTAGAAATTTGCTAAAATTTTAACACGCGAAAATTACCAAATCTACGGTATGTATTTACATGTATATATATACGAATCTGGCAGCACAAGGGTTAAGATCTAGGTCAATCTAACAATAGAATACCATCTATGTTGTCTGTGTTGATATGAGATTCTCGGTGTTACTCATTGTACAGACTGTTGTGGCTGTAGCTATTTAACGTCTGAATCATGCATTGCTCTCCATTCTTGATATTGTTTTTTTGGTGAGTGAGGTGGTGTTTGTATATGGATATTTAACCAACATGTTTTCGTGACCACCAGACATTCTCTCACTCCTTACTACAGAAATGCTAGTATAATACATATAAATTTGAATATTTTATTATAAATCACATTGTATTTATTTTATGTATGTCTCCACAATTCTATTACACATTGAAAGTATTATTAGTTTACAATGAAGTGGATTGTACATTTGCTATCATATTAACGATCACCGGAAGTTATCATTTTGTAAAGGATGTACCGTATTTATTCTAATAAATGCCTGGGGCGATAATTAGAATACCCCCTGAGATGACAGGGGATTGGTATTCATTAGAGTTGTTTTGTAATGATCATAATTAACCCTCACAGCACGGGGATCGACTTTAGTCGTCAGAATGTGACATCTATAGCACGGGGATCGACTTTAGTCGTCAGAATGTGACGTCTGTAGATGTCAGATTCTGACGACTAAAGTCGATCCCCGCACTGTAAACATATTTATAATGGTCATAGACCCATAACATAGATATTCAAATCAATTTGAAAAACCTAGCTGAGACATTTAAGATGATTTCAAATTGAAAAAAACACTTTGATTTCCATTTTTTATACAAAACAATTCAGCGCTTTAAGGGTTAAAGTGTACATGATCGTGAGTTTTATTTTCAAATCGTTTATTGGAATATGGGCGCTTATTACCAGTGGAATAAATACGGTCTATTATATTACAACTGCTTACATAAACTTCAGTTATGTTTTACACAGTATATGTTAAATTGATTGACTGCATAACAACCAACCATCGATTTTAAACTATTTTACTGAAAAGATTGTTTATTATACAGACATTCCCAACCGAGGCAACCTCATTCAGTGAGTTTATAAAAAAACACAAAATAAGATATTTTACATATCCTAATTGAGAAATAATTTTACTCTCTAGTAGACGTAATACATATCATAATACCTCTGAGAATTATCACATTTTTCGTATTATAAAAAGCATCAGAGTACAGCTATCTGGCTCACTAGTAACAAACACAGGGAGGTGTATAGGTCTTATATCTTTCTTTCTTCATCCTCATTGTTTTCCTTATTAAAAATTAAACAGTATTTAGGTCACACAAATTTGATATTTAGTTTATTGGACAATTGGCTAAGATTGGAAAGATTTTTTGAACAAAGTTATGTAAATTGTTTTAACAAAATTATGCTTAATGAGCCAAAAAACATTAACTTTAATAATTTTCATTAATTAGTTGAATTTTATCCCTTTTTAGAGGTCTGGGTGCCAATATTTTCATTGTATGGCGATGCGAATTAACAAACTATTAAATTGATATGCAACTAATTCTCTGGAGTTAAATGAGGGAGGATTCAAGATTGACATTGAAAATTTGTGAAACTCCTATGTGATATTAGAGATTGGTCCCTCTCTTTCTTCATAACATACAGTTAGTGAAGCTAATGTGATGTGTGATCAGCATCTCTGACTAACAATCAATCAATTTTTCTAGTCATTCAATTGAGAGTTTGTTTCCTTTTTTCAAGTTTTTATCTGTGTTGTTTTGTCATTATATTTGTGTCTATTGTATAAGGCCCATCACTTCCTGTTGTTTATAGATACTGACTAAACCATTAGAAAAACCCTTTTGGGCCATAACAAAGTTGTTATATGAGTGTGCTGCAAGAAGTTACTGAAAACTTTCCCATATAAATCTGTCAAATAATTTTTCAAACATATGAAATTCACCTAATTTTTTAGCCCATCACATTCACAATTTAAATTTGCTTAGAATCATTAAAATGAGAGGAATGCAAGGCACATTATTTTGATTCTTTTTCAAGAGTTTATATATAATGACTCACAGCTTTCATTTGCCCAAGATACAGTGTTCTGTGACTGCCGTATGAGAAAGTCAGAAACTACCGACAGAAAGTACATGTACTTAAGTATTTACTTAAGCTTATATTACCGATACTAAAGATTAGAAAGTATATATTAGGAATTGCAGAACTAATGCAGTTATACATATTGAGATCATGTAGTTACTATTTTGTTCAAACTCTCAATATGCAGAAAACATTTTTTTTTTATAGTTTCCCCAGTAATCATTCTAATACAATACAATTGAACAATGCTGTGCCAATGTTGGTGTAGAATTGGGGATGGTGGCCAAATGTTGAAAACAACGTTGGCAATGTCCTCATCATGTCATGTGTTTCACTTCTGTTCTGAAGTGTTCACATTTCAGTCCGTAGCTGGTTTAATGCTTGCGCACCGCCTACGACGCTGGTCCAATAATAAACCAGCATTGGGTATATGTATATCACTTCTGACAACTGGTCAAATAGTTGTGATTAATCATTATTCACAGATCTGAGATTATTATGTTAACCAACTTGAAGTTACACCTTTATTCAACACACAACTTCAAGTGACTGAAAATTATTTACATTTATAATCATCGCTCAATCAAAATAATCATGTAGTGATTAATTATAATAATGTATTTAGCGCTACTGGTTTTGTAATTAAAAACATTTACATGCACACTAACAAAAATAAGTTCTTATGTATTTCTGACACTATTTGTGTGATGTTTTTCATGAAAAAATTATATAGTTTTTTTTCAGGGGTTGCTATTAAGGGACATCATCATCATGTATCACATGTATCATAATGTATGTATATATATATATATGTTTGTAAAAGTATGTTATTTTACTGGCACAAAATAATATTAAAGCCACTGTTGATTTGACAGATTTTATCACATGGATTCCACTTGATAGAATTTCATGAACGGATGTCAATACGACATCACATTGTACATACTGTTATATATATACATGTATATATAGGTGTGATGTACAGTCATCCTTGTGGACAGACAATCTCCTATAGTTACCGGTACATAGAAATTCCAAAAGTGAAATGTTGTGTATAAATTCCTTCTCTAAAAATCTTTGTGAAAGGTACTGTAGATTCAGTAATTACTTGAGGTAGCCATGAAGACTAATTTACTGTCACATAAAAAAACACTTATCATTATCGAAATATCCATGGCAGTTAGCTTCAAAAAAATAATTCCAAAACAAATTTGTAGTACTCTGTACTTGTGTTGTGGGATTTGATTCCTAGACATTTTGTATTTAATTGATATCAGAAATACACAATACAGATTATGTATTTTTGTTGGTATGCACATTTTTTCCTGAACAATCCAATCGACCGTGCAGTGAAACTTATTATCTATGTTGTTAAACCTATGTGAGTGTATACAGGTATTTACCCCAGTGATTTATTTCTGTGCATACGTATTTGGTTTTGGAAGACATAGAAACTCACCAGCTCATTACAGTATGTTGTGTCAATTATTACATTTAGTTCTCTATTTTATGTAGGCCTACATATTTTCCTTGTACATGTTGTATGGATCAAGTGCTTAATTAATTAGACTTAATGACTCTTGGCCTGCTAGATCCGCATAATATGCATTTTCAAATTAAAACCAGATAAAATGCAAATGAAATTGATAAGATAGTGGTAGATGTTTATTTCACCCTAATCTGCTAACACAACTTCAAGTGGGTGAAAATTATAATTATTTAATTTAGAGCGCTTCGAGGGTTATTCAGATAATAAATTTGAGATGTTAATTTTTCACGATTAAAACATTTTTTCCTCATTTGAAGTTGGAAATTATGTTAGCAATTCCAGCTTTAAATTGATGAAAAATAGAAACTCAGCAGGACAAGGGTTAATATGCCTTATTTGGTATTGCAGCGGAGATGACTTATACATGTAGTGAAACAGAAAAATTGATCGATTTTCCACATTATATTATTCATTACGTATCTCCTATTATATTTTTTGATTGATTTATTATCAAAAAACATGCGCATTTTGTTTGCACTTTTGTTATTATTGGAAGTAAATGTATTAGGTACATGTGTTCTTGTGTTGTCGTTTCTCAGTTGTTTTTTATTAGGACATACCGCTGTCTGTGGGAAAGCAAGGGTTGATCCAGGGTGCTTCACATTTAATTTCGTTGACCTCCTGTAATTTTTCTTTCAATTTTAGGCATAAAAAATGATTTTTAGCCCGCCTTTAAATTAAAAAAGGTAAGCTATAGCAATTAAAATTCGGCGTCGTAAGCTTGTGGTTGCGAAAAATTGACAAGGTTATCATGTATCATGCTGAAATGTGTAATAACTTCAAAAAAATTCAAACTATCATGTTCAAATTTGTAATGCATGCAAATGCGAGTTCAATAATGGCGCCGGGCTATTGTCCAGTGTGCTCTTGTTTTATTCTCAACTAAAAAACTGTTTTTGGGGGTCACTGTAGCCGATACAATTTGGAAGTGTTAAACAAATGTACAGTGATTTTTGGACAATTCAGATTCTAAAATTTGACGTGCTAAAACCTGACTCTGTCCTCTGGATCCAGCACTGGAAAGAGATGGCAATGTTGGATGCACGAAAGGTTCCCAGCCCTTGTAGGGCCTAAGTGTAACCCCAAAGTTGGTAAAAAAATAATTACGTGTGTAAAATTTGAATCAAAACGTTCACGATAACATATAGGCTTACAGCAGGGGGTCAATGAAGTGTGAAACCCATTTTTTCTCAACTTTGCCAATTTCCTTGATACCAGAGCACAAAATGTATTATCCGCTATCAAAGAAAATTGAGCCATGACAAATGAAATGAATGGGTTTTAGGCCACCTTTGTGCACATAATAGGCTAAACTGGGCCATGAGGATGGTGAGATGACATTGCCCTCCACACACACACACTGCAGAATCAAAAAGACGCCTATTGGCGCAAAGTTTTAACGCTTCTTGGCGAAGGATGAACGCTTCTCGGCGCAAAATGTCAATTTAGAGCACTGACGGCTCACAAAAAGTGTAAAAAAAAGACATAAATTTCAATTACTTAGTGTAATGACCCCATCCACGGAACACTGGATTGTATAAGGACAACGCTGGTGTTTAGTTTACTCGTATAGCGACTATAGTTTGTTCAGACGAATGAAAACAGTTGGCTACCCATCCTGTTATTACGGACTTATAGTCCTTTTCAAACCCATTTTTGCTGGTAAGTAGCTCTATGAACGTCATAATATAATCGAATGGTAGAGATTAGAGTCCAGACTGTACAACAAGACAACTGGAGAGCAAACTGGTAGCTTTATTTTGTAATTGTTCGCCAAAACTCAAGTTCTTGTCTGGTTGAACGCCTATTGGAGCAATGTGCACACGCCTATCGGTGCAAATAAGATTTACCGAAATAGAAAGCATGTTATTTTCAAACATTTTTCAGTGGCGGATCCACGTTCTGGATAAAGAGGGGGACGCATTGGGTTTCTCTCCCCCCTCCCCAAGATGTTTTTGTTTTATCGCCTACACTGTTTTTTATCACGTATTAACGATAAATGTAGTAGGCTGTCAGTTCGGTACAACTGAATTAAGTTTTCTAGGTCATCACGTTTGTGCCGAAGGAATTTCGCCGTTACCCAGCGCCGTTGACGCGATTGTTAATTTCGTTAAGCCCGAAAAGCAACGAGCACTGCGTATATATCTGGGAATGGTGAATTACTACCACCGTTTCATACCGCATTGCGCTGCGAAGTTGACACCACTCAATAATTTACTGACAGCTGCCAACGAAGGACATACAAGACTGTCACCGAAGTCAAATTTCGAGTCAGCATTTTCTGAGTCAAAACAAATATTGGCAAACGCTACGCTTCTGGGGCCGTATTCTCGTGAAAGTCCCCTAACTTTAGGATTTTTCCGCAACTTTAAAATGCGGAACTCCGTAACTGCGGAATTCCGTAAATCGCTATTCTCAAACTATTTGCGGAAAACTGTAGTTGCGGAGTTCCGCATCCTAACTTTTATGCAAAACACGCCATTTTTTTCCTAGAATTTAGGGCACCCAAATTCTTTCCGTAACTTTTACCTAAAACTTCCGCATCGTAAAATTAACGAGAATAGCACTTGCGGAAAAAAACCAAAGATGCGGAAATATTTGAGGAAATTCCAAAAATCTACGTTCGGCCCCTTACCCGTTCGGCCCCCTAATATACAATGCTTCCCTTGGCCTGTCAGTCACTGAGTCAGCCTGGTCAGAGCGTTACCCGTTCGGCCCCCTACCGTGGTACATACAGCTATACTATAGGCCTACTACTACTACACTGAACCGCGAGACACAACTTCAAGTGGCTAAAAATTACTTGTCTGAACAGCCTGCTCATCTGCTCCTAGGCCTACATTGTGAAAACAGGCCGGAATAATACTAGATAACATATAATATAATCATTAAAATTGTTTATCGGTAATTATGTTCAGCCTCAGCCCTAGAACAATCTCGAACAAATAAGAAAGTTCAGAAAAATTGCCCTAGTAAGTGAGTCGAAACGCCGTGATGTTTTAAAACAACCCTTCCAATGTTAGTTCAATTTACTGTTATCTTATTGATTCTTTGAACCACTAGTTTAACATTTTTATCCTTACGTTTGGCTTCCAAGCATTGCCTGTTCGGCCCCCAAGTAGGCCCCTACGTACGTTATACCCGTTCGGCCCCCTATAATGAATAGGTCTATTGCGTTGGGAACTAGAACTGATATATTATGAGCCTTTATATAGGCCTTAAACATATTTACTTATCTATGAATCTTATTATATTACACAGACAGACAGACAGACAGATATTTTATTGACAGAAAAGAAAAGTCATTACAGACTTATTTGTCATAGAAATGAAAGAGATATATGTACATGTATGTACAAGATTGTTAGTTTGTTAAAATCATATGATAATATACATGGTATGACATACACAGCTAAAATCATGTTAAGTGGCATTGCCAAAATAAAAACTGGGTATTTCGATAATATAAATGACTACTACTAAAAATGTAATAAAAGGCATTGCCAAGATAACATAGAGGTCTATCATTTTGTTTCCCGCACCAAAACCAGAGATAAAATAGCTACTACGTATGACATACTAATTATATATAGTAGCAAAAAAGACACTCTGGAAAGCGTAGAAACCTAAAATATATACAAGTGCATGATTATGCTACAGTAACTGGAGTATGCAATAAGCCAATGGTAAAAATTATATGGTATTTTTTAAAATTAAATATAATATCATGCAAGTACAATAAATATGGCATAAACAGGTAGCTCCGTGTCATGTGACCATACAAGCACAGTCGCTATGAGCGCGGACATTCCCTGAGATTGACTAGTGGTGCAAACTTAACGACGTAATAACAGTAGTAATGGCGGTTAAAAATTATTTGTGCAATTCACACAGGACATGGCCCTCGCACAAAAACATTAAGCCTTTTTATAATTCACTATATTGTTTAATTCATACGTTTCAATCACGACCTAGTTAGAACCACATACTCGGAGTTACAATCGAAGAAAAACATTCCCGACCTCATGGAGAAAATCAGTTGACTTAGCAACTCTGAAATCCTCCATAAGGCCCCACCTCGTCTGATAACAAAGGCGACGGAAACGTCCCTAACCGGCCCCAAAAAGCCAAATAATAAGATCCGAGAGCAGCAACCGTCTTGATATGTGGTAATACCCAAGTCAGATCATGAGGGCATGATAATATGAATAATATAGCGACAGGTGACAGATTTATTATACTCAGTAGTTTTAGCCCTTAATTTGTTTAAAGCAACCATAAATAAATTGCGCTAGTGACTTCACCACTGTTATGTCTCTAGATGTCATAATTCCTAGAAACATTTCATTTGTCGGTTGTATATTGATAATTGCGGCTACAGAATCATACAAGATTTCGCGTTCATTCTTCATAGCGCAACAGTGGAGAAGGAGATGTATTTCATCGTCAATTTCGTTTAATTGACACCTTGTGCATATTCGCTGATTTTTTGGAGTGATTGGATTATTGAATCGTCCTCTTTCTATATTTAGATCATGTGAGCTCATTCGATATCTCGCCATTGCTGTTATGAGGTGGTTCCCCCTTATGTGCAAGATATATGGTTCAACACAGAAATATTTTTTTACTAATGCATATGTGCGCAGCTTACTCGAGCTCTCAATATCTTTTCTCCACTGCTGTGTAAATATTCTAACTATTGATTCTTTAAATGAAAGCATGAATTTATTTGTATCCCCAATATTCTGTGATTCCCAAGTTTGATCAAGCCCGGTTCGTTCGAGGACAGAGCGAATACGGGAACACCAGTTTGTGAAGCCAATGGCATCTAGCTCAAGTAGCATATTGTAGGCATTTCTGACTGGATGGCTCCGAGATAATTTTAGAATTCTACACCAATATTTTACAGCTTTTATGTGTTGCCGGATGATCAGTGGAAATCGACCCGTGTCCCCATATATTGCAGGAGTAGGTGTTTGCTTTCTAACGCCAAGTGTGGATTTAATAAATTTTAGATGGATTTTTTCCAGATCGTTAACATCATCGCCTGTATACCATATATCACTTCCATATTCAAGTATGGGCAATATTTGGCAATCAAATACCTTGAACGCAATAGTGGGTGACAATTTACCGACCACAGGACGGGACTGTTTACGTAGAGCAAAGATTGCTTTCCCAGCTTGGGAAGCAAGATGAGAAAAAGTTTCTTTTAACACGTTATTAGCGGACTTGGTGCTATACACTACACCAAGGTATTTATATTGTTCAGCCTTTTCTATAATGTTATCACCATAGTGGAAGCTTCCGCATACTGTTGTGTAACGTTCATTAAAGATGAGAACTTTTGTTTTAGGAATGCTAACTATGATATGCCATAGGGAAGCATATGAATACAGGGCAGTTAGCTGTTTTTGTAATCCCTCGGCAGATTCTGAAAAAAGGACAAGGTCATCTGCAAATAACAGATATACCATTAGTAAGGTGTCCACAGCGATACCTTGATCTTGGTCAAATGATGCGGATATGTCTTGTAAAAATTCCGTGAATAGTTTGGGACTGATAGTTTGGGACTATACAATAATTCACAATTTGTAAACGACTGAAGCAGGTCATTTCACCTTTAAGCACGATCAGATTATCGCGTGTGTAGACATTGCCGCGATTATTATCATTTCATATATTTTGAAACAACTAATTTTAAATATATATCAGCTCTTTCTTACATTTATATTATAAAAATTATATTGAGTCGAAATACCCAGTTTTTATTGGTAAGCGAGTTCACAGCT